>VXAL01016035.1:7829-25936 GCA_013399475.1 Chauna torquata | reverse complement strand
TTTAGACTTGCCAACATTTATGGAAGATATTTTTGGGGGGATTAGGGCCAGTAGAGGATGTTCATCATATTCCATGTGCAAAAGCTCTGTGATTCTTCTCCGAATCTTGTATTGTTGGCAAAACTGTACAATTTGTTTGGAAAAAGAATATCTATTAGTTAGAATGAAAGTGTACTGCATGTTTATGAGAAATTTTTAAAGACATCCTTGCTACAAATGGAAAAGAAATCATAAATATTTGTAAAGTGCTTAAATACAGAAACTGATGGGATATTGGATTCCCTTATTTTTATGTCAGCTAGAGTCTTCTGCAAAGCAACAATTTAAAGTCAGACAAAAAAGGGCCGTTAGAGCAGAGCATCATATTCTACCCACGTTCTGTTGGTGGGAGGTACAGCTGAAGAGAAAGAAAGGTATTACATGTCAGATGCAGTGCCTGACCATAAGCCAGTACTGGATGTGCCACTTTTACAGATAGTACTGGTGAAGAAGATTGCTTGTACTTTCCAGACAGGTGGAGAAAGACTTTATTGCACTGTCCTGTATCTAGCAGAGGTACCTCTGGTAGTCTAGTTTAAAGTATTACATTTGTGATAGCATGTTCTGTCCTGGCTAATTTTCCTTGCTGAGAAGCAAGAGAGAATATTCTGAACTCCAGTACTGTGCTACTGCTGGTTCATGCTGCTACATAAGGTATCCCGGGAATCTCTGCAGGACACTGCACAGTGCTGTAATCCTGTTTGTTCCATTCTTTATTCCTGGCCTGAATGACTTGCCTTTCTACAGACTGCTTGACCCAGGGAAAGCATACCATTATTGCCATGAGGGCACAAAATTACTCTCTGTTAAAACACAGCAAGGAGGGAAAGGCTGCAGAAAATTCAAGGTGTAAGGGGAAGGATCAAGATATCTATGCCTCTTATGGGTGTATTTTAAAAGTATTCCTGAAGGATCCCAGTCTCACTTGTCAGTTGTGTTGCAAGCAAATGCCTTCTCTCTTCCTGATCCACCCAGGACTGATCAGATGATGGATCATGAATGCTAATGATGNAACAATTAGAAAAAAAAAAAAGTGTTTTGGTTAAAAATTTAGCATATGGATTTTGAAAATTTATCCTATTTTAATTTTTTTTTCATTTTCAAGCATTTTTTTTCTATTGAATCTACTCAATTCTGCTGCTCTTGCTATAGTAAGGGAGTGTTAATTGGGAACAAAAAAATATGTACAGTAAATTTTGAAGTTATTCAGATTTGTGGATTATTTTTTTTCCTGAGAATTAACCAGGGAAGTTGCTGACACAGTTTTGGATGCCTTGTTAAGGCAATTGAGTGTTTCAGCACCAATCCAGTTCTAATCATTTGGGTACTGTGCATACGTAGGTTAGAGTACTGTGTATATATAGATTACAAAGTATGTTTTCTTTCAATTAATTTATGCTCTTTCTTCTAGTGAAGGTTTCTTTTGTCCAACGCAGCTGAAAAAAGCAATGTCTCAATAAGGCTGAACATTTCTGAATTTACTCCTTTGCTACAAAAAGGGCAAAAATATTTTCTACGCATGACAGTCATGGAAAATTTTCCATTAGTCTGCTACATTCCAGGTTACTGCAAGAGCAGTTTTCTGGATTAACTGGAGATGGAAGGAAATGAAGATACAATAGTACAGAAAATATCTATAAATACATTTCTTTATTGGCAACCATTTGAGTTTGGAGAAAGATCTACCTAATCTCTTATTTACACATACACTTACATTTTTGTTTCATTAGAAATGTCACTGCATGACACTGACATAATTATGTAACAGGAAGACTGAAGTCTAAACTGTACCATTAAAAGAGACAACTCTTCTTGGAAAACTAGTCCAAGTGAGATTGCAGTTGGGTGATTTTTTTTGGATGATTTTGAATGTCACAATTCTTGAATTAGTCTCAGCTCTGGGGAAAATAACCATAGAACATATCTTTTAAAGTGACCATTTTCTTTCTACTGCCTTGGTTTAGAGGTTGATGATATTTCTGTTTTTTTTTTACACATTACTTTCTATGTTAGATGCAAATTAGCTGTTATGCACAACCTACATCTGAATGAAATGAGATACATTAATCCAGCCGTCAATGCTCAGAGCCAGAAGAGCATATGTCACAGTGCTTTAAAAATTCTTGGATGCAGTGGGGCTTTTCCTTGAGAAACTTTTTGGCTCAGAAGACGAAAAAGAAAGAAAAATGTAAGGAAAAGCCTATGAGTTTATCTGCTCTGAAAACTTTCCTGTAATCAGTGATTCTATTTATGACTTAGCTTTGCTTGTTATAAGTAGAAATGGAGCTCAGGGCAAAACAATTGGCTCAGCTGAAGCAAATTTTATTTCACAAGACAACAGGATAGATGGTCTTGCAGGATGTTATGTTTTGGTCCCTGGTCTTTGCACTACCTAGATGTGTCCAGGCTTTGTTGTCAAATTTGTTACATAACAATGACATATATTCTTATTTTTTCCACTAATGTTGCCTTGCAAATTTGTTACTCAGGATAACAAAATGAGGATACAACTGAAAGACTTTTTTTGCAAAATTGGGAACAACAGCATTTTGGGAGGGTTGGTCAAAGCTCCAAATTCATTAAAATATGTTGCAGTGTTTTCCAGCTCATAAATGTTAACTACTGGACCAAGGAAAACATATATGTGAAAAAAATAGTTTGTTGGCGCTGTTCTTAGAATCCCATTTCTGCTTGCTGCTTTTCATGGTGTTTTGGATCTACATTATGCCCAGCTGAGACTATTAAGGTGAGTAGAGTCACTTCTATACCTCAGTATGTAAGACCTATTATTGGACATATTTAAAATCTTTCAAATGCCCTGCATATAAATCAGCACAAAAAATGAAAGTAACCACAAATAAATAAAGTGTCATTACAAATTCCAAAGGCAGAAGAGACCAGTGGTTTTGACTATGTTTAGGTACAAATAGTACCTATTACTTTTTAGTAGAATATTAAAAACAAACAAACCAAAACCAACAACACTTCTTTATTTGGGTTATTATATGTAGTCTGTCTCCTCTGAAAATGCATTTTTCTTTTCATGATATTCTTTGTAGTAAGAATGAAAGTACCAAGGGATGCGTTTATTTATTTATTTTCTCAGCTGGGGTTGGAATGTACATTAAGAAATAGCTAAAAATGTCACAGAAGATTCTCTTTAAATTATGACATAAAGAAAAGGAGTCTTATTCTAATCTCAGAGCACTCAGTTGAATTTAGTGGATTCATTCCTGATTAACGGAAGTGAAATAAGAATATCTACAATAATAATAAAAAAAAATTTAAAAAATGCAGCAAAATCAATTTCATATTTCTTAAGATAAAAGTTGAATTTACACCATATTTTAAATAAGTATATAAACACATGAAATAGCAAAAGATAGCAGCCAACCTCAATCAGAAATCATAGCTAGAGGAGTTGAATGTTCACATAGTTCTAAGTACACTAAAGATGTTGTGTTCTACCAAACCAATAAATGTCACATGTTAGAAGGCGGCAAAACAGCTATGCAAGGTGGGTAAACAAAACATCTAATTTTTTAATACTGATTATCTATAGTGCAATGCCCTGCTCTTTTATTATTTTCCATTGCACCAAAATAAATATGTAAAAGCATAATATGTGATGAGCATAGTTTCTAGAATTTTTTTTTTTTTTTTTTGCTTATTGGAAAAATCTTGACCATCTACATGAATGTTAAGTGCAAAAGCGAAGAAGTAATGAATTTCTGTTGAAAAAATATGGAATAAAAAGCTTTGGAAAATCTTAAAATTAGTAATCTAACCTTGACCATTCCACTCTATCTGCTACATAGTATACACTTTTGTACTATCCTGGTAATGAGACTCAGATACATGAGGGATCTGATGTTCTGTTGCAATGATTTGAGAAATTTCAGTGGTGTCAAGAATTTAGAGGTGGCCAGATGCTAATTTTCTCGTTGGCTACCATCTGTCCATCTTTGCTATTATCTATCCAGTGTTCCTAGTGTCACAATATACTGTATGGTGGTTTTCAAATCAGTTGATTTTTTTTTAGTCATTAAGCCCAGTGATTGAAAGACTTTTTTTAAAAAAATATATATATACAAGAGTTGCTCAGATATATGAGAGTTTGCACCCACATGAAAAGAAAAAGCCATACTGTAGTGGTATGAAACTTCCAAAAGATTATTTCTAGTTTCAGCTCTGATACTCCCTCTGTGGGGTGAGGAGAAGGAAAAGACTGAGCGCTCTAGATTTTTTTTAAATATGATGATCTTTAATCTATGTCATATTAATCCCCCAATTAAGCAAAAATATATTTTGCATCCACTTCAGACTAAGATGCAGGCCACCTCACAGATGAAGGTTGGAGCATGAATAATGTCACCCCATAAAATCTTAGGAGCCTTCCAGAAAGTGGAGCCCTAAAAATGATGTAAAAAAAACGGAGAATTATCAAGTAAAGGGAAGAAGACTGGTTTTAGACTATTATATCATTCCAGATACCTACGATTTTATTCCTTAATAGTGGCATAAGTCAGGCATGAACCAGGACAGGGTAAAGGTTGGGCTGGATGATCTTGGAGGTTTTTCCCAGCCTAAGTGATTCTATAAATGACATTATCAGGAAAACACAACAGATCATTAACATGACAATAACTCCACTTTGAAAATAACACTTTAGCCGTCTCTGGTACTGCTTGAATGCCAGCTGACTTTGCTGAAGGAACTATTGTAAGGTTTTATGCTTAGTGCTGTTTCTGTTACTAGGAGGAGACGATAGTTGAAGCAATTCCCAGTGCTTAGCCAGCCAGAAGAACATTTGCTATTCCCTTAAGCCATATATTTTATGTGTGATCTGATGAAGACTTTTTTGACTTGTTTTTGTCTTCCACCTTTAGGTTTATATGTACATTTATGAATTACAGCTTCTGAAAGGATAGAATCATGCTGCCATGCTATGGCCTTAACCCAGTTATTTTTGTTAATAATACTAATCTTCTCCCAGTCTGGTTCTATCTATATTTTTTTCTTGGCAGATTTAACTTGTTTGAAAACTTGTTAAAAGATGTATCTTAGAAACTAAGTGGTCTTCCTTTTACTTTCCTATTTACAAGTAACTGAACTAGTTTAACTTGCATTAAAATGATCAACTGATAGGTGACGTAGCACATAAATAGTGTTAGGGAGTATGTAAATGAAGAAACAAATGTAGATTAAAAGATATCCAGGGTGTGGATATCATCATGTAAATTCCTCATAACTATTTGGTTTTGAATATTGGTCCTTCTAACTGCTTATAGTGTACGCTTTCATTGTATAACAGAGAATGAATTTTTGTTTTTGACAAATGGTTGTTGAATTTGTTGTTGAATGTTTGTAGGAATATCTGCATATATGAAGAAAAAAATATTTGTGCACAAACTATTGCACTTTTTAAAATTCTTATTCATTAGAATATTTGTCAGATGAACAGGATCTGAAAAGGAAGGAAGAAAAGGCTTCTGAAAGGAAGGCTTCTGAAAGGAAGCAGACTTAGGCTGTGATCTAGATGATAGAGATCATACTGCAAATAATATATGGACAAAGCAAACAGTTTTGTTAACTTCTACTAATTCTACTAATAACTCAATGGATTTGTATAGATAAATGTTCCATAGATGTTGGTAGGGACTTCACATTCATGGGAAAAAATAAAGTGCTGAATTCTATATCTAATCAGTTGCAGTGTATGTTTTAGACCAACTTTTCTGTAGGAGCTGATAGAAGTCTGGGTCTTAAGAAACACATTCTGATGAAATCATGATTCAGTTCAAATCTCATGAAAAACTCTCATTAAATTCAGTGATGACAAATTTTATTTCGGATATTCAAGCAAATGATAAAAAGTGTAAATTCTCCATCTGATCAAGTTCCTTGTGAGAACTGGATCCTTAACCCAGTTGTTTTGATTGTTAATACTGATATTTTCCCAAGATCAGTTTCCTTGTGAGAGAGTCAGGATGGGATCAAGTTCTGTGTGAGAGAGGAAAGAAGCCAAAAAGTCCAAAAAACCCTTTGCTTAATTCCTTTATTTAGTTAAGTATAAATATGGTAAGTACAATACAACAGTACTTCAGTATGGAGCAAGAGTTTTGATCAAATCTGAATGTAGGAGAAAAATAGATGATATATACTTTTGTCTTCAGTGTTTCAGCTGAGACACCAGAAAGGAGTATCCACTGTAATGTTGACTTCTGCATTGTGCAGTCTTACACAAAATTATTGACATCTTTGTGAAGATGGCCCATTGTTTATAATAATGAGAGAGTCATTTAAAAGTGAAGTTTAGCTTTAATTAATTGTGGTTGATATCAAAGCACCCACTCTGTGAGATACTTATTATCATCAATCCCTATTGCACTGAACCCTAGGAAACTAAACACATGTAATAACTGCATTAGTAATTATCAAAAAATATGTTTAGCCTAATGTGAATATCCAATTGCTAAATGTATCAGTGAACCAGAAAAGAAAAGGAATGGAAAAGAAAATGAAAAAGATGACCAATTTCATGGGGATATGCTGCATCCTGAAAGAAATATAAAATGATCCCAAGATTTAACAATTCAGGGACCAGCTTTTGAATGAAGTCTTTCTGCCTCCTTGCTCCCAAAGTAGCTTGGTTTTTATTACATTTTGCACTAGTTCAATGAGAAGTACAGCAAGGACATCATATCTTCTTATATAAACTTGCAAAGATTCCTCAAGAGATAGTCATGGTTTTCAGGCACTGTGGACCTGATCTCAGCTAGGCAAATAGTCTGGAAATCAGCATCTTACCTCCCGTAACTCTCTCCACCAATCCAGTCTTTCTGGAGTTAAATTTATGGTCAGATTAGAAAAATTAAAATAAATCAGAGCCGATTATTTAATAGTATAATTGCTGTAATATAAAGGAGAGTGTGTCAGCTCTTTTATTTCCCTAAATGACTCACTTAAACACAATTTTAATGGCAAACATGCCAGAAGCAATCTGTCCTTTTTGTAAAACTGGAATTCTCTCCTCCTAAAGTAAAGTTTCAGTTCATTTGAAGCAACTCTCAGACCTTTTCTGAAAGGATTCCCTCTCTGAATTTGTGATCTTTTTAAGAGATAGACTGGTTGTTGTACAGCTGGTACTGTTATTTCACAGTCCCATTTTAGTAATCTATAATAGCCATCTGTGCACTCTCAAAACCCTACCAGATAAAAAAAAACAAGCACTTCTACGGTCCAAAGTTGTATACTTACGTTCTGAGGTGGACCAGGGATGAAGACTAAACGGGAACATAAAATTATACTATTAGGAAAGTATTGGCTTTAGAGGTACTGCTTCCATGTATTTGAAAGAAGGATGCAGATGTGCACATTAAACATATTAAGTATTTTTCAACCAATCTTATTTTATTGTGATTATGTTGACAACCACTATTGCAAATTATTACACTACAGTTTTTTAGGCATCTTTAAAAAAGGCTTTAGAATTTCCTTTAGTCTGAAACTCAGAAAATTCAATAGGACTGTTAATTGTGCCTTCAAATAAATGCTGTTTTCAGAAGAAAAAAGAAAGTTCAATTCTTTTTATCTTTTATAAAGCTGTTTCTAAATGGGCAGAATGACATATAATTGTTAAGTATTTGCCCCAAGCAATTTAGATGAGAAAACAATTGAAATAGACTGCACTTATTATGTTGGACTTTAATTTTTTTCTTTTAAGCATCATCCTGTTTCCTAAGATAGAACTAACTTTACCTTTTTTTTCCTTTTTTTTTTTTCCTTTTTAATCACATTTTCAACATCCTGTCAAACTTTGGGTATTTTGCCCATAGGTGAAGTTTGCAGCTCTATGCACAACGAATTGCTGTATTCTGTTTGTTGAGACACACTGTTCAAATGGTATAAAATATAGAGATGCTGTCTGCCTGCTATGAACTAAAGATTTAGGATAGAGGACTGTGGTGCATTATTGGTGGTGTTCTTTCAGATACTGAAAGTCAGTGGGATTTCCAGTGCAGATTTAACTTAATTAATTACTGAACCCCAGTTTTACCTTAATTCTGTTTATCTTGAGATCAGAATGCACTTCTGTTGCTCAGATCAATGGATATATCTAAACATACATTCGCACTGAAAGTAGGCAAAGCCATTAAAATGGCTTTTGGAACATTTTTCTGGTTGGAACATTTTCACTGGTTGATAATAACAAGCTTTGTGTCAACAGCTTCCCTCAGGGGAAGACAATAAAAGAAAAGGGGAATTATCCTTGCCTCTTTCCTATGTTTTCTACTTCTCTCAACACAGGGTCTCACAGCACAATAGCAATTTCTGCAGGGTGAGAACAGGATAATGGGAAATATGAGGTGCCTGAATTTTTTCTGCTCTAGTTCATAAAGGAAGATTTTTTTTTTTTCCTCCTGACACAACAGATGTACTACTTACCTTCACGTGCTTCTGGTTTCAATGTGGTCTTTTCTGCATCTTCAGTACAGCAGACCTTGAAGAGCCCTCTCTAAATTTTAGGTAAAGTAAATAAATCAGTTTAATTGTGACTGGGTGGTGACTTAGTTTTAAGCATGGATGGAATTCCAGAAATATAGTAATTTGGAAAGTAACAGATGATGGCTATATCCAGGTGAAGTATTGGTGAATATTTTTTGCTAAATTTTACATGGTATTTTTTCTGTTCACTTTTTAAACACCTAAAATTGTCTTTTCACATAATGGTGAGCTCAGAAATTAATCTTTGTTGATGTTGCTTATTGTACAGCATATTGTGACAGTTTATCATGCATGTACTTTTGCTCCTATGTCTAGATTATGCACCCAAACATATATACATCATAGAAATGATAGCAAGCTTTTTAATCGTAGAATCATGGAATGGCTTGGGTTGGAAGAGACCTTGAAGACCATGAAGTTCCAACCCCCCTGCCACGGGCAGGGATGCCACCCACTAGATCAGGCTGCCCAAGGCCCCATCCAACCTGGCCTTGAACACCTCCAGGGATGGGGCATCCACCACTTCCCTGGGCAACCTGTTCCAGTGCCTCACCACCCTCTGAGTAAAGAACTTCCTCCTAAGATCTAATCTAAATCTCCCCTCTTTTAGTTTAAAACCATTCCCCCTTGTTCTATTACTATCTGCCCATGTAAAGAGTTCCTCTCCATCTTTTTTATAAGCCTCCTTCAAGCACTGAAAGGCCACAATGAGGTCTCCCCGGAGCCTTCTCTTCTCCATGCTGAACATCCCCAGCTCTCTCAGCCTTTCTTCACGGGAGAGGTGCTCCAGCCCTCTGATCATCCTCATGGCCCTCCTCTGGACCTGATCTAACAGGTCCACACCTTTCTTGTGCTGGGGCCCCAGACCTGGATGCAGGGCTCCAAGTGGGGCCTTACAAGGGCAGAGCAGAGGGGGACAGTCACCTGCCTCGACCTGCTGCCCACCCCTCTGTTGATGCAGATCAGGATGCAGTTGGCCTTCTGAGCTGCAGACGCACACTGCTGGCTCGTGTCGAGCTTTTCATCCACTAGAACCCCCAAGTCCTTCTGTGCAGGGCTGCTCTCAGTGAGTTCTTCTCCCAGTCCAGACTCATGTCTGGGATTGCCACAACCCGGGTGCAGCACCTTGCACTTGGACTTGTTGAACCTCATTAGGTTCACATAGGCCCACTTCTCAAGCTTGTCCAGGTCCCTTTGGATGTCATCCCTCCCTTCTGTTGTATCGACTGCACCACTCAGCTTGGTGTCGTCTGCAAACTTGCTGAGGGTGCACTCAATCCCACTGTCTATGTCATTGATAAAGATATTAAACAGCACCGGTCCCAAGTCAGGTTCCTGGGGGACACCACTTGTCATTGGCCTCCACCAGGACACAGAGCCATTGACTGCAAGGCTCTGGATGCGGCCATCCAGGCAATTCCTTATCCACCAAATAGTCCTCCCTTCAAATCCATCTCTCTCCAATGTAGAGATAAGGATGTTCTGTGGGGTGGTGTCAAAGGCCTTACGGAAGTCCAGGTAGATGACATTGGTTGGTCTTCCTGTGTCAACTGACATAGTTACTCCATCAAAAAAGGCCACCACATTGGTCAGGCACAGGTTAATACACATCTCTAATTCTGTTTTCAGAAGTGAAGAAAAGATCAGTTCTTAAAATTCTCTTATTCTGTAGTCTGACCATAAAAGCAAGGAAAATATTAGCAGCTAAAGATGTTATCACAAGCAGAAACTACTGAGTCTGCTTTCTGTGTGTAGGGGATATAACTTTTAGGAGACTGTTTAGGATTACCTTTTTTTCAGGGAACAAATATAAGAGAATGAGCCATGGAACACTGTTCACAGATGTGGTTATGTAGTCTACACTATGCCACAATAGAAGGATAAAAGATGTTTTCTCTCATTAATGCATAACTTTATGTAACTTGCTGATTTACATAAGAAAATAGATGTTGCTTTCACAGCAGAGTAGAAATCCCATATAGCCATAAACTGTATTGGAAGGTCAGATTAGGGCAATCCTCAAAGATGTCTGAAGAGTCTAATTGCTTATTGAAACTCTGAACCTCTGAAGATATGCCATTAATCCTGTCACAGTCCCAATTACTGTGCAGTTGTAAAAGTTTTTCTTCCAATCATAGTGCCTCTGCTAGAGAGACATTTACTTTCTATGCAATAATACGAAGTATTATGTTGTTTAATCATTATGAAATGTCATTTATTTTAATTCCTATAAACTGTCATCATATTTGAGAATTAAAACAGGGTTTGTAGAATATTTAGGGACCAAACTGAAATTTCTATTTCATCATAAAATATTTGTTGTAACTGCTATTATACTATTTCAGTACAAAAGTGAAAAACTTCCTTGTCTGTATTGCTATGCTTGATTACAGATCTGTATGTATTTGCAAAGTTCGTTGCTAGTAGGCAGTTGTCACCAGAGGAATGTAAAATAGAAATATGTTATACAACAGCTTTCTCAGATAATTCTGCTTATAAGAACTACTGTTAAAAAGTGAAATCTAACTAGCTGAAGATTAATTGACCATTTATTAGAGCTACATATCTTCATTTAGATTTCTGTACTGGAAGATTTGTGTTCCATAGCTTTAATAGGAAGATAGAAAAATAAATCACACTATTTTCCAAAAATATTGGTTCTACTGTTCTGAGAATTATCAGCCTTATTTATAGGATGTATTCCTGCTGATTGATTTAATTATTCTACAAATAATGTTTTACAGAGCAATAAAATGATACAGCTTAGCACTAAGGTGACCTTCATCTGAAATGTGCGTATGAAAATGCTCTGTTCATATAAGGATAACCATTATTGTTTAGCTGCGTGAAATAATCATTTCCATTTATCCAACAAATATTTCTGGTTTGTCAAATAATTTGCCCAATAGTGTTTCAACCAGCTTTAATTGGCAGCAAAAACAAAAATCTAAACCATTCAAACACAGTCACATAGCTTTAATGATTTGATGATAAAAGTATTGAAACAACCGAAAGAAAATTTCTTCTAACTGACATTATCTTTCTGCAGCTTCCTTCTAATACAGTTCCTTTTACTTTAATGTTTTCAGCACTTTCTTCTATTTTTTTACCAGTCTTTTTGTGACTCGATGACATTTATGTGAATTTTTACGTCACCACAGAACAACAAAATTTATGATCATCATTAACATTGTGAATTCCACTGTAATCCACTCCTCTTTTCATAATTCACTGCTCAGATTACTATTTTGTGAGGGAGAATAAAATACTAAGTCATAAAAAAGAATTATGTTGTGGGTCTAGAAAATGTAAATCATTAGGCCTGGTGTTGTAGAGATTAAGAATGGAGATGTGACTAGAATTTAAATGTTGTTATGCAAAAAATGAGCAAGAAAAAATAGTGAGAAAAAGCGAGAAACATATACAGGATACATCCTCAAATGATTGCTCTTTAGCAGTACTGCTCTGAGTATCCCATATCTATTGCTGTGCTCAGAACAATCCTATCTGTCATTATGGGAAAACACTGCAACTTTACTTTCCTTAAGGCAAATTACATAGATTGGTGTGTGTAAACACACACATTGTGTGTTTTATTCTTTATTATTTGGAATTGCAAAGATCAGAGTAACTAGCAGTTACACGGGCATAAAGTAAGAGTTACTTCATTGGCTTTGGAGAAATTCTAATAGAGATTACTTTCAAGCCTTTGTTTTCAAAGGCTTGATTAAGCCTGTATGTGGTAATTAGTAATTTATTTTTTACAGTGCCTGTTATTTCAAAGATCTTTACAAACAGGATTTGCAGTGCAGGGAAATGCTATCCACTCTTTGAAGAACATTTCTTTCTTTTTTCTTCTTGATGGAGGCAGTGGGGACTCTGAATTTGTTTACAGGCTTGCTCTTAATCAGGACTAAAATCTGAACTAATGATATGTTGTACAGAATGAAAGTTCCTCAAATTTCAGAAAGGAGATTGTTAGAAATATCAAATATTACAAGAAGAATTTTTTAACTTTAGAACTATAATATTTTTGTCCATTTTATTGAATGAATCAAAACACTTTGTCTTGAATAAGTTTGATTTTAAGAACTCTATGCTTTTAGTACTGTATTTCTACTTGGAAGTGGATATTAATATCCTTGTACCTCTGACCCTCAGGTTTTTCTGAGATTGCATACACTGACTTGTTTTTGGGCTAGTTTTCTAACAATGTGGTAGCAGTTTTCTAGCTCTCTTAGATTGCTTAAGAGAAGATGTAGTCACTTCTCGTGAAAAATAACTTCTATGATTTATGCTATATGGAGATGCAATTTAACATTGAATTAACTTAAATTTCCAATATAAAGAATCTTCTTTTAGTATTTAAGGTGAAGAGGCTAGCAACATTGGCAAAAATAAAAGAAATAAAAACCAAATGCCCCAAAACATTGGAAAATTTGAATTTTGAAGAAAGAAACTGAAATCTCTTTCCATTCATTCTCAGAGCAAATTCCCAAGCAGCTCCTGGTCAGTATGTTGCATAGCTTTGGTATATGCATAAGATAATACAGAAGCTTGCCAACTATTTGCACTGCAAACATCTACATTCATTCTTCAGCAGAAGTGAAACTCAAATCCTGGTGTTCTGCTTCTGGGGAGGAGACTGATTCTGTGAAATGCCTGAAAACCTGTGCTGCACAAGTAGACAATGAACTTTGTTCCTGTCTTCCAGTTTTCCTCTGTTCTCATTCATCTTCCTCCCTCTGTAAGTAGAGGTGAATTTGGAATATAGTACACAGATGGCTTTCTAGCAAAAGCCCACTGAGTAAGACAAACAAGAGCTGGCTTGTGCAGGCTACAAGGTATGCTACAATGATAGTAAGAAGCAGCAGCTATTTGAGCAGTGCAGGCTAGAGAAGATCTCTTTATCAAATGAAATATGAGTGTAGATCTGCTAACAAATGCAGTAAGAACCTGCCAGTATTTGTACTTAAACTGGCGTGCAAACAGTAGCACTATCATTTCATTCAATGCTAAAATGAGGTATATGTAATAGAGTATTGAAGTACAGATTTAGTAGAAAATCATGCTGCAGTCAACACTTTAGAAAATATTCATAATTAGTAAAGAGAAATAAGAATGTCAAAGTCAAAATCTCTTCACCCTTAATCTAGTAAAAATTTGTTGATTTATATGCAGTGAAAACACTCCAAGAAATAGGCAAAAAAGACTTGTATTTGCATAAGAGAATGCCCCAGCCAACATGACACAGGAAAAAGTTGAGCACCAACTAATAAAAATACTCAAGCAACTATAAACTGTAAAGAAGAAGAAGAAAATGGCAAAATACTTGTGTACTAGCATTATTTTCTCTGTGGACCCAGACACTGAAGTAATTACAGAGAGAGAAAATTCTATTAAGCAAAGAATTGTCTTTCGCGCTCTGATATTGCAGAAACCTGCATATTTTATAGTTTTCGCATGCCCATAATTTAAGCCCCTCATTCTCTTCTTGTAATCTTCTTAAGCCTTATGTGCTCATCTTCCACTTTTAATTCATTCAATTTGGGTTATTGCATAATGGCAACAAATAGATAACAAATAATGTGGAATTGCACCCATTATATTTTGTTCCCATTTTACATATTTAGGACCTTCTAGTGTCTGACTCTCTGCCAGGAGCAAATTCGCTGCTCTTGTTTTAATTAAATTATTTTTTTCCTGCTTTTTTGAAAGGAATTAAATAAGGACATTGCACATTCACTGTAGGATTTACTTTACCTTTCAAAACTTCTGTTTAGGGTTAGAGCTGACATATCACACCACTTATCGGTAATCATGATCTGCAGTGGGTTGTTTAGGCTTAGATTCAACATGCTTCATCTTAGTTTTCTTGTTATTCTGAAAAGAATTTCAAGATGACATACTGTTAATAAACTGTTCTATTGCTGTCCAGTTTACTTGGGGGTGACCTTTACTAACTCAAGTATGTCTACCTACTAGCAAACAAGATTTTAAAATTAGTACCAGTAAGGATAGCTGACGTGAGTTTTCTGCTTGCAGTACCCGTATATCTCCAAATTATACTTCTCCTGCACAGATAGCTTAGATATTTCATGACTGAGCTGTCAGCAGTGCTGACATAGTCTTAGATGTCCCAGAAGTAAACTAACTTCTAATAGTCAATGGAAAATGCTGTGAGAAGAGATATGTCTTAAATCCAGCTCTTCTCTGGAGATTTGGCACCTACCAGAAGCCTGTGGGAAGCAGCCTATAGCCAGTCATGTCCACATTGTGATCCATGAATCCCTTTAAAATGTAGATGCAAATCTACTTTCCCTCAGAAACTGGGAGTGAAGCAGGGATAGGTGGGAGAAGGAAGCTGAAGGAGGAGATCATGGTTTTCTTTTAAAAATGGTGGATTCTTAGCCACATTTTCTTTTACTTAGAAGCCTAGAGTTTAGAATGCAAGTTGAAATAGTGAGAGGCAGAGGATCTGTTCTCTATCTTGCGTGAAACAATTCAAACTCAGGTTTCTAAGGTCAGAGCAGAAAGAATGCTAAGGTCATTGGGGCTGAAAGAGAAAGAGCACAATTACAAACCTTACCAATGATCCTGGGAGTTAGACAGAGGGAGATCAGATCAACGCATGTTGCAGCTGTATTAATTTAAAGGAAGGAGAAATATGGGGAACATGAACTTGGAAAACTGTGTACATACAACCTGATTGGAAGAAGGCTAAAGGTTATGGGATTAGTGGAGTTAGCTTAATACAAAAAAGTTTGACAGATACAGTGTAGGTTATGCGAACTGATAATACATAATTTCCACAGCGTTTTGGCCTGTGGAATCTAAGAACCACAGAAAAGTTGTCAAAGTTGGAATTACAATTCCCATGCATCTGTAAGGAAGTTGAAAAAGAGAATCAGGACAATGCAGCTCAGGTACAGTGCCCAAGTCTTTTGAGAACTTTTATACCTCAGTAAAGATTAGGGAAGGGTGGAAACTTGCGAAATGATCAGGAATTTAGATACTTATAACCTCAAATAGATGTAGATCAAACCTAGTTTGGTCAGCGTATGACGCCGATACAGCTTGTCCTGCTGGTTCTCTGTCAACTGTATTGTAAGCCTGCACAGAAGGTTACATAACTGTTTTAAAGACCAAGCACAGCTTTCCTTCCTTTGGAAACCAAGGTGAAAAAGGATGCATTCAGAGTTTTGATGTGCATTGGGTCTCTCATCCAACCTGGCTGGACTGTGTTTCTAAATCTTCTAGTTAGATTCAAAGTGATCTAGAGGGAAGTCAATATTTTCTTGAGGCTTTGGCAGATTACAATTATTCAGCTTTAAGGATGGCTCTAATTTAATTTCAGCAAAGTTTTTAACAAACACAGAAATCATTTATTCTAAAATTCACTGGCATTTTAATTTAAATCAGTGAAAATTGACATGTGTTTACATTATAGCACACGTTAAAGAGCTTTAGGGAAACTGTCCCTAAATTTTGGAAGGCTATCATGTATCTTCAGTTTGACATTAAAATACATATCTAAAAACGCAAGGGGTCCACCAAGCTGCATCAGATTAAAAAAGAACTACTTTCAGAGAAGGTTTTTCAACAATGTTGGGGTTTCAGTGGGTTATATTTTTGCAATGTTTCAGAACTCTACAAAAACTCTGGTGGAATGTTAGGAATTTGGAGCGGCCAAGCTTGAGATTTTAAACTGACAATCAGAAGAGTTTGGAACAAAAGCAATTCACTCTGCTCTCAAGAGCAATAGGACTTAATATAGAACCCTTATTTGCTGTTAGCATTACACTAAAATATTTCCAATGTGATTGTGATCCATGGAGGCAATGGGTGAGCTTTAGGTTTCTGTAGTTAATCCTCCTGTGAGGATAACATGATATCTTGCAAATCAATGGAGATTTGCATAGATTCACAGACTAACAAGCACCCTGGGCTTTCAAAATGAAATGCATTAAAAAATACAACTCATAGAGATCCCTATTTCTCTTAACATATGCCTGTATTTCTAATGATATTTTACTTCTGTCATAACTACCAAATTATGTTTTTTTTTCTAAATCAAATAACTTTGTGCAATCAGAGAAACCAACTTTGACATGATAAATATATAATGCATGAGGTATGTTGAAACATCCTTCTTTTAAGAATATGTTTTGGTAAAATGATAGTAAACTTTTGTGATTCTGCTAACAGAAGTCATAAAGAGAACAGAACAAATGAGATGCAATTTTTTTATTCTCAGTCAAATTCAATGTTACTGTCATAGTGATCTCTAGTCATGTTTCTACCATAGTTTTACTACACAGTCTATTTCTGGATTTATTACTTTTCAGATTCTAGCTCTGCTGTGTTACATTATTTGCTTTGTAAAGCACCTGTAAAGACCTGCATTTATGAAGCAGTATTTATTGTTTTCTAGGGCAAGCGGGGAACAAGTAGGACCAGAGGTCACCATAACCCTTCCAGGTAAAGCGGTTTGGCTTCTATGATCCCTCAGTGCTATCATCCTTCCTGCTTTCTCATCAGCTAACAGCATCTCAAAATATCAGTGTTGTTGGTGTCAAGAAATGAGTAGAAGCAAATCCAGAAGATAAAATTCATTCCTGTTTAATCTGAACAAATGTTCTAAATATTGTTCAATTTCTGCAGGAGTTACTTTAATTTATTTTCCAGTTGACCTTAACAACAGTCCCTTAGGATGTGTGGGCAGATCCTTGCTGAGTAGAATCTAATACCATCAATGTTCAACAAGAACCCGATGCACAGAAGCTATTGCCAGGTTGCATTTTGCCATTCCTTCTTATTACAAGTCTGTTTGTGAGTGGCAGCATCCTGTTCCACATATTTAGTGACTGTTCTCAAATCCCATAAATGCCTAAGAAGCAACAAGAAAAAAGCCAGCTGCAATAATTCTGGAAAGATCAAATGGATAGAAATTTCAGGGGGGGGATAAACTGAAAAGACAAATGCCTTCCTGCACTATATGCTTACTGTTTTTACTTACTGATGTATTTTTTTTATTATTGTTAAAGACAGAGAGATTCAACATAGAAAATAGAATTACATCATGGGACTCTAAAAGAGTTCATATCTGAGAGTTTTGTGAGCATGTCAGTCTTTCAACAATGTGCATTTTTTTCTGTATGCCTATCTTAGGACTATACTAGCTGTGGAGCCCATGTTAAAACAGAAGTCTATTACATGTGAAACACCAGCTGTTGATATTTGATAACTGCATGGGGAAATTTGAATTATTTGTAAAATCTCTCCAGCAAGGTACAGCAAAAGTTAGAAGAGCAAGGGCACTTCTGAACAAAAATGCAAATATCATATTATTTTTAATGGCAACTAACAGAGCTCTAGGTTTTTTTTTTTTACCTCCAATGACAAATGCAACTTTAATTAAATAGAGCTGTAAATTAGCTTCTGGCATTCTGCATCCTAGACAGCTGTAATGCTCAGAGCCACACAATGGCAGCTGGGGAAGAAAATACACAAGTAATATAGTAAACTGCAGGGGGCAGTTCTCTTTGTCCAACTAATTT
>VXAL01016033.1:679658-689812 GCA_013399475.1 Chauna torquata | reverse complement strand
AGCCCGAGAGGTTCGTAGATGGACATACACCCTACTGAAGCGTTTCCCAGCGTGACCTGTGTGGGAAGCTGCAGCTCTGGAAATAGCTTTATTCAGATCAAAAAAGTAAATAAAAATAGAATTTTAATGGCAAAGAAGAAAGGATAAGTCTTGATCTTAACCTAGCCTTGAAAAGTTTGAGTCCACAAGTGCAGCCTATTTTAATGGCTTGTGTGTGCTTGAGCTCTGTATTGGAGTCGCCTTACATTAAGTAGACTAATCTTTTGGAAGTTTGTTGCTCTGTCATATAAAGGGTCTGTAGAATAAGTCCAGGTACTAAGGGAACAAGCAGGAATTTATCCCCTAACATCTTTAATCCTACAAATGTTGAATGAGATGCGGTGATTCTGAGAAGACCAGATCACAGAAAATGTCTGGGCTCACATGCTTTCCCTAGAAAGCACCTGCTTGAGCCAGAATATGGGGCTAAAGGGACTGTTGGTCTGACCAAGTAGTGTTTATTAATGGTTCTGTCTTCATATTGCCTAGCGTAACTTCTTTCAAACCAACTGACCTCAGCAGACATTGCACAGACCGTGCATCAGTACTGAATTTGATCTCAGGCTTGGCTGTCATCCCTTATTATACTGCTTTTTTTCCTGCAGGCTCTGGACCAAGTTAATTTGACCAGTGAAGGCCTTTCCCTGTCCATTGAAGAACAACTTAGTGCTTTGACCCTGTCTGAGCTTCAGAATCCTGATTCCAAGTCAACAGTCTACCTCAATGGCACAGCTTTTAAAACAGACTTCTTTGAAATCACCAGGGAGAGCACCAAGGTATTCTGGTTTTCTGACCTCCCTTGAGAAGCTTGGTTTCAGCACTTTGCTTTTTAAATTGTTAATGAATTGTCACATCATGCCAGTTGCAGATCGGGCTAAGTTGGCAATTTAGGTGGAATCAGAAGTTTGATGGGTACTTCTCATGAAGCTGTGAGAACCTGACCATGCTGATAAAACATCAGTGAAAATCTTGAACACTGACTGGTTCCACAGAAGTTTAGAAAATCATGCATGTGAGAGCGTAGTGTTTGTGAAGAGCTAAAGAAAATGAGATGTCAGCAAGAGGAGAGGTTGCAATAACTTGGCTTTTCGTAGAAAGGATGGACTCTGTAAAACACAGTTGTTTGACTTGATTTCTTAATAATAACTTTTAAAGTATCTTGAAAGTCTGAGCACAGAAGTTCTAGCTGAAGAGTTGTTTTGATCACTTTCTGTTTTGGTGAAGAATAGTCAAGCATGATCTGGGTTATGATAGCGACCAGACTAACTTTTCTTTTCTTGCAGATAGCTCACCTCTTGGCTGAACTGAAAACTATTCAGAGTCACTCACAGCCTCAGAAAAGGTTAGCAAACATGCACTTTTGTTTAGTCATAGTAATTGAGAGAAGCATGTCTTTTGACAGTGTTAGAAGTAGTTTAAAACAATTGAATACAAACTCCCAGAACCGTGAAATGGTGACAATACTGCAGTACTTGAAAGCTGGTTGTGAGAAAAATCTAAGAAAATGTAAGAAGGCAGGTTAAGAAGTAATTAGTGTAAACATAGTGGAGCGTGTGAGGAATATCAGGCTTTGAGGCTCGGGAGGGCTCTTTCACCAAAAAATTTGGAAGAGTTTGGTCATGCTGAACAATGTTTGTCCTCAGCTCTGACCTACTGCTCCCCTTCCCCCAGAAAAAAAAGTAGGGGAATAAAGTAGCGGTTGGAACATACTGATCTGAGGACTTAGGTGTTGCTGAAGGCCTGCAGCTCTCACTATGTAAGTTCTTTGTCTTCCTTTTGCTTCACACCAGACTGCACTGTTGCAGGGGTTTCTGCTTGTTTTTGTTAAACAATGTAGAATGCACTTACAGATGTGTGGCTGGAAAGTAGTTACAGCTGTGTCGTTACTGGGGGGGAGGGCAAAGTCTCTTCCAAAAGGCATTCTTACCATGAGAATGGGAACACCAACAGTTACTTTTGTTCCCTAACAGAAAGTTACTGAACAAGTTACTGCCTTCCAAACTGCTTAATCCAAAGAATGTGGGGAGTGAGAGACCCTGGGAAATCCAAGTTTGTTGTTGCTGTTGATTTATTTTGTGGAAAACGCTGCAACTTGAGATTGATGGGTGGCAATATAAAACCAAAAATAGTGGTGAAAGTGACAGACTTACCTTGTCTCAAGGTTGATAGTTATTAGCCTTCCACAGCAGGTTGTATCACTATACCTACAGGTGAATCTACTTCTGAAGTGAGAAATTATTTCTGTGCCCAGTTTGCAGTGGGGAGGAGGGCCTGTGTCATTGTCTGCTCTTGGGTGAGACTGCAATAACCAAACTGTTAAAGTACACACAGCTTGTTCTAAATTCTCTGTTCTATCTCCAGTGTTGTTGTGTCTCAGTGGACAAGCATGTTGAAAGTTGTAGCTGTGCACCTCCAGCGACTAGGGCTGAAGTACGCAACACTGGATGGCTCTGTCAATCCTAAACAGAGAATGGATGTGGTAGAAGAGTTCAATAACAATCCCAAAGGGCCTCAGGTATGGAATCAGGGCAGGGAAACAGTTACTAGCACTGCTATGAGCAGTTGTGATAGCTGACTTCATGATATCGTTTACTGGCACTAATTTTATTTGGATATCTGGACATGAAGATGAACAGGAAAAGGGGTAGCTGTAAAAACAGATGTATGTCTTAGAATGACCAGGAGCAGCTGCGAAAAGCTCCTTTTGATGTTAAGTGTTCTGTACTGAGATCATCTGACTTCAAAGTTGCTACAAAGGTTGTCCAAATCTTCAGTGTTTTCAAAAGATGATTTTGCTGCAGAGAGTAATGTATAAGATATGAGGCCAACTAGCTCCACTCAGAGCAGGCTGGTTTTTTTCAACTCTTGTCACTGCGTTGCAAGATATCTCTTTCTTTATATCCCCTGCTTGCCAAGGAACCTGTAAGATTTTCTTGCTGTTTTCCAGCACATCAGATACCTTGTGCCAGGCTGTAATCTTTTTGAGAAGTGAGGATGACAGTTGAATCTGTGAATGAAGCCAAATTAACAAGAGTCTATCTGACCCCAGTATAAGGAAAGGATAGGAAGGTTGGGCTTGGGGTGGCAGAAGTCATAATTCCAAAATAAGGTGTCCTCACTGAAACTTCTTTCACTTTTGAGTATCCTTCCCCCCGCCCCCCCCAAATACTGATGAACTACAGTGTTTTGGCTCTTCTTGAAAATAATTTCTAGTCTGAAATTTTGGTCGAGGGAAGGAAACTTGCCAAATGACCAAAGAAGTCTGAATCCACATTCATTTTTCATACTGGTACGCTTTCATCTGAACACTGACATCCCTGTGATTTAGGCAGCACAGGCTGTCTCCTCTGAGGATGGATCTGTGACTGGAAGGGGAGTATGTGGTGCATTAGCTTGTTTTCTCTCCTGGATTTCTTAAACAAGCTGCTATCTATAAAACAGATCGTTCTCCTTCTTGCTTTGAACTTAAACCAAGGAAGATTTCTGCAAGCTATATAAATAGCTGAGTCCTTAAATAAGATCAGGGTTTTAACATACCATACTATGAAATTGAGCAATAAATATATATAACAAATGTCTCTGTCCTTAACTGATTAAGTTCTTTTCCTGCTGTACAAGAATCTTCTCTAAATTAACAATCTCCCATAATCCTTTCTTCCCTATTACTCATCTTTTTCTAATACTAGCTTATATGGAATCAACACGAAATGAGTGGCAGGCCTTTTCAGTCCAGTACCTGTGTTTAAGTAATCATGATTCTTAATTCATAGCTGATGCTAATTGCCATTGTTGGCAGCAGGCTTTCATCAGAGCAGCTGATCATTTAAGTGGGGCACAGAGAGAGAATGAACTTTCCAGTCCTTTCCCTAGTCTGTAAAAATGTGTCTGGATAATACATACAGAAGGGTAGGCTAGCTTCTCTTAGAGCCGTAGCTTCAATGTCCAGGCTTTTTTGTCTCATCAAGTAACATCTCACAAGCTTCCAAACACATAGTAAATGTACACATATAAATATGATAAGCATCCTTTCATCTGATCTTTAACTCAAATTAATGTGGTGTACATGAAGCATTCATTTTCTCTTAACAGGCTCCTTAAATTAACTCTCTTTTGGCCTTTGAAGGTAATGTTGGTCTCATTGCTGGCTGGAGGTGTTGGCTTGAACTTGACTGGAGGAAACCACCTCTTTCTCCTTGACATGCACTGGTAAAGAGAAATAAGATTTCTGTCTCTGAGGGAGTATGTAGGGCGTGCTGCTTTCTTACTTCCTACTCAGTTATATCAGAAGTCACAATACACATGGTAAGGAAGTATTTAGCTGAGAGTAAGGGCTAATGATTAGTTGTAGAAAAGTGCTTTTACTGTAGCCTTCTTCCAAAATACTCTGATTGGTTAGTCCAGTGCTCACTGCCATGTAATACAGTCCTGTGGGGCAAAAAAAAAAATAGAGGATAACAGCAATCCAAAGAAGCAGGTATGCAGTCTGTATCACAGAAGGGGACTTGGCAGTCCCTGGCTTAATTTCATGCAGTAATTAATTTTAAAAAAAAAAAAAAAAAAAGGTATAGTAATGCCTACAGGGAATTTGTCTTGAAACAAATAGATTGTGTTGAGAATAGTCAGTAATCAGGCATAGTTAATGTACCTTGGGGTTTTACAGGGCTATGAAAATAGTGCATATGAACTCCTGATATTTATGCTGTCTCTCATCAGTCAATCACATTTCATTTTTTAATACCTGTTGCATGTGGGAACCTCCAAAGCAAACTAACATGCTTCAGTACATAAACTAGCCGCTGAGTAGCAGCACTAAGGAGATATTTCTACAACATGGAAGTCATTCCCTGTAACTGTATGTCAAACAGAACCATTTCTTATGTAGTGTTCTTGAGTGAGGGCCTTTTTCAATGGAGTTTCCCTTCCTGCTTCACTGTCCTCTTTCCTCACCAGCCACTCAGCTTTCTGGCAGCTTTAACTATTAGTCAGAAATATGGGGCTGTATGGTACAGTGGTCTAATTTAGACAGGTGATTTTGTGTGGAGTTTTAGCAAATTACTACTACCCAAGGCAGAGGAAATGTGGTTGGGGTGAATATTGGTGATCAAGCTAGTAAACCTAAGGTAACTTGGGAGGAGGTTGTAGTTCTACGGAGGAAGAAAACAGGATGCTCTGGAGGCAGACAAATGAGATGAGCACAAAGGCATTGATGTGTCAGTTATTCCTGAACATAGCCTAGGGGCTTATGTGAGCTGTTTCTTCCTTTGCAGGAATCCTGCTCTTGAGGACCAGGCATGTGACCGCATTTTCCGAGTTGGGCAGCAGAAGGATGTTGTGATACACAGGTCAGGATTTCCCTTAGTAGTAACTGAGGCTACAGCTGCTCGTGTACTGTCTTGTCTATCTTTAGTTTGTGAGATGACCTTCATTTGGGGCTTGTTTCCCTACCTAAGGGTAGGCACAAGGTCTGATGGTGGGATTGTGGGTTGAGCACTGAGATAGAAAGAGGCACATTTCTTCTGGCTATTAAATGTCATACTTTTTGGTCTTAGTGATTATGGTGCTAAATATTTTTTAAAAAATTAAAAAAAAAAAAAGTTGGGTGCAGAAATGGTCTTACATCTCATTTGCTTAGGAGTAGCCACATCTCTTTCCTACCTTCTCTGAGCAGATCTGTCTTGGAGAATGAAGTGGAGCAATTTAGAACTGTCCAGGGGGTGGGATAACTAAGCATTGTAGGACGGTTGGGCATCTCGTGGTAGTAAGCACTTGTGGGTGCTTATTGGCTTTTTCTCATTGGCATTCCAAAGGGAGCCACCATGCTCCCTAAACCTGGAGCTTTCTAATATAAGTAACGTAAAGATATAGAGTACTTCTAATATGTGGCAAGGTTGGCCTTTAGAAAAAGCATCTGTAACGGTAAGTACTAAAGGGCTAGCTTAGTTATTGTAAGTGCACAGCAAATTCAAAGCACCTGAAATCCAAGATAGTGATTTGTGTACAATGCTTTTAGTATAATAGCTGCCATTTGTTATCAAACAATCATTACGGGAATTTATCATAAAATTACTGTTGCTTCAGATGACCAAAATTGAGGCCTAAAGTGCATCAGACTTTTATTTGAAATGTGATAATACGTGTGTGTGAGAAACAGCTATTTTCTGTGGACAGGTTTATTTTGTCAGTCACATAATAGGCTGTTAATATTAAAGTGAGACAAACCTTTGGAAATTTGCTGGGGAAATTGTCAGTGTTATATAAGCTGTAATTTTTTCCTAGCAGTTGAGGTAATATGGCTTTGGATTTTCAGGTTTGTCTGTGAAGGAACAGTAGAAGAAAAGATCGTGCAACTCCAGACCAGGAAGAAAGGTCTCGCCCAGCAGGTGCTGTCAGGCAAAGGGGAAACCTTCTCGAAGCTCACTCTGGCTGACATCAAAACTCTCTTTGGCATCTAATTATCCTTTGCAATAGAAACAGAAAGGGATTTTGTACCTACAAGTAACTGAGCAGACTTCAGCAAAGGACTGCTGTTTTAAGGTGGTCATTTATTTTAAACAAGTAACTACATTTTTTTTAACTGTTCCGGGGAAAAAAGGGTTGCCAACATTAGGAATTTGTTTTAATACAGAAAATTAGATTGCGTATCCAAAAGCTAATAAAGTTATAAATTAAGCTATTGTTTAAAACTATTGAGTAAATATTAAAAACAAATATTTGCTTGTTTTTTGGATTCCTATGTATGTTTTTTAGTTAGAAAACTTTCTTTCCTCTTCAGGACAGGAGAAGCACAGACATAAAGGAAACAAGAACAAGAGAGATGAATGTGAGGTAGGCAAGATCAGAGGCTGAATGAGAAAGTTGGGTTGGCATGAAGGAAGCAGGAAAAAAAAAATTTGAGCACAATGGTAAGAGAAGATGATACAAACTTTAGAATATGTCAGTAGCAAAATGAAGGAAGGATGTAAAGGAATACTTCACTTTCTTTTTTGCTTCTCAGGAGGACTTTTTATATCTAAGTGAAGGTGCAATTTCTCTACCCTCCTCAAAATATTTATTCAGGCAGAGAAGTAATTTCTCTTATGATCCTATGCAACAGAGAGGAACCAGAAATCCTGATTATTTTTTTCTTCAACGTATTAAATAGTGTAAGGTTTCCTCAGTGCAAACCTTTCAACATGGACTTATTCTTTCTTAAAAGATGCTCCTTTATTTTTTTATCTTTTAGTAGATGAGTTGCAAATCCTTGATTGATGGTTGTATTCTCTGTCCTATCAGAAGCAATATGTGCTGGTGAGTGAAGTTTCTAGGCAGATTTTCTTTATTGGTAATGAAAATTACGTGCTTCCATCTACCCCTTCTTTGTCCTTAACCATATCCACTGTGCATTCTGTTTTTTTATCAATTATACCATTTCTCTGGGATTTAGTACAGTGCCTGTAAGTTCCCTACCAAACTCTTCGAAGGCCCTAGTTTATTTCTAATGCTTAGTGGTAAAGCATGACATGTTAGAGTGCTGATAACTAGACTTTGGTTCCTGTTTATAGTCACCCCCTGTGGAGTAAGATGATAGCATTTGGTATCCTCTCGAATGAAGGAGACCTCTGTTTGCTGATCATTGGTCCTGTTAGTACAACAGTGTCCTGGTGGAATATGATCCTGCTGTGTCAGTCATTTCTCTTACCTGCCTTGATTTGATGTGCAAGTGAAAGTGGGGGATTATTCCAATTTACTGCACAGATACAGGGGCTAGGGGGCACAAAAACAGTCATTTGTTCTTGTGCGTGTGTCTGTCCCTATAAATTCAACCATGGTGGAAGTGCCTTGAGCAGTTTCCAGAACAAAGCAAGGCTGTGCAACTTGGGCAATTTAACCATAATCGCACTTTGTGGAACATAACCAGATTTCTCATTTGCCTTGCTACACTGATTTTCAGGAAGACAGAACATCTGTTCACTTCAACAGACAGGAAACCGTGGACTAACTTTCCAAAATTACTTTATTTTGGTTTGGGAGTTTACATGAGTAGACCTTGGGTTATCATTTCTTCTCTGGAGTTCACGTGTAGTTTAATCTGAGCTCCTGTCCCTTTCCTTTGAGTGACAGTTAGCCTAGCAGGTTTCCCTCTTTAAGGTGTATTACTAAATAGAGTTTAAATCAATTTCATGTTCACATTATCCCTTCATTCTGTGCATCTTCCTTTGGCTGAATTTGATTGTAGTCTGAATGCAGCATAACTGTTAACGTATCGGATATCACCATTGGGATGAATGCCTTTTTCTATTGTATGAAGTTCTTTCCAGGAAAGGGCTTCAGCCTCACTTGGGAAACCTAAATAGCCAGTGGGATATGGAGTTCAGGAAAGTTCTGAAGCTGCAAGTCTAGCAAGTACCTCTAAGTAGAGGTCCTCTGAAATGGCAAATGAAGGCAGCTAAGAGAAATGAATGAAGAATATAAATTTTTGGCACATAAGGTAAACTTATGGAATTTTACTACATAGTGGGGGAAAGAAAGGGTGAGTTTTGGTTGACTTTGGTTTGCACTGAGCAAAAATGTATCTGAAAGTAAAAATCTAGTTACATGTCATCTAGCATTATTACATATAGCTGCAACACAAAAATACTAGGGCCTTGTTTCTTTACTAGGGGAAAAAAGTTGGACTGCACTAACATTTCTAGTATAAAGAGAAAAAATGATAGGGGTTCTTTTTCCACCCCTCTGTCAAAAAGCTGTCTCCCTTTGTGTCTTACTATACTCCTGAAATTTTTTCTACAGGCTCATTAGCAGTAAAGCAGAACAAAGCAGATTGCCATCTGCTCAGAATTAACAAAAGAATCATGGAGTAGGGAGTTAGCAAGGCTGCAGCACCTGCCATCTCCTGTAAGTACTCAATAGTATGCTACACCTTAGAGAGGGATCATAAAATGTGTTGAGAATAGCATTGACCCATGGAACTGAGCGAACCAGTGCTGTCACTAACAGTGTGACCGAACGGCCTCTTGCAGGTACCAAGTCGTGTTTAAGCATGGTGTAGTTTATATGCAGTGGTGTTTACAGATGGTGCCTCCAGAGGGTAGTTTAGTGGCCCCCGCAATGGGCCTGGCCACTGGGAAAACACCAGAGGCTGGTAATGGAAGCTTTTGCTCGCCTGCACCTAGGGCAGGGGGAGCCATCAGTTTGATGAGGTTACCATTACTGTCCTTTGGCTGTACCCGGTGCCCTCCTGCAGCACTAGTTCCTTCTGCCTTCAGCCTCCTGCTCTGGCCCGTACCCCGGCTTGATGCGGTTCCTCCCTCCTGGAGCCACCCTCCCCAGGGAGGGAGGGAGAGGGCTCCCGCTCCGGGGGGCCGGCGCGACGGAGCCCGGGGGCTCCCTGCAGAGCCGAGGCGGGCCGGCCGAGCACGGCGCTCGGCGGTCAGGATGGCCGAGCGGTCTAAGGCGCTGCGTTCAGGTCGCAGTCTCCCCTGGAGGCGTGGGTTCGAATCCCACTCCTGACAACTCCTTTTCTGCCCGCGCTCCCCGGGCGCTCGGCGTTGAGGCCCCATGGCCGTGGCACCGCGGGGACCGGCGGGGGGACCCCAAACCGGGGAGGCAAGGCGGGGGGCCTGCGGAGGCGGGCGCGGTTTTTGCACCGCGGCGAGCGGGCGAGGCCAGGTGGAGGCTGCACCGAGGGCACGCGTTGCGACCGCGGTCGTTTCCTCGTGGGCGCAGGTGCTGCCCGCGCTGCTCCGGCACCCAGCGGGCCGGGGCCGCGGCGGGACCCGCCCTGCGGGGCGCGATGAGGGCCGCTGGAAAAACGGCTGCCGGCGGGGCCGGTTAGCTCAGTTGGTTAGAGCGTGGTGCTAATAACGCCAAGGTCGCGGGTTCGATCCCCGTACGGGCCAGCCGCGTTTTTGTAGCCGGGGGTTTCTGTCGCTTTGTTTCACCCCGTTTTGGTTTATTAATGGCAGTCACAGTACCGACGTTTTCCGAGAAGGTGAAAGTGTTCTTGTGGAGTTACCCGCGGAGCAAAGAAGGGCAAAAACCTGCTGTTTTGCTCAGGGATTTTGTTTTGCTTTCGTAAGCTTTTTTTTTTGCTTTTTGCTTGGTCGTGTTTCTCGGGGGGAGAGGGCGTCCCGTGT
>VXAL01016033.1:674658-677158 GCA_013399475.1 Chauna torquata | reverse complement strand
ATGATGTCCCTCTTCTTTATCTGCTGCCTTTTCCTGCCAAGACCAAATATCCAGTCCATGGTTCAGCAGAGCACCCAAAGGTTGCCAGTCACTCACCTCTGCTTGTCTGCATCCTGCTTGCTCCAGGTCTCCTTGGTGCTACAGGGACAAAAGGCAGTGAGGTAGCTCGTGACATCAGCAGGCCACTGTGATGGCCACACGCATGGGCCACCATCATGGTTGCCATCACAGTGGCCTCTTGGTGTCATGAGCCACCTCATCACCTTTTGCCCTGGGCCGTACAGAAAGGGGGACCCCTGCAGCTGTCCCACAACTCACCTAGTGTGTCGGCCCCCCAGCACCAAGGAGACTTGGTGGCTGCCTGTCCTGACCTACAGGCTTTGGTCTGCCCAAGATAGCAAGTCTGAGATAGCAGATTTTAGCACAGCAGTTCGCAGCTCATGAGTTGTCACCCACCCCATGAACGCACAGCGTGGCGGTGTCAGGGTTTGGGGATAAAGCCTAGGACTAAACCTTGAGCCTCATCCATGGTTGAAATAATCTTTCAACATTTCAGTCCTCTTTTTCAGAAAATGAACACTATAGTCAGCAAATCCTTCTTTAAGGCTATCTTCTTCTGTCCAGCAGTGTTCAGGTCCTCTGCAGCAACCACTGCAAGTTCATGTACATGAGCTGGCTCCTACAGGTGGAGGAGGCAAAACTGTTGTTGATGATCAACACACTCCTCCCATCCTTGAAAATCTATAGCTTTTTCCTTCACGTATAATATAATAGTAATGTACAGTCTGTGACCTGCAGAGCAAACAGTTCTGCTTATCATAACCCATCTAAAAAGTGTAGATATCTTTCTGATCTGGGTCTGTGCAGTGCATGGTCCTGCAAAGTGTTGTGATATTTACAGGTAAATGGTGAATGGGCAGCAGTGATGCTTTAACAAGCAGGCAGGATCACAGCTTACAGCAGTAGCTACAGACTTTCTAACAGTTTGTTACATTATGCTATTGTAAAGGAAATGAAACATCCCTCTTGTTGACAAAAAACAACCTATAAACCTGTACATTTGTCTGAATGGACAGGCTCCCTGCAAATAATAATAATATATCTATATATAAAATATAATGTAATGTTATATTATGGACAACCTTAAGACATCAAAGCTTGCAAAGTCATAAATAAGTATCTAGTAGAAGAATTCCTGGCTAAACTGAAGTACAAAATTTAGTTATGTAGACATGATCACTCATCTGCAAGGTACTATTAAGAGGGGAAAAGTAGGAGTTGTCTTGGAAATATCAAAGGCATACACGTCTGTTCATATTAGCAAAGACCTTCCTTTAACCAGTTTGATTCACACATACTAGCTAGGTGTTTCCAGTTCAGTCTGTAGTTCTGACAGCATCACCCATACTGGTGCAGCAGTGTTGCATACTCCAGCATGCAGCCACTAGCAAATTATTCCCGGCTACGTTATACTTCAGCCTCTTTACCGCTTTGCTGAATGGCAAGAAATGAGTCAGCAGAACTATCCAGAGCATATTTTTAATATCTGAACAGGTCACATTATGCACCACACTGCAACTGTCTATTGATAACTCTAATAGGTATTTCACTGTCGTAAGTCAGTGACAGTGACAGACCAGGACACTTCAAAATTGTCAGCAGCCAGCGAAGGACACTCTTTCTCTTGAACTGCTTTGTTCGCTTTTACTAGCCTAACATTTCTTTACTAGCCTAACATTTTCTTTCTCAATAGCTGTTGAGAAAGTCATGTAAATATAAATATTTTTTTCTGGCCAATACAATACAGATCCTAACATTAAGAACTTTCATCACAGTTTCTGTAATTTCTATGATGCATTAGTTCAGGAAATCCAGTCACGCTTTGGTAGTTTGTGAGTACAGTGCTCTAGCAAGGGATTATGCCAGCTTCTAAAGTTAGTACAGAAAAGGCTTGTTGGCTACTTGTTTCCAATTCAACCTCATTATATTCTGAGTGCCATTTTTATTTGTGTTCATTTTTAAAGTTTGAACAATAAGATTTTCATCACCCTAACCCTTCATTTCATCGTGAGCATGTGCTAAAATCTGCAGGCATACAACCTCACTGAAAGACTAACAGATCTGCCTCTGCCAGTCCTCAGCTTTATGCTCTGGGTTGTGCAACATCTCACTCCTTGTTCTTCATGATCCTAACACCAAAACTAATCCCAACCCGTATTTCAAAGCTTGGTAGATACATGAAAAATATGACTGAAAGGCATACAGCAGGTCTGCATTTTCCAACACCAGCCCTCATCTTCCCACTGTGGCTCCTTACTTCCTATAGCCTTCACCATCCACTGAGGCTTTCAGCAGTCCAGGTAGATTTAGAAATATTTCTACTGTAGCACTATGCCACCCTCAGAAGAGCAAGAGAGGATCTCCTGAAGTTTACCTTGCCATCTTTGGGGATGGAAGGAAAGGAAAAAAAAAAAACCACCCCCACCACCCCACCCCCCCC
>VXAL01016033.1:662941-674637 GCA_013399475.1 Chauna torquata | reverse complement strand
CCCCCAAAAAAACAAAAATGTAACAACATAATTTGGAAAATATTCTACAAGGTGATGCTCTCACATACCTTGCAATGGCACACATACTAACAGGTGGTGCAAGCATACCACAGACCAGAGGAGTGACAGGAGAAACCTGCTGTGATCTGAGTCCCCTGCTCAAAATAACAGAAGCATAAAAGAAGCATAAAGTAGACCTTACAGTTTCACTCTTCTCTGACTAATGTTTTTTTGTTATGCTGCTTCTTGATCTCAAAATTTTAACAAAGTTCTTCAAAAGTGTGTTTGTGAGAGAGCATGAGACAGTGAGACTGAAGTTTAAAATCTGTAGTTCGCTATGACAGGCATTCTGCATCCATCATCTGGGGTGGCTGGTTTGCTTCAGTTTCCCAGACTCTTTTGATCAGCTTCCTGAGGACTCCGGCCTCTTTGATGGACCAAAACCCATGGTCCTGGAGGTCTTGGTCCATGTTAGTGAGCTGGCAATTCTGCCAAGGGGCAACAAAAGCAAAGCAGCCTATTGAATTTGGAGCACGTTGGGTTTGCTTTACTTAGGGGTATGGCTTTGTGCTATTAATGTACTGTTCATTAAAGCATCATTTTATGTGGATTGCCCAAAGGTTTTTTTAAGCCCCAGTATCTCACCGATCAATTACGCTTTTTAAACTTAGAAACCTTTATTGTGTGGGATTCTGTTTCTTTCTTCTTAATGCATATCTGGCTCTTTCTGCTCCTTTTTTTTTGCATCAGCCATCTCCTGTCCTGTTCCTTTCTAACTCCAGGTTTTCTCACACCGGCTCTGTGGCAGTCTCCCTGTACCAGGCATTTCTCAGTCTCCTAGTGGCAGCTTTGAGACCTTTTTTGTGTGGAGAGTGCTGAAAAACCCATGTTAAATGTTGTCTGGTTTTAAGAAAGCTCTTGCATTATCGCGACAGAGTTGTATGCTTTCTCTGTGCAGCTGTTAGCTTTTTTCTTTTTTTTTGGTTCCTAAATATGTTCTTTGTATTACTGTATTTTATGATAGGTGGTATCAGGGGCAAGTGAAATGGCCAAGGAGGAGATACCTGAGGAGCCCAGTGTAGCACTCGTACTGCCAGTTGATGAAGCAAAGGGCTTCGATTTGATGACGTCCTCCTTTACAGCCTTTCCCCACGGAATCGAAGGTGTTTAATTCTTGCCTATTTTCTGCATTTTTTCTTTTCTTAATGTCTTGACTTTACACGTGGTCCAACTGGCTTTCCAGCTGGGCAGGGACTCACGGTTTCCTCCGGAGGCGGGCGGTCCCACCTCCGCAGAAACCTGCCCGCGGGTGAATGAGGGGAGCTCGCCCCCCCTTTCCCTCGGGCCGCGGTTCCAGAGCGCACCGAGCTCCCCGCTTGCCGCACACGCCCGGACGCCTGCGGATTTTTGGGGGCTCGGCGGGGGCTGCGTTCTGCAGCTGGCTCCTCGTTAGTATAGTGGTGAGTATCCCCGCCTGTCACGCGGGAGACCGGGGTTCGATTCCCCGACGGGGAGACGCGGCGCTGCCTTTTGGCCCGCCCCGACCCCCGGCGCTGCACAGCCTCGTCCCCTCCCCGCCGGCCGTGGAAGGTGCTGGCAACCCACCCGCAGCGAGCGTGGGGCACCCGGCCGCCCCTCAGCGCGGTGCTGTAAGCGCCCCACGGGGGAACGCGGGGGGAAGGGGACGCACAGAAAAACGCGAGCTTCCCAAGTCCCCATTTTTAGGAATTCTCAGCCCCGCGTTCCTGCGCGGGGGGGTCCCGGGACAAACCTGCGGAGCTTGGCTCGCGAGGGGAGGGCGCGGTGCTCCCGGCCGCGCGTCCTCCCGTGGGCACCCCGGGCATCCGTGGGCGAGCATGAGGCGCGGCAGGGGGGGGCGTGGGCCCGGGAGAGGCCGGTTAGCTCAGTTGGTTAGAGCGTGGTGCTAATAACGCCAAGGTCGCGGGTTCGATCCCCGTACGGGCCAGCCGCGTTTTTTTGTTGGGTCTGGCGGGGCGGTCAGTCGCCCGGGAGGCGGCGCAGCCCGCGGGGACTCCCGCCCGGCGGCTCCTTGCGGCAGCGATCTCTTTGCGGAAGGGAAGCGCGAGAACCGGGGGGCGAGCGGCACGGGAGCCGCCGTCCCGCTGAGCGTGCGGGGAGAGGCTGCGGCCTCCCCCGAGGAGCGGGACCGGATCTAGGGTCGGGGCGGCCCGATGGGCTGCGTCACGCGGCGGTGACGTCATAGGAGGTGCGGGTGGCAGAACCCCTAGCACGCGCTCCTCGTTAGTATAGTGGTGAGTATCCCCGCCTGTCACGCGGGAGACCGGGGTTCGATTCCCCGACGGGGAGAGGCGGCGCTGCCTTTTGGTCCCTCTTCCTCTGCAGGGCAGCCCCTTGGTTTTCCCCTCTTGGAAAAGGCTTGAAGAAGGAGCGATCAGAGCAGCCTGGGGCATTTACGGGAAGCCCAGCAGCTTCCTGACTTGTCCCAGCCCTCCCTGACAAGGAAGGGCCAGAGGGGGAGTTGCTCTCTTGGCTGATCACAGCTGAGATTTAACTAGGGAGGGCAGCACTGGCCAGCTTCCCTTTAACGTGGACAGCCAGCTCTTGCCCCCTCCTCAGGCACAATTAGGACCCTGTTCACTGATCAGTCAAGGCCATGGCACTGAGGCACACCTCACAATACGTGTTCCCCGCTCCCTAATAAAACACAGATAATCAAAATACACATCTTCTGCCCCAGTTCTTGAAAGGAGATTTTAAGGTTTAAAATCATAAGAAATACTTTATTCTTTAAAAAAATATTTCTAAAACATCTCAACATTATCCTAGAGTAAGCAGTGCCATCCAGGCACAGAATGCTTTCATTCCACTAGGGGAACACTTCACAGTAGTTTAACGTTTTGCAATCAAACAAATCCATGGAGGAAGTTCTTAAGCATGCACACTAGCCCTGGGAGGGTATCACCAGTCCTTCACAAGGCAACATCAAGGAGGGATGACAACATCAGCTGATTACTCTTAAAGAATGAGCTCACATACTTGCAAGTTACAACAAGCCTACAGCATCATTAAGGCACCATGTAAGCGTATAAATAGCTACACAAAAACGCCATGCAGCAGCAGTTTGAACGAGCTGACATTCCTGTTCTTTCGTAATGGCTCAGTATAAGCAATCCATCTTGTTCACGATCCATGTCAGTGCACCCAGTCTTTGGGATTGCGGAGAATCTCCAGGATTTCTGCTTCCCTCGAGCTCTCTGGAGGGGCGTGCATGTACTCCCACCTGTAGGGAGAGGGGAAATGAACTCAAACCGCCCAGCTGCCTGCAGTTGCCTTTTCTGAGGATGCAAAGCTACATGCACAGTTGATAGTCTCATATCAGCTGAGGGATAAGGCTATAAATCATTAAATTCATTAAAGACAAGTAACACTGAAAGATACAGGAGAAATGTTAGCTTATTCTTTTTTCCAACTTCTGAAAAGGCTGGAAGAGCAAAGAAAAAAAAGATTTGTAAAGACAAATTTAGCAGTCCCTTGTGACACACTTGTATCATGAGAAGATAGGTCAAAAAAAAAAAAAGGTGAGGACATGAGGCCTAAGGGAAATTGCCAGCTTCAAATTCTATCACTTGACTCTGATGCAATATTTTCAGCTGCCCAGGGCAAGTTCTTCCAGAAGATGGACTGGAAGCACTACCAGTAAGAAGTGAATCTTGGTTTTAAAAACAAAGGTGACGAGAGGCCACCTTTTGTTGAAAAGGGAACTAAAAGAGGCATGACAGAGGAAGAAAAGTGTCAGCAGTCACAAGGGGATGGGTACAACCTTTTTCTGTTTTTTTCCCCCTCTAAGAAGGGCCTTCATGCTGTGAAGTGAGCTATTTATGCTGGTGCAAACAAGCAAAACCAGATTATCCCAGCACTGAAATCAAGAGGTAGGACTGTGGTACAGCAGCAGGTCAGGGACACATCTGGTGTTGGCAGTAGGGTGAGAATGAGACTGCCCTCGCAGTTAAGGGGTAGCAAGTGAAAGCTAGTTTTCCTAGTGCAGGGAGGTCACTAATGAAGTCTCATGAAATTCATGATAGGGCCTCGTGCTACTCAGCATATCTAAAAGCAACCTAAAAAGGGGAGCAAACAGTAAATGACAGAGTTAGATGATGTTACAAGATTAAACAAGATAGTTTAAAACAAAAAGGCAGTTGAAAAGCATTAATATCAAGCCTAACAACTGAACAATAAAATGGTAGATGCAATTCAGTGTTGATTGATCTAAAGTAGTGCACACAGAGAAAAAAAGTTAACCACACATTGAGACACTGAGTTAACTTTTATTGCCCAGACAAGATCTTGGCATTGTAACAGTTCTATGAAATAGCCAGCTCAAAACCAGCCAGCAGCATATTAAGATTATGAAAAGAATAATAAACAAAAACATCATTATGCTGCTGTATGAGTCAGCAGCACACCTGCATTTTTAGATATACATGTAGCTTCTGTTGTCTGATCCTTATCCCCAGTTCAGGAAGGACAAAGAAAACTTAAGCCTAGAGAAAAGTGGCAAATGTGCTGAAAGCTATGGAACAGCTACTGTACAAAGACTAAGAACAGGGGCACTTGTCAGCCTGGAAAACAGACAATGGACAACAGAAGTCTGTGAAATAAGAACTGTTATGGAGAAAACAAACAGGAAGAAAATCCGTTTATTCACTGAAAAGTCAAACAAAGCCATCAGGTGCAAGTAGAAAACAAAGAGGCACTTTTTCATACGACATACAGTTAAACTGTGGAACTCCTTGCCACAGGCTTGTCAGGACTGCCAGAAGTTCACACGGTTTCAAAGAGCTACTAAACAAATACCCATAGAGGGAGCAGAGGAAATCCATCAAGAGGTACTAAGCATTAAAAATGACTTTTTTGTCAGAAAATATCTAGGCCACATGGTACCAGCAAATGGGTGAGTGCAGCAGAGCAGAGAAGCATCTGCATGTATTTGGCCAGTTCTTGTATCAGGCATGAACCAACCACTGTTAAGAGACTGGACACCAGAACAGACCTCTGATTTAATCCTACGAAGTATTTTAGTGAGAAATGCCTACCTGCAACTCCATACAACTATGCCCTTACCTTGCAGTCAGTGGCAGAGACATAAGAATGCTTTCAATTCTTGATCCTGGTGTTAGTAGGCCAAACTTTGTACCTCTGTCATAAACCAAGTTGAACTCCACATACCTGCGAAACGTGAATGAAGATACAATAGACAAATTTATTATCAGAAGTTGCTTGTCCCTTCTTCAGCTAGCAGGCATCAAACAAAAACAGCCTTTCTGCTGTGTTGGGTGTCAGAATGACCCCTGCTTTGTGGCCAACTGTTCTCTAGCATCCTCTGCATAAGAATGAAAATGCAACTTTGCCACTCCACAAAGCGTAAGAAGTAAGGCCTTGGCTAACAGACAAGAGAGGACAAACTATTCAAGGGGAGCGTTCTGCATGGTGCTGTACTAAACTTACTTCTCCCAGGCCTCCACCCTGCTAGCAAGCTCAACACCAGGTTTAGCTTGGTTATGCTAGTACTCTCATGTGGTGGTGTCAGGACAAGAGGATACTTAAAGGAACCCAAAGTGACCATATGAAAAACTCCACTGTACTGTCCTCCATGCTGAAGGTCCTTCTGAAGGACACATCAGCAGCATGGTCAGAACAAGATTTTCTGTTTCTTGGGGGAGGTCTGGAAAGCAGCAAAAGTCAGACGGCTTCAGAGTGCTGGCTGGGACTTCTAAATCCCAGAATAGACTGTTTTCTGCCCTCAGCATATGAACTGAGCAGTGACAATTCAGTAGGGTTTATCTTAACAACCAGTACGGAGGTATTAGTACTTAACAGAGGAATGGGAAGGGAGAAGCTCTTATCTATTTGCAGAAATGGAGAGCTTTGCCTAGCCCAATAACCTGCAAACAGGTCCAGGGCAATAAGCAGCCTGAGCCAGTCCTGGCTGCAGCTTGAAGAAGCTATTCCCCTTTATACCCTTTCCAGGTTTGCTAAATCCCATCCACAGAATGGATCCTGAAAGCCCAACACTGCCAGGAGCAGTTCCAGCAAAGTAAGCATATATGCTTATTTGACTAACTGCTGCAGGCCAGTGATCTAAATTTGAATGCTTACGCCCTCTCTATGCCGCTTTCACAGGTTTCTTTGCAGAAAAGGCAGCAAGTAAAGACTTCCCATTTTTGCACAGAGCACATATTCTTATTTCTCCATATGCTCAGATGATCATAGGACAGACACGAGTATCTACCAATGTACATAAGCTTTTGCAACATTAACAGTCATTCATAGTAATAAACATCCTCAAAAGTCTAAGTTACAGTGTCTTTGGACCACACCAGAAAAACAAAACTCCTCTGTATCTTTATTCCTTTACAAAGAGTTCACAGCATACTCACTTTAATGCCAAAAAAATATCAGATAAGAAACTGAAAGCACTCTTGGGTACGGTTATTTGATGACTTTCTGGGGTTTAGCTTCATTACTGAATAGTAAGCATGACTCCCTCACCCTCATGCTCCACAAGTGATAGGGCAGTTCTATATCCCATATCACTAGGCTGCAGGAGAAGGTGGGATTCAGGACACCATGCACACACACACCCCTTTGCTTGTTAAACAATGCAGCAGCTTCAGCAGCTTCTCTTTTTTTTTTTTTTTTTTGAAGGAGTCCAAGAGAAACTGTGGCATTTTGTATGCGTTGCTGCAGCATTGGAGAGCGGGGGATACAGATGAGGGTGTGCTCTAGTACCTTCTTTGCATCCTCCCAGGCAACCTAGCATTGGATATCAAAAATAGTTCTGTACACAGAAATGTTGGAACTCTCTGGCAAGCTTCAGAGTACTCATGAAAACTTAACCCACACCACAACAGGCTATTAAATGCACTTCAGGACATAAACTGTGCAACCATGAAGAACTAGCTCATTTTATTCTTGCCAGCCTCATTCACTTCGCATGTATTCTTTTCCTCCTTCGGTACTCACCGTCCTCTCCGAAGCTGCTGCCATAGCTTCTCCTCTGGTGTGAAGGAATCATGGCAGTGCTTCTTCACAATGGGAATGTAACAAGGCACAACAGCTTTGGCACAACTCTGCACAAACTGGAATACTTCCTCCTTGGAAGGAGAGTCCACATCATCGAAGAATATGCCTCCAATCCCTCTTCGCTCACCACGGTGCTTAATAAAGAAGTAGTCATCACACCTAGAAGGGGCATCAGACAATTATTAATATGGCCTACAGTATTAAAAGAAAAACAGTACTCCAAACAGCTACATGGCACAGGATGGCACTAGTGAAATAGCGACGAAAAGTCAATTCCTACAGTGCTGGGTGCCCCACTGTTTCACTGACTGCTGAACAGCACCATGCAGAATGTACTCCTGTATTCATGCACAGCAGAGCTCTGACTAAGTGGTCACTGCAAAGCTACGTATCACTGCACAGTCACTGAACACATAACATTCAAAGACCATGGCAGATGCTTCCATATGGAGTGATCCAATCCATATTCTCTACCTATGAGGAGGAGGGACACCTGATTTCAAAAGTTTACAGTAAAAGCCGTCTAGATTTCATTCCCAGAGTTATATACAGATCCGGGATTATTTTTACAGCTTTCAGACAAACATGAAAAACTTGGAAGAGAATCTCTTTATTTTTTTTGCTGTTCTTGTGAAAAATTGATTTTCTGCATCAAACTAGAAGAATCAGCAAACCCAAGACTGGATAAGAAAGCCACTGTCACTTCAGGGGGGGCGCAAAAAAAAGTGAGGCAGCCTTCCTTGGAAAAAAAACTTTGTAATACTTGTGCAGTCATTCTAGCAGTGGCTGTTCATGGCTCATTTTCAAGTTTATGAAAGAATAAGTGCAGCTTATCCTACAACAAGGAGGGAATTAATCTATTTTGTATTTACTGTGAGCACATAGGTATGCAATTACTATAAATCAGCTGATTCATTGTATCCACACCCAACTTACAGTTGCTTGCTTGGGCTACCACACCCTGCAAGTCTTCACATGGGGTAGAAATGGAAGAAGAACCCACCAACAGCAAGGAAATCCTGCCTTCCTTTAGGACTAGCATGCCATACGTGTCCATCCACAATCACTGTTCTCAAGTAATATAAATGGCACAGCCGTAGAGGGAGAGATAGGGAGATGTAACAGATAAGCTGGTTTTTTTATTCACTAGGATGATCAGCTTTTTTATTTTATGGCAGCAGGAAGAGTTAGGAAAAAAAGGCTGAGTCAAAAATGCAACAGAACAACCTCACCAAAGTTTTAAAGCTGGATCAGGAAGGCAGCATGGTAAACATAACAAGAGCTTTTCTGTTTCAGAGAAGTAGGAAAACAGTAACGCAGAGGAGATGCACACTACTCTATCAGTGAGAACCACACACCCCTACACTGCTGCTGCTTACAGCAAATGCTTACGCTGGGATTCAGAAAACTGCCTTATTCCATGGGATGCAATTAGTCCTCCCTTGAGCTGCCCTCAGCCTAACAACAGATATCCGTGTCTCTGATCCACTGCAGCTGGCGTTGCTCGCCTACTTACCCTGCAAACAACCTGACCATTAAGGCAGGAACTCTAAACCAGCACACAAAAAATTCCTCAGAGAGCCAGACTATAGTCTTAAGGTTTTAAGATATGCTTCTCTACTAAGTGGTTCACACCCAAGCTACAACACCCACTCTATCTCTTGTCCTCAGACAGGACCTGGTAGCTTACAAAGGGCTAACCCTCCTTTCTGGATACCACAGCTTGCAGCAGATAGGATTATCAGAGACAGAGCAGCAAGCCCCCACTGAGTAGTGAAGGATCCCATCAACTGCATCTCTCAGCTCAAGAAGGATGTTCAAAGTTCACATCTTTAGAGAATATGCTGTTGAACACTCAGTGAATGTGTCACCGGAAACGAAACTGCAGCTCCATCAAAATTATGAAGCTTCTGCATTAAGGAGAAGCTCCTTTACCTGCCTGGCAAATAAAACAAAAGAAAAAAAAAAGAAAAGGTAATGAAGGACAGATTGAAGGCAGAATAACTGGAGTGGAATTTTCAAGACCGCAGCAACGGCCCAACAGCTCACACTAAAGTCATGCACATTTACCATGAGTTCACTGTAAGCAGAATTAGTGCAAGTCCACGGGCTTCTGGGGCAAAAATCTCATCCTAGTTTGACACCAGAGGCTAAAAGGAATGTTTAAGTTGCCTAATGAGGTCTGTGGCTTACAAAATCTTGCAGAGTCATCTTATTTTTTATTCAGGCTATGGATTTAGGATCCTAGCTGTCAGCTCTCTCAGGCCTCTGTAAATAAGAGACTGCTTTAGACTACATTTTGTTCCAGTACACATCTGCTGATACTTACCAAAAGGTAGAACAGAACTCACTGTTCCTAGAATACACTTAACTGGCAATTTCCAATGCCATCTTCTGCTCCCACAAAACAATCCAAGCACATCTCTTCCCCACATACCATTTCTTGTACTTGGGATACAGCTTCAGATCATGCTTGTCACAAGCTTCTTTCAGAGTCTTGTGAAAATGTACAGCATCTTCTTCGTTCAAGTAGGTTGGAGTGAGGTCAGTTCCACCACCAAACCACCACTGTTTATTTCCTATATGAGAGAGGCAAGCAACAACATTTAAAAAAAAACCACCCTGCTAAACAGAAATACACTGCTAGTTGTTCACCAAGAACTAACAACTACTTGTATAATACAAAATAAAATCATTATTCAATAGTATCCCTAAACAATCATGAAAAAATTGAGTTCAAGGTAGTGCAATGACCAGGAAAATATGAAGCAAGCAGTGATAACCATTTGTTGGATATTTTGGACTTGTTACTCTGAGTACCAGATGCTACAGAATATCAATTTCACAAGAGGGACTGCTAATTCCTATTGTTACAGTTACCCCTACTGCTTACACAAGACAAGAAAACTGCAACTGCCTGGATACTTCAAGAATCTAGAAACATTACTGCATGCCAAAAAGAAACATCATTAATAAATCCAGGGTAACCAATGGGTTAGAAATGATCCATAATACTCTGACAAGAAAATTCAAAGAAAAATCTCTGAGTTTCTGATTTGAATCATGGGTATATGTACCATCACAACATATGAATGGTCTCTCAGTGCTATGCCACCTAGCCTAAAAGCCTGCCTCTGACAGTGGCACACTGCAGAAACTAAGGGAAAAAAGACCTAACACAAGTACACAGCGATGTTTCTGACAGTACATCCTCCCAGCTTCTGAGACAAAGGTTTTATACCAACCAGAACACTTCTTAGTCCTTCATAGACCTTTCAATTAAATTCTAGAATTGCGTCTTTGAATGTTACACATATATTTATGACCTCCCACGAATTAACGTAACTCTGAAACCCCAGTGTACTCGGCAATAAGTAAATTGCAAACACCTTTATTGTAACAGATGCACACATTACACTGATCTTACCAATACATCAACCAAGGCCCAGAGATTAAGAGACGTGGTGCTACACAACAGATTCTTGGCATAGCAGGGAACAAAGTTGGACTGGTTCTTGACCTCTTACCCTAGCCATGCGTTCATGCTTCTTTCATACAGAGTCATATATGTCACACATATTACTCCGGCTTATAATTCTTACCATCTGCTTCCTCAATTTCGAAGTATCTGTAGTTGAAGTGCATAGTTGGAACATGAGGATTCTTTGGATGAATAACAGAGCTTACACCCATGGCACAGAAAGGCAGCTTTCCTAGATAAAAAGATCCACAGAAAAAGTCTTCAGCTTGTCAAATAACTTCATTTACGATCATTTAAGGAACATCGTTATTTATACTTAATTTCCAAGCTACTGTTCCACTACATGAGAATTTCTTGTGTTGGGTCACAATAATTATTAATCAATGTGAAATTTACTTCTCACCCGCACATTTTTATGTGCCTCACTAAATGTCTTTTTAGCATTTGTCCTAAAAATGTAACAAAAAGGTATCATGTTAGAGAACCCATTAGATGACGACCACTGAAAAAGTGAGGGACTGCTCCAGCTTTCCACCACCCCCTGTCCTCAGAACTACCCTTTGCTACACGGATGACATCGAATCCTCTTTAGCCTTCACGTCCTTTTGGTTTTCTCCCTCCACCTCTGCGGTGACTCCTGCGCTGTTTCACTGCAGAGCTGCAGCGTCTTTATTGAGGAACAACCTGCACCTACAGTGCGCTGCTTAAAGCAGCAAGACAGAGGCGGAAGCACCCCGATATCTGGGTTTGCAGAGATATGAGAGCCCACCTGAAAGGCTGGACGGCTAAAAACCACCTCGCTATAAACGAAGTCTTCCCTTCTTGCAGCTGCACGACTTTCACAAGCCCGGCGTCGAGTGCAAAGGCTGGACTTTGCTTTCCGACTGCCCCTAAAAGAGGCCTCGGATGAGCGGCCCCCTGCCTCCCCCGCAGGCCTCTTACCGTCTTCGGAGGCCTTCAGAGACATCCCCCTGCTCCTCATCTGCCGCGCCGCCTCCTCGGACAGCTGCCCGAACACCACCGACACGTTCACGCCCGCCTTCTCGAAGACCTCGCCGTCCTGCAGCACGCAGCTGATGCCGCCTCCGCCTGCCAACGCCAGTACCCCGCGCCTGGGTCACCGAGGGACGGGAGCCCCCCGCGAAACCCG
>VXAL01016033.1:625305-648122 GCA_013399475.1 Chauna torquata | reverse complement strand
TTTTGTGTTGTTCGTGTTTACTGTTGTTTTATTATAACAGCTAGGATAGTACATGAAGTGCTTTAATTGAGAAGAAATTAATCACTCGATTTTTTTTTTTATTAGCATTCTTGGGGCATATCAGTCAAATCATACCAATTGTAAAACCTTAAGCAATGAGTAGTGAACCCTTTGGAGAACCTAGGTGAGTCCTGCTTCATATTACATTCTGATATGGAGAAGGACAACCAGCAACATTTTCGGAAGATTTGCTGATGCCGTGAGCTTCGACATCTGGGGGATTTGCAATGTGCTAGACCCTAGTGAAACATCTTAGTTTCCTGTTGGCAGGCCATATGCCTTTAAATGAACAGTGCCAACCAGAAACACTGGCACAAGGTCTTAGAATTTGTTCACTCCTTGAGCCTCATCTTGAAGGACACTGCGGACGTGCAGCCCTGGTTGTGTTTCAAGCTGGGTATCCAAAAATGACTGCATGGGTCATTAGATAGTAAGCTTTCCAGGGGCTCAGCCTATCTTCCTTGCTCTGCTTTTATGCAACATGTAACATTAAAGGGGTCTGGATCTGAGTGTCCTCTGAGGCCTTCTACTGCCATGTGTTACACAAATGTGCTGGAAGGTACAATCTTTTCACACAATTCTCCTAAAATGATATTGGCTGTTAAGTAAAATATTAACTTGGGCAGAGATTATCAGCAAAGCAGAATGAAAGATAAGGACATGCAACATTGCCCAAACCACCCATTTGAGGATAATGCCAAAGTCATAAGATTTGTTTAAAATACATAATAATTTGGGATTTTTCTCCATTTGCCTTCTTGCCTAGGGATTCAGATTTTTCAGCTTTAGGTCTTTAACCAGGCTGATGAAAGACTACATTTATCAAGGGAGTTGAAGGTCATGTTGCACGAGTTAGCCTTCAGAAAGAAATGCCAGTATTACACGATTTAGCAATATGGTGTAGCATTACTGTCCTTTTGAATTGCTTATCAGCTCCGGGGAAAGAATGTATTTCTAGCAATTCTTTCTAAGAAAATTGAAAAAAAATATATTGCTATATTCTCAAGGAATGATAATGATTCTTCTTTCTAGCCATAGGGAGATCACATTTTGCAGCGTGAGGAGAGTAAGACACTTCTTTGAGCAGCATGTTCTGTGCAAACAAATGCTGACTTAATGGAACACCCATGTTTTTTGGGGGGTCTATATCTATATGTCAAAGCAGGGCTTGCAAAATACCAGCCATGATTTCATGCCACTGGAGGAATGAAAATGGATGTCACTGAAGACCATAAGGAACTACAGTATGTGACTATCCTCTTTTTAACCTAGTCTTAATGATTTATCCTTCCTCTGTGAGTGGCAACATTCATAACATTAAAAATGGGGTCATTACTGGGTGAATTAATTCCAGAATCTCTTTGGTGGCCTCAGTGTAGCCTAATAGCCACACATTCCTAAGCAGTGAAATGCAAAACCTCTGTCAACCTCTCCTCACAGCTGGGGCTTACAGAAGAGAGCTGGCAGTTAGCACGCGTGGACCTTGCAGCAGGTCTACTACCTGTCATGCCAGTGGCCACATACTCAGAAGTGCTAAAGACCTGATTTCAGGATTGGGATTTGGAGGCATGTGAGCCTTACTTATGTGAAGACAGTATCATGACTGTATCTGTGTTTCATTTCCATCTCCCAGTGTGCAGATTAAATCGTCAGATTATATTAGATTAATTAGACTAATATACCTTAATTTATTTTTCCTGACTGAAGTGAAATTTGTATGTCTATGTCATCTATCACTTCTCATTGTTGCCCAGAGGCTCTAAAATACATTTATACACCAGAAAGTAGCATGTGATGAGCTTATGTTGACATTCAACTAAAATAACAGTGAAGAAAGCAATTCCAGGCGGAACTTGGGGTAAGCCTCTTCTGCTCAGCTGTGGTCTTCTCTATAAGCTTAACTACTGCAGCCAGCCAAATTTACACTGGCCTGATGGTTGTCTTAACCTAAGTTAAGATTTCCCCTTAGTTTTGGGGTTACGATGTTGGGTTTTATTTTGAAGGGTATTTAAAAGGTCTAAATTGCTTTAATTCTTTATAGACAAAGGGGAAGAAATAATAATTAGAAAAGCAGCTAAGATAAATAAGGCTACAATTTTATGGATAGGAAGACTTGAAATAAGGGTGACATGACTTTCTCTAGGTCCCATCAGGGCCCCCAGCAAGGCAGGGATTAGAAGACAAGATCTCCTGGCCAGTTTGCATGGTTGACTCATATGTTGGTATAAGTCAGCAAAGAATGTCCCAGAAAGGGAGGAACAGGGGACGCTGCTTTATTCTTGAACCTGTGTGACTATTTCACAACCAGTCTGCGGTTGTGTCTGCAAGTTTTCAGATATGCAGAGCTCAGTTCTTCCTTTTGGTAAGCAGAATTCAGATACAAGCATGAGGACATACACGCTGCTAGGCATATCCTAATCTTGAACCATTCATTGATATATAATGTTAGACCACATAAGCAATCTGAAGTCACACAGGGGCATTACTGGCTGCTGAGACCATGTGGCATAGTCTGTTTGCTGCAAAGGGAAGAGGAAGCAACATACTATTTCTAACGCCAGCAGAAAACAACCTGTATCCTGTGTAAACTTTTCACAAGTGAAAATTGAGTTGCTTAAGAGTGTAACTTGGACAAACAGTTCTGGCCCTCCCTGGTGATGATTTGAATGATATTTTCATTCTTTTTCTGGCCACTCAGGGAGTAAGCATTATTATCAGAGAAATTCTGGAGTGTCTTGCTATTTTCTTCTCTTCAGTTCAGTGTTATTCTTCTAATACACATTCAGTTCATGCACATTTTCCTCCTTTTTATCATGTCTTTTTCTTTCCTGTATCTCTTCCTATTACTGTCTTTTTCCTCCAACTCATCTCAATTCACTTCCTCCTTTCTTCTCTCCTACCTGATCAGTTTTCTACTTTGTGTGCACTAGCCCTAGTGTGTTGGTACGTACTACATAAATGTGATCATAGCACAACACAGGGCAATAGGTGAACTGATATGTTATGATAGAGAAACTGTGTAGGACCATGCATTTATTTTTGTTCCATATGTATTTATTATAATACTGTGATGTCTCAAGTGGAAAACTACTTTAATCCAGACATGTTGAACTCACTTAGTTGTCCCTTTCCTTCTAGCTCTGCCATTATTCAGTTTTTATTGACCCAGACAGAATGGAAAGTGCCAAGATCCAAAGGAAACATCGTTAAATATTTTCACCTGCAGTCCAGCTGACATAGTACAGCAAGTGCATAACTCCAATTAATGAAATCACACAAAAGCAGCCCTTCCCAAGCAGTGTTAGGCTTGGAATATAAGAGTTCTTATGCTCTTTATGTCTGTTCATTCTGCCTTGACATGATCTTTTCCAGGTGATCCCCACATGCACTCTAATTAAAGAACTCTTCAGAGTAGATGAAGAGAATTGTTTTATCTGCATTTTCCAGGAGAAGTCCTGTGTCAAGGTCCCTCTTAAACAATGTAGGAATGAAAAACCCAGAGGAAGATAATAAAGACTGTTGCATCAGTTTGACTCAATTTACTTTAATCAGTGGAGATACCTTCTGTGGATTATTTCCTAAGTCATATTGTTAATAGCTGAAACTGATTCAGTCTGTTATCTATTGTTAAATCAGTTTCAGATTGTCAATCTACATAGGTAGCTATGTTAACTAAATCAATATAACCAAGTCAGAGTCAAGTGATTAGGTAGACCCAGATCTTGGCCATGGGGGGTATGAGAGTACCCTCATGGGGTATGAGGACCATTGCTGAGATTCTGAAGGTAAGGAAATGAGCATTTGTCATAAAGAATTCATTGTTTCCCCTTCAGGCCATGAGGAAAGTTACATTGATCAAAATGGAAAGAACTCCAGAAAGAATAGTGATGGACTGGAACGATTGTGCAAAGACTGATCTTCTCAGTCACTGGCTTTGTGAACAGCTCATTTCATAAAAGTAAGGTTTTCCATTTTTGGAGGAGCAGTGCTGTGTTTGGTACTTTTCAGATGACTTCAAATGTTACAGTTAGAGGAGATGTGTTTGGGCCACTGATCCATGAGCTGGGAATCTTTCTGACTTACTCAATGTCTACTGTAGAATGTCTTAATGTTATCCCAAAGTATTTCATAACGGCAAAGTATCTTTGGGGATACTGTGTGGATATAATGACATAGGGTTCTTATGTTTCATTGACTACAAATGCTCTCAGTAGTGTTACAGGATACTCTAGGAATAACACCTATGGCCAGAAGGGACCATTTGGAAATTTCCCACCACTGCTAACATTGATGAAACTTTATAAAAAACAGTGAGACATTTAACAGCAAGATAATAATAACAATGAAAACAAACAAACAACAACAACAAAAAACAACAAACAACAACAACAAGAAACCCTAAGAAAGGTACAGCTCTAGCAGATGTCCTTATATGATGCTTCACCGTATTTCTCAGACTTGTATGTGATAATTATGTTTGACCAGCAAAAGACATAATTAGAGGGCAGTAGGAAATTGTACATTAACTCGGAAAAGGCTGTTTGTCCCCAGTTTTAAAACAAGGCTTACAAAGCAGAGGAAAGAGATGGTTATGAATTCAATAGGAAATTTTATCCGGTAAGAAAGCCAAGAGCATGATACAGTAATATGACTCTTTTTTCTTCCAGCAAGAAGTGTTTACAGAGGGGCCCAGTGACCTGAGGTTTGAACTCAATGACTCACAAAAGTGCTAGTCTGTGCAAGCCTTGCTGGTCAAAATTTTTCAAATACTGCATCAGTGAAAATCACCTTCCAGGTACAAGGTAATTAAATGAATTGCTATTTCTTGGAGCGTTAATTAATTAAAGATTGGAAGAACCCCAAGTGCTTTTTGGCAGTGAGGCCTTGTCTTCTTTGCTAAGAATTGCAGAGACAGCACTGCGTATTTGTGCATGTATGGATATATCTTACCTCAAGGTGACTAGTGCTATGTCTACGTTAATGAGTAGCACAGCGCAATAGGAATTCATTGGTGGAGCTAAACAGGGCTAAAGACCAGTGTCTACACTATATACTTTTTAAGGGGATTAATTTGGGCAGGCTCTAATCAGGGCCAATGGACTGACTGCCCCTTAGAAGCTGGAGCACACAAGGTGAGCTTGTAGATCATAACTTCCAATTTTGTTTTGTCCAAAAGAAATCCAATCCATGTGCTTCCCATCTTTCAGCCCAGATGAGGCATTCTTTAAAAATGTATTAAAGGCTTTGGGCTTTGTAACTTTGTATCTTCTTATTTTTGTTGCACTTCTTTTATGAATCCTAATCATTAGTATGAACACTGTTTTGGCTGCCCTGGTGCTACAGCAGTGATACGTTGTGGCAGAGGCATAAATACTGTTTTCCAGGATGGTATTTCACAGAATCACAGAATCACAAGGTTGGAAGGGACCTTCAAGATCATCTAGTCCAACCGTCATCCTATCACCAATACTACCCACTAAGCTACTAAACCATATTTTGTAGCACCTTGTCCAGGCGCCTCTTAAAAACCGCAAGGGTCGGTGACTCCACTACCTCCCTGGTCAGGCCGTTCCAGTGCTTGACCACTCTCTGAGAGAAAAAGTTTTTCCTGATATCTAGTCTAAATTTCCCTGTGCGCAACTTGCGGCCGTTACCTCGAGTCCTATCATTAGTTATATGGAAGAAGAGGCCAACCCCCTCCTCATCACAACCTCCCTTCAGGAAGTTGTAGAGTGCAATCAGATCTCCCCTGAGCCTCCTCTTCTCCAGACTAAACAATCCCAGCTCCCTCAGCCGCTCCCCATAAGGCTTGTGTTCCATACCCCTCACCAGTTTCGTTGCCCTTCTCTGGACACGTTCCAGGGCGTCGATGTCTTTCTTGTAGTGAGGGGCCCAAAACTGAACACAGTACTCGAGGTGCGGCCTCACCAAAGCTGAGTACAGGGGGATGATCACCTCCCTGCTCCTGCTGGCCACACTGTTTCTAATACAGGCCAGGATGCCATCGGCCTTCTTGGCCACCTGAGCACACTGCCGGCTCATGTTTGGACTTGCATCGATCAACATTTAGTTATATATAGCACAGTTTTAGTGCATACAGTGTTGACAGTTGTTGCAAGAACAGGGAGATAGATTGTCTACATGAAGGATTAGTCTAAAAAGAAAAATTTCTGAAAATCCTAGCTAGTTTTAAAGGCAGTTCAGTTAAATTCTTTTTGAAAATACCCAGAGCTAGAGTCGCTGTTGTTGAAAATGTTATACGGCCAGAGACTGTAGGTCTACCACTGACTACCATTATGGCAGGCGTATCCATCACACTAGTAATGCCATCTCTTTTTAGCCTAAGTAGAGACAAAGTATAAGGCTTTTTGTGGATTCAGTACCACATAAACAGCAAAGGTCTGGTAAAGTTTAAGCAAAGGAGATATTTTAATTATGCATGGGGGGGCTGATAAAAGATCTGTAATAGAATAATTCTGTTGAAAGTTGTTGTTTTCCTTTAAAGATGCACCAAGATTGGAGCCAAACAACTTTGGACAAGCCAAGGCACCAGACTAAGAACTGAGAGCACCATATAAAACAGGCTTTTCAAGGAGCTTTCTTAGGAGATCAGATCTTGGTAGCAGGGCAATCTCTTTCCAACTAGTCAAAGAACTGGACAGAAATCAGGGACATCGGTGGTGAAAGGATGACTGAGGAGGCAGAGAAGCCTGTTGGATATGTGTTGTTCTTTTCTTAGGGAGAATAAAAGAGGATACTGAAGGTTAAGGTGCCTGAAGAGAAAAATGAAGGTATGGGAACAGACATGCTTTACAGTAGAACAGAAAGGAGGGAACTTGATGAGAGGCTGTGAGAGATAATAGGACTACTGAAAGGTATCCACCTGGGAAATAGAGCCACTCAAGATAAGAGTAGGTTACAGCTCATTTATGAGTAAATACAGACATCACAGGAAAAAATTGACACCACAGAGACAGCGAGTACAGGTCTTCCTTTGTGGAAATGCTGGCCTGGAATAGCTCTACTAGCCTTCTCTGTTGGTTTTTATCTTCAACTACAGAGAAATTTGTGGCATACCAGATATGCCTTAATCAAGAGATCTGATTTAAAACAAAAAATGGCCATTATGAAGGGAGGAGAGGGAGTACTGGGTGTATGTGTGTGGTTCCTTAAGTGTATATAGTTGACTCTGTCACATGATTGTGCCTTGTGGTTTTGCTATAGAGAGTTAAAGCATGTTGCAGTAGATAAGGCAGATCAGAAAGAGTTTAGGGCTTCTCTGGATAGCTGTAACTGTTTTTGAAGGTGACCACTTACTGTATGGAAACTTCAGAGCTTCTGCTCTGTGGGTGGAGGGAGAACATTAATACCCAGGACTATAAACTTGAGTTTCAGATTTCACATCAGTTTTGCCTCAGTTGGTTCCTTTAAACTTTGTTGGCCATTCAGTAGCGTTGGTTTGGTCATCTGCTGTGGATGTTTCTGGGAGATCTGAATTCAAACAGAAATACATGGATTGTGAAGTAGTGCTGGCTAGCCAGTGCACCAACACTGCAATAGACAAACTCCTTTTTTCCGTTCATTGCAATTCCTCCTTTCCTGAGGAAGTGCAGTTTCCTGAGGAGATGCAGAGCATCTAATAAAAAGCACACAAAAAGTCTCTAATGTTATGGAGATTGTGTTCAAAACTTTATGGACTATAATCATTGGTATCAGAAACCAACTGAGTTAAGTGGCACAGAGCAGATAGCTCTTGTTTCTTTAAGGCGTTTTTGATTGTAGTGCAACTTAACACTCACTGAGTAATTCAAGCAATGCAAACTTGACTATTTTTGTAGCTGTTTACATTTGTGATGTTTTGTTCTGTTTCCTTCTTAGGAAATTGTTTCCTTCTCAGGTATTGAACAGGATTTTGACTGAGGGTGACAAAAGGCTTGTTAGGTCTCTCCAGGATCACATTTCTACAATTGTGTGGCAGTTCTTGGAAATCTGAGTCCTGTTATTTCCTGATTCAAAGTTTCATTGGTGAGCTTCCTCTTGCTGCTTGCCACCTTTCCACCCCGACACCTTCCCATCCCATGCCTGCATGCATATGACAAAATGTTTCTCATGTTATGTCAAGTGACCTATCCCTGCAACTATTACAGTATTGTAAACAGTCAAGGTCCATTTTTGAACAAAACTCCAAATACTGAGCTTGCCTCCCTTGTGTTTCTGTTTTTTGTTTGTTTGCTTTGTTCTGTCTTTTTTTTTTCTTTTTTAGTAATTACACTCATACGAACCAACAAAAATCAATTGTCAGCCAAGGTGCTGCAAATCCACCTATAAATTTTTCCCACAAAATTACATCAGTAATTGCAAATGAGGAAATCTACAATATCAAGATTTGTTTGTAAGCAACTGAAGAACAGGACAAATAGATAAACTTACCAAATATATCTTATTATTCTGCCAATATACTGTTATTTGTAATAATTAGGTCTGGATCTTTTGCTTTTTACAAGACAAATTCTTGGTACATTTGGTATTGATAACTGACCATATTGTATTCTGGGATAAAACACATAGTCTCAGCTCTAGCAAGATAAACGATTAGATGCAGCTGAGCTTCCAGGTGTATAAACAAGCAGTGGAAAAACTGTATTGTAAGTATGAATAAGCTTTTTCACGCTGGTATATCGCAGACATTTTTTTCCCATAGCTGATAAAGAACATCCAACAGCCCAAGTATCAGTCAACATGTCTGACCATCCTGCGCAGGTGAAACCTGCAAAGAAACCTGTACCAATTTTGGAAAGGGAGGAGAGGAGAGGAGAGGAGAGGAGAGGAGAGGAGAGGAGAGGAGAGGAGAGAAGAGAAGAGAAGAGAAGAGAAGAGAAGAGAAGAGAAGAGAAGAGAAGAGAAGAGAAGAGAAGAGAAGAGAAGAGAAGAGAAGAGAAGAGGAACTTGTTTATCTGAAAGTAAGAATTAATAACTATTAGAACTGTTTTATCAACTGTGAGAAAAAAGTGTTCATGGATTGGACACAAATCATTGTTTTTTTTTCTTTTTATATTGGCAGTTGCTTTTTCTGGTCTTTTTAGCAGCCATGACTACAAAATATACTGATCAAATGAGTGTTTATTTACTGCAAAGTGGACCATCTTTCATCCTTAATTTTTTTGCTTTGACAAAAAAAAAAAAAGTATTGTTTATAGAGTTTGTAGTATAGAATTTAAACACAGGCATGGGAGTAGAATTGTTTTAGACCACAAGCAAACATCTGGATGTTCAGATCTGCATCCTGTTTATTTGCCCAGCATTGAAATCAGCTTAGCTGTCTCTTTATTGCCTCTGAGGACTGTGGATACACTTTGTTTTAAAATTACTGGTAGATAAAATAATCTGATTCAGGTTGTCTGTTGAATTCTAGTTTATCATATTTGAGCCTAAGTTATTTCCTAGTCGAAGGTCTGTGGTTTTTTTCCTCCTGTTGTTTAGGGAAAGCTGCTTTTGTTTCATTTAATTAACTCGACAGCCAAAAACATTGCATCTTTAAGCAAATCAATCCCTAAAGATGTGCTAAAGAGGTAAGGTGAAACCAGCTATAACAGTAGTCATATTAGATATGCTTTTGTAAATCTCCACATACATTTTTTTCACTTTAATTTTAAAATTATTTTTCCTTTAAATCTCTTCTATTCTTATGCCGAAGGTTAGAGATGTTTTTGAAACACATATTTTTTAATCTGTCAGAGACTTTCCTTCTTCAAACTAGCCATTGTAATATCTGCAGATATTTATTAATTACTGGTTGTTCAGACCTATATTTACCCATTTGTCTCTCCAAAATATTATGCCACCTTCTCAAACCAGAGGCAAGAAGATAGAACAGTAAATTCACATTGCAGAGGACTTGAAAATCAATAATTTTGTTTTCATTCCAAACTACAAAAAAAGATAATTGCTAAGCTCTCCACAGAACAGAAATCTGAAAAATGTTGGCTTGCTAATTTCAATAAATTAGGACCAAGGAAGATTAAGAAAGTGCAGGCTTCCAATTTCAAAATCCATAGATTTTTTTGCCATAGAACCTGGGATTTGTTTGCTCCCTTTTAGCCAATGTAGTGGGATGCCCAGGGGTGGGAGAGGGGGCACCTGTGATTCTCTGATTTCTGGGCTACTTGGGCAAGGAATCCAAAAATCCTAGAATCCCCTTCTCAAGAGTGTTGCCAGGATCTGGAGGACTCCTGGTATTTCTGACTCCGGGGGCAAAAAACAAACAAACGAACAAACAAAAAAAAAACAAAAACCTGCTTAGTAGGGCTGCCTGCAGGCCAAGATGCCAGAAGCACTCCCTACAGTCTGTCTGCTGAACTTCTGAGGGGCTGAATGAGAAAAACAGGATGAATTCAAGCAGGATTCTGAGGGAAAAGTTCCTCTTGTCCTTGACTGAAAATGTACAACTCTAGTTGTAGATGAGGAAAAGCAAGCAAAAAGATGAAGCACATAACGATGGCTGAACACCCCAGGGAATGCTGCTAGGAGTGACTGGCCACAGAGTAAAATGTAGCTGATACAAAACAAATCTCACAGAATTTCTACTGCTTGGTGTCACATGATGACATCAGATCTGCACTGGCTTAAAACAAAAACGATCCTTTCCCCCAGTTTCATAGCTACAGCATGCCTTCATCTTCCTGTTCCTAAGCTCTGAAATGCTCTCTGAGTCATCTGAGAGTTGTGCACAGGACCCACAGATCCCAGAAACCGAAGACAGATCTGGACCACGATGTGTCTGAACTGAAGTGTTGGCTCAAATTCTTGCTTTTCAGGCACACTGGACATAGATAGACTTTATTTTCAGAAAACAGGTAATATTTGTTGAAAAAATATTTAGCTAAAAAAACTCTTCAATGTCAAAAAAATCTTTTTGACTTTTTTTTTTTTTTTTAAAGCCACCCTATTTGTTTCTCTGCACGTGGCCTAGTCTCCTCCTTCTACATTTGCCTACTGGTCTGAAAGAACTGAAAAATCAAGACATATGTCATCATTTCTGTGGCAGCAGTTTGGTGTCTTGGTTCAAGACACAACTCTGCATATGTTTTGGAGAGTGAAACAAATGTCCTTTTTTGTTCTTAGAAAGCAAAATGTTTCCACTTGGAGAATGGTATATTACAAGACTCAGTTGCATTTATTTTGTCGAAGTTTCTTAACATTTAAAGGCACCTTGAAATGTTTGAAGAGAGCACTAAAAATATCGGGTAAGTTCTACTAACAAATGATAGTTAAGTTACTATGAAGGTTTTAGTAATCACCCACTTTGCAGGCATTTTATATGGAAGAAAACCTGTTCAGAAAGCAGGCCGTGTTACCTGCCACATACGCTGTCTCTTCACAAGCAGACACAGCAGTAGATGAATCCCTTTTGGAAGAATAACATCAGATTAGAAAAGGAAAACTGGAAATGCTGGAAACAGTAAAGGCAAGAAATTGCATCTGAAAAGGTAAAGTCTTGTGAGTCCTCTTCTTTCTGAAAACATGTCTTTACTCCTTGGTGTGACTTCTGAAAAGACCACCTCTGCTTCTGTTAAGGGATGAAGTGCATGTAACTACTGCAACTGTTAGCATCCCATGCTATTTGCCTCTTCTGGAAAGGTTACAGGAGCCCTCTTACTATTGAAGTGGACCTTTTGACTTGCAGTATCAATGTTTCAGATTCTGCTCTCAAATTTCTCTATTGTTGTTTCTCTATTGTTCTCTATTGTAAATCATTGTTCATGATTGCTTGTCAGCAGCAGTGGCACAGTAGCACTGGGGTAATTTTCATGTTTGTTCCACATGTTCATGACACTGTAACATCAGAAGAGTTACAAGAACATATCCACCTGCAGCATGTGGACTCTTCTATTAATTTTAGGTCAAGCTTTCTGTCACCTAAAGGTAACTGTTCACTTTATAAAGTATCCTCTGGTTTCTGAATTCAGCCATAACTACATGTTTAAGCAAAACTTTTAGGCAACAATCTAGGCAATTGTCTTTGTTTGCTGTGGGGATACAGAGCTACTTCCGAGGAGCTCCTACCAAATGGTATATTGGGAAATACTTAACAGAAGTATTTATTTATATAGAATTATTTTGAAAAACTACTACATACGTCTACAGTAGAGTTGATTTGAACAGAGACTTCTGACCATCTCAGATACTGGGTTACCCAAATTTCTTTAGCTCATGGGATTGCTGGCTAAACAGGCAAAACGAGGCTATTTTTCCTAGGTAATTTAATTCTGTAATTAGCTTTTCCTGCTTCCTACATACCTGCAGGACAAGAATCATCTCTGGTTCAGTTATGTTCACAAGGAAGTATGAATAGGCCTTTTGGAAAACTGAGCCTCCCAATTACTAAAACTGAATAGAAAAAAAAAAAAGAGAGAGAGAGAATCCTTGGGGAAAAAAAAATAGAAAATGTTTGTTAAAACAGGCAGTGAAATGGATTCTGCTCTTTGTGGTATTGATTTAAACAAAAGTTGTTTCAGTGACATGAAATCTAGATTTATATAGGACTATCTGAAAGGCAACATCTAGCTCAGTGGTTGTATTGCAGTGACAGCTGGGCTTCCCTTGTGCTTGCCCAGGTTAACAGATATTTCCACTTATTCTTACCAAGTTCAACTATCAGCTCAAAAGCACAAATATAGATGCAAACATCAGCTGTGCCAGGGAGAGAGTAACATAACAGAAAGGTACTTGCAGCCTCTTCTCAGCCAGGTCACTGTAAACAACAGCCAGTTCCAAAACAAACAAACAAGCAAACAAATCTTTTTGTGTGTGTGTTTATAGATATTCTAACTTAGCCCTTCCATGCTTCTAAGGCAAGAAAGAGAGAGGTAAAGCCCATAGGGCTTCAAATGATGCCCATTTTGAGGGAAGAGTTTCATACTAACAAGTTTTCACCCTCTTGCCTATACACTTACATAGCATGTTGAGCCAGATGAATGTGTCTGCTTTCTAAATCTACCTTCCAGCTAAAGAAAACCAAGTAGCAAATGACGGATTTCTCTAACAAGACTGTGAAACCTCAGTGGCATCATTGTGCTGGAGTCAAATATACACTAGCAAGACTGATTCCAAGATAGCTCCTAAAACAGGCACCAAAGATGTAACCTGACCCTGTGCTCTCTGCAGAGCCAGCTGCAGAGGAGGAGAGCTGCAGGCTGCACCTCACTCGGTTAGTTCCAGGAGATGACTTTATGATACAACAGCAGTCTCACTTCTGATCCCATTGTGCTTTCCAAACTGGCAGCTCCATGGAGACTGGAATCCAGCTCCGAGTGTTCCGGATTCACCTTCACTGCTGAAAGAGCCCACATTTAGTTAAGGGCCAAGGTTAAATATGTCTGCAGTGTCATTAGTCATGGTAGAGTGTAGTTCAAGCCTGTGCTAAGGTCAGCGCAGGGGGAAGGGCAGGAAGGGACGGTCTGAACTGCCTGAAAGCCGCTGCCAGTGCTTTTAGACTTTACGCAGTGAGAACTGACTGAACAGGCAAGACTCCTCAGCTGGGTAAAGGCTAGTTTGAATTACTTGTACAGCACACTTTGGCTAAGCACCACTGAGTCTGGACTGAGGACGTCACCTTTTTATTCAATGCGCAACCACTGTAAACTCTTTGTTTTCATTAATTTCAAGTGGATCACCATCATTTTCCTGCTTATAACACAGATCCAGAGCATGGACCAAAATACCATGGAGGCAAAGACAGGAGGAGAGGTGTCCTGAGTCCCATTCGCCAAGAGTGCAGGTACCTATATCAGACTTATTTATGCCAATCAACAGGAATTGAGATGGTCTTCTTCCCCCACTTCTGCTGCAAGGGGGATCACCTGAACCTTGCTCATGATTGTCCTTATAATTTCCTGTAATTTCCAGTCTCTCTGTGTGAATGATAGCTCACCAGCACTGAAAAGACCACTGGTGTCATGAGATTTAGTCCTCCCATTGCCACAGGCAACTACATGTAACAGATGAGCATTTTAAGTACCCATAAGGGCAGCTATTTGGGGTTTTATAGGTGCACAAGAAAGGAAATTAGCCCCACGCTCTGATTTCTGGCTTGAAGGCTTAAGTGAGCTTTATCCTACAAAGTGGAAAAAAATTAGAGGTATGCCTCTGCCTTTTAGGAAGGAGAGCTCCCGAAAAAGGAGGGTGCAAGTGTATTCCCAAGAAAGAGGGAATGTTTTCTGTAGAAAAAATGAAGGCAATGGCTACCAGACCTGAGGATGATATTAGTGAGGTGGAATTCTGTATGGGAGTGGATGTGAAGAGCACGAGAGATTTTGCACCAGAAAAGCTGAAGTACTTGGTGACCTGGATGGTTTGCAGCATGGCCATGCTGATTTGCATGGCGAGTTTTTTGTTCAAAAATGTCCATAAAATATTTGCTTTATACACCACCAATTCACATTCTGCCACAGAGTCCTTTCCAATGCTTTACAACAAACTTGAGGCTTGTAGAAAAAGACCAAAGAGCCAAAGGATAATGTGCCGCAGACAGAGGGGCAGAAAGCAGAGCAAGAGTACCAACAAGTTTCTAGGTTTGTGCTATGGCAAGGAATTCATTAAATTCACAGCCAGTTTGTACCCCTTTGTTCTCATGCCAGCATTGTTTAGCTCCTCTCACAAGACAGGCTCTCCATTCTCCATGTAACCCTTCTCTGCATCTTTTCCAGAATTGTTTTCTTTTTGAATGTGACGACGGCTCATGTCATATACTGTGTTCTGGGGAAAACGCCAAAGTTTTGTACAATTGCATCAGCGCTTCCCTACCTTTAGCAGAGAAATAGTGTCTTTCCTAAGGCATGTTCTGCCTTTCTGTGAACGGCTGAAGATTTATTTATTGTTTATTTCAATAGTCTGTTTGTTATGTGTCCTATCTCATTGATTTTGACTAATCTGGCCTTAATCCTATGCATCTCAATCTCTACATCACAGCTATCTTTGCTACCCAGCACTGTTTGCTATTTGTGGCTCCTGAGAACCTCTCTGTAGTGTTTTTTCTCTTATTCAAGCCTACAATGCATCCCAAGAAGATTTTTCTCTTGCTTGAAATATATATATCGAATAGTTTTTATACCTCTGATTAGATATTTTCCTCCACCTTCAAGTCTGTCAGCTTCTCAGTCCAGGTGAATTCACTAATAAGTTTCCTTAATCTGACAACATTTGCCCTTCTGAAGCTGAAAAATTTAATTACTAACCTACTTCTGTTTGTTTTTCTGTTTAATGTAAATGGAAACAGTTGCTGAGTACTCACTCCAATGCTATTTTCTGTGACCAGCTTTTTTTGAATGTCTTCATTACTTACTAAGTTGAGGTTGTCTCTTTTTGTCTCCGTGACTTCTATCAATTGAAGAAATCTGGCGGCTATTGTACATACGGCTTTCTGGGCCCAAGTTTATTATTAGAAGCATCTGTTTCCCAAGTGGTGTCTGGGAAGTTAAAGTTGACCATGGCACAATTCCCAGTAATGTTTCTATAATAACATTTCAATGACAGACCTCTTCTTGCACCTTTATATTTGAGCAGCAGACAAGAAAGGTCAGGTTTCAATGAGTTGTCCAAAGTAAAAACAACCACCCCCCAAAAAACAAAGGCTGCGAACAGGTGGTCTGGGCTGCTGGAAGTGGCACTTCCTGTTCATGTACAATGGGGAATTTTATGATGAATTGAATGATGATGAGTTAAATGACAAACAGCTTATTTTTAAATAAATTGCAAAGATCATTGGGGTTTTCCACTTGGCTGGACGAAATGGCTAACCACTGAAATAGAAGGACTACTGTATGAAGATTACAAATGCCTTGGTTATTGGCCTAATGACCATATTCACATGGGTCCGGTCTGGCTCCCATTTGGGGGAGGAGTGGAGCGGTAGAAGAGAGATCCCCTCCATGAGCTATGGCTGTTGTGAGTTAGAATCATAGAATCACAGAATATCCCTAGTTGGAAGGGACCCGCAAGGATCATCGAGTCCAACTCCTGGGTCCACACAGGACCACCCAAAAATCAGACCCTATGTCTGAGAGCGTTGTCCAAACGCTTCCTGAACTCCAGCAGGCTCGGTGCCGTGACCACTGCCCTGGGGAGCCTGTTCTACTGCCCAAACACCCTCTCAGTGAAGAACCAGTTGAGGAGACCACGCCAGCCTTTTCTGCCTTAAGGCTGCTCTCTTTGGCCTGGAGTGCCGTGAAGGCAGGATTCCCTCTCCCATGCTGCCAGCCGGTTTCCTGTGGGTACCCACTGCTGTCTTTTGACTTGTTACAAGTGGAAACCTGGAGACCATTTGGCCCTTAGCAATAGTCATTACCTAGCAGAACCTGTAAGCTGAGTCAGTCACAGGAAGAAATGCATTTCAAATTTTCCCAATTGTTGTACCTATGTCCAAGACTTTGAGTGCAGCTTGAACTCTTAAATACAAGAAACATGCAAAGCTCTCTTCTTCTTAGCCCATGTGCTTCTCTCATTGAAATTTGCCTGCTGTGCACATACTTCAAGGCTTCTTGCAGCTTCTGTCATACCATTCTTGACTAACACTGACTCCCCTAGCCTTCTGAGCCTTCTTCTTCTTGGGATCTGATCACTGCTATTTGTATCACTTTTATAACCCTGTCTATTGTCCTATATTGCTACATCATGTTTTCAAGCATAGGCCCAATCTGAAGAGTACTTGGAGGAAAAACATGCACCTGTTCCCAGGTTTTTAGATCTTCTGGGCTGGTTTACATTGGCCGAAGAAGTGGGCCAAAAGTGTGAAGGTGGGAGGTTATATGTCTGAGAGCTGCAGCAGCTGCCTTAGGGCTTGCAGTAACGACTGGGCTGTATAGGTGAAGCCAGCAGGACACAGGACAGAAACTTGGTGGTCTGGAGTACAGAATGATAGGCTGTGCAATGGGGAGCCAGAGGGAAAAACAGGGAGGTCTTTTTTGTAAAATGCACAGAGAAAGAACCTGGGCATTAAGCTGTGCTTAAAATGGGAAAGGTGTCTCACACGCTATCCTCTTCTTGAAACAGCAGACAAAGAGCAGTGAGTCCTAGCATGGTACTGTAGGAATGACAGAACCATCATAAAAGGCCACATATTCCATCTTCCGAAATCATCTTATGTCAGTGAGCCAAGCACACAAGGCTGAGTGGGTAGGTACCCACAGCCACAGGCACAAGGACTTCTTGCTCCCTCTGAGCTCAGAGCCCCGCTGCATTTCGCACTGGGGCAGTGACCTAGCAGCAGACTGCAAACGAGGGTCTCCCACTGCCTTGCCATCCCCTTGGCGGGTTTCTCTTCCTGTGCACCACCTCACTTCTCTCCTTCTCCAAGTCTTACCCCATGCCAGATGCCACGGCCAGCATTGTCCATGAGCAGCAGTCCACTGCGTGCTCGTGAGTTACAGGGAGAGAAGGTGGCTGCCACGTCCCCATCAGATGTATGGGAGAGATGGATCTCGAGAGGTCTGTCTCCTGCCAGGGAAGGAAGCGTCAGCCCTTGTCCTCTATCCATGAAGGAAGTGCTGCTCTCAGTGCTGTGAAGCTGCAGTTTGGGTTAGCCTTGGGCGCAGGAAGAGGTGGAGTCATGCCAGTATGTTGGCAACAAGGAAGGATGCGGGGGGGGACAAGTGTGAAACTTATCCTGAGTTCTGTGTGACCGTGTAGTTTAATGGAAACAAGGTAACAAATGGAGGGCAGGAATCTGTGGTTTAGTGTTGTTCTTGACCTGGTGAAAACCACTAGCTGCTCAGGATGCATTCTCCGTAATTTTGCGAACCCTTTCTCCTTCTTCCTGTTGTTTTGCTAGCAATACTCTTCAAGCAGGTGTGTTTGACCTATTTCTTCCTCTGCACACGCCCAGTGAAGCACAAGGATGGTTAATGCTTATTGGGTAATGTATTTCTTTACGAGTTTTGCAAATGCTCTTATGTGTAGATGCATGCCTTGAGGGCTTCATTTTGCTTGGCAAATCATGCTCCCTAATGTGCTCACTGCTTCAGATTGCATTGAATTGGCTGGCAGGGAGGCTGTCCCAGCCTACCTGGCTTACCTCCACGTTTCTTGCTGATTTATGTTTTGTTTGCTTGCATCCTGTCTCCCAGATGGAGTGCAGGAGCACTGCGCAGCCCAGGACAGCCATAGTGAGGCAGGATAAAGCACACTGAGTGCTTCCCAGAAAAAGCTGTCAGTGTGGACCACAAGAGCAGTCACAGCCTAATGCAGCTCTTTGGTTGACCAGGTTGTGAAAAGTGACCTCAGGCTAGGGTGGGGGTCAAGTCTTGTGAACTAATGGCTAGTGCTGTGAATTCTGATGAGAAGTCCCACAAAAACTAACCAAATTCTTTTTTTAGACCTCCTGTGGCAGGCTTTATCAAGTTGTCTCCTGGCAAAGAGACTCTGGCAGAAATATCATGTGGCCACAAACCGGTGACCAAAGAAGTTACATAAGGATGGGTGCTTGCCACAGCTTAATGGAGTCAGTGCAGTTTTTAGCAGTCCCCTGGCATTTGGGCCAAGAGGACTGAGAGAAACTCTATGAAACAGAGGTGTTCTGAGCCAGGTTTTGGAGCTCTGTAACAGAGATTTGGGCATGTATGGGACTCAGGACTGTTCTCATGGTGCAATGCAAAGGAAATCAGCATCAGACAGTAGGTGGGCAGTAAAACTAGAAAATGAGCGGAGCAGGGATGTTGTGATAGTCTGTATTTCTATAAATGTGCTCATCTCTTAAAGTCATTAATAAAGGGAACAGTTCAGCTGCATTTTAATTCTAGGATCAGAGGTATGTGGTAGACTGTATGGTGCATTGCATACACAGAGCCAGATTACCAAAGTCATCTTGCTTTCTGGATTGCAGGGGAGGAAATCACTTTCATGATGCTGCAACTTTCCATTCTGTTTATTCTCTACTCTCCACAGTTTTGCTTTTCCTATGTTCAAAAGATTTTCCTTCTATTTCCTGTAATTTTTCTCTTTGTTTTTCTCTCATTTTACCAGCTGGGGTAGGGTCTGGCTGTAACTTTTTCTCAGTTTAGTAGTGACTCAGAAGGTAGATAGTTTCCTCTGGAACTTAAACATGACTTCATTTTAAATGGATTTATTTTAGTTATTTCTTTGCATTTGGAGGTTTCTGTGGCTTTTATCTTTGGTTTGTGGAGGGGTTTGTGTCTCAGGAGAATTGATTTTGCACTGAAATGGCAAAAAACTCTGTTGACTTTTTGGTGACATGCAATGCTTTTGCTTGCGGGAGTGTTTATTTGACTTCCTGCTAGTCGTCCTTTTCCAAAGCATTTTGAAGGCTATTCATTGCTGATACTGTTTGTGTGCAATGGAATATATCCCACAGAAGTGATTCCTTGTACTTTCTGCCAAATAAGTCCGTCAGTGTTACAGATCAGTTATTAACTTCTTGTTTGTGCAGATCCTTTTGAAAAAGGCTAGGAACTAAATGATGCACTTCGGTTTGCACCACATTCATTGTTCAAATTGTCATTTGAATCCTCAGATTTAGTTAGACGCATTTAGATGACAGCAAACACCAGCTTTCATTCCCTTGCTGGTCTTGGTTAGTTACAGTTGCCAGGTGAAACTGAAGTGAAAGAACTGTTAAGTAACTACATTATTACATTATTTGACCAATGCAGGTAGAATTTTGGGATTTTGCAGTTTTTTACAGGTAGAAGTGTTTTCAGGTGTCTTAGATACATTTCTTTTTATTTATTACATGCACACACAGCCTTAATGCAAGGAAATCAAACTTTCAGCAACAGGTCTTCTCTTTAGAGTGGTACATATCCTGTGGGCTTCAGCTGCAAATGTAAATGTTTAGCTCTTCCTAGAGTTAGATGCATTGTGCAAGACTCCCGGAAAATTGACAGGCACATAATTGTCAGCCAGGTGTGAAGTCAAACAACTTCCTTTAAGTCATCACATGGTATCACCGTAGGAACATTGTACGGGTCTAACTCGCTTCAGAGGCCTGCTGGTAACTTGAGTTGGCCTCTCTGAGCCAGTGGCTCAGCCCCATTAACAGCACATTCACGTTCTTCACCCCTGTGTTTTTTCAGCCTGCCCAGAGATTCATGCTACGCTGTTATCAATACCCAAGTTAGCCAGTGTGAAATTAGTTCACACCCATGAACTCATGCGCAAAAGATGCAGCTGCAGTATACATATCCTGTCTGGAACAGAGACAGGAATAGGATCCATTTCCTCAAGGTTTCCTATGCTCTCCTGCAGTGAATTGTACCAGCATCTTGTACTGCAGAAGTCTGGCACATCCCAAGAGTAAGTCCATCCTGTGTCCTAAACAAAGGCGAGGCCTCACAAAATAAAGCAAGGCCAAAACAATGTAATACTGGGCTACATAATTTAAAACTGTCATGAAACATACAGGCAGGGGGATTGAAGTGGAGTCATATAATCAATCTTTTGGTATTTCCTAACTTCTGACTCCTTCATTGTGCAACCTTAATGATTTTTTAAATTGCTTTTGTGCCTATACTGAGGTGAATTGAAGGGTAAGGACAGAAGAGATGAGAGGTGATAGGAAAAAGATAATAGCAGCATTAGTAACCTAATTTTAGAAGGCAGATATTTTGGCTATGTACTTTGAAGTAACTTGGTTTTGTAAAGGCCAGGATGTGAAGGGTGAAGACCTGAGGAACCTCTTGGGAGAAGGGGGCAAAAGTATGAAGGTATTTTCAGCTCAAGGCAAGACAAATTACAAAGGACTGAACTTTGGTTCCCAGCCCAGAGCACACTGAAAGCCACCACGGTTGGCTACAGAGTGGGGTAGTCCCTTAAGAATAGACGAAAGTGCCCTGCTTTTAAGCTGTGATATTATTATTACATGTACATATAGGCTGTATAAAAGTGTTGCTGGTGGAGTCTGGAAAACAGACTCCACCCCTGGTTGTTCCCTGTACTTTTTGAGGCTGACCACAGTAGCAACAGTGGTAACCACCAAAAGAACCCAGGAGCTGCACTTCCAGTAAAGGAAGCATTGTTCTGATACAATACTAAAACATACTGTAAGTTCCCTGGAGCACCATATAGAAAAAATTCAGATTAGAAGCACTGAGAATCATGATGTTGGAAGCAGGAAAGGACAATTACATTATTAACGACCCCCCTGCCTTCCTTGAGCACTTCTCCTTGAGTGATACGGCCTGATGGACAAAATACAACCTTGCTGCAGCACACCATTTCAGACAAAGCGCGGGGCCGGCGGCGCGGGGTGGGGACCCGCTGCACCTCCGGCAGCGGCGCTTGGAAGGGGCAGCTCCTGCCCGCTGCCTTGCGCTGGGGCTCCTCAGGGGTGGGAGTCGTCGGTGCTCACGGAGGGAGAATCCTGCACCTGGAATAACTGCTGCGGCTTTCAGCTTGCTTGGTCTTTTCTTTTCTTTTTTCTTTTTATTATTTTATTTTAACCAGTTGCCTTGCCTCCCATCCTTTCCCAAGGTGGCAACCAGTTTTTCTCAGCTTTACTTGTCAGAGGCTGGCGGGGTGCTGGCTGGGGGGCAGGAAGGAGAAGCAGGCGCTGCGCTTCCAGCTGGGAGCGGTGAGGGAGGATACGCTCAATGCATGGCGGGGAGATGGAGCAGCGCTTTGGCTTCCTTCACACGAGTCTCTCCTCCCCCTGGAAGGCTTTGATAGAAACTGAGGAGGAGTTTTGGTAGGCTCGAGCCAAACAACATCTCTGTCTAAATACACAGCGTGCTTCCTTTCAAGTTTTCTCTTGCAGACAGGGCTCAGCTGAACCAAGATCGCCTCTTCATCCTCACTGTAAACAAAACTGTGCAGAAATAAAACCGAAGCTACCAGCAGCCTGAACAGCCCTGATAAGAAGCTACAAGTTTTTTTCTGTTCTCTCTGCAGTTTTATCTGCGTGATTATTTAAAGATAAATTCTCTGCCCTACTGACAACCGGTAAGTGAGTACATCTGCTGTATAAAGTGTGGCTAGCTTTGTAAACTGCTGTGTAGGCTGAGGGGATCTTATGGATGGTGCCTGAACCCACAGAACTTGGTATACAGGAGGTGCTTGTTGCCGAGTTTGCCTGCGTTCCTGCCGTGGGACATCTCCTTGCCACTCTCTGTGTTGTTTCAGTAGGGAAACCTTCCAGCTAACCTCATCCGTATTGGGTGCATGCTTACAATTTTACAGCCTCCTTCAGGTATGTACTAATGGCAGCAGTTGCTAACAACATTGCTATTCAATGTAAGTCACCACTCACCACTCATGCAAAGGCAGAGAGCTGGCTGTTCTGATACCTCAGCGTGTTCTTCGCTGAAAGCATTCAAGGAATTAAATGCGCTTCCAGAGGGATGGAGCCTGCCTCTACAAGCCTTCTTTAAAGTGAGTACAATTTTAATTGGCTTGAGCCGGTGAGATGAGAAGTCCCAGACCTTTCCCAGAGGTCCTTGGAAACTTCCTGGCGAAGCCACCCGATGCGATTACCGGCGGGGATGAGCGGCAGCGCTCACCGGGCGCTTCCAGCCCGGGACGGCGCGGAGCGGGGTCGACCGGAGCCGTGAGGTGCCGCCGCCGTGCGTGTGTGTGACCGTGTGCGTGTGTGTGCGCGCCGCGTGGGCGCGCTCCGAGCTTCCTGCGCTGCAGGCGAAGCGCGGGGAGCCGCGGGGGCCGAATGCGGGGCGAGCAGCCCCCCGGCGCCTTCCCCCGCGGCCGCCGCTGGCACCCGAGGCCGCCGGGGCCTCTCCCCAGCAGCGGCCGCCGCC
>VXAL01016033.1:613661-625140 GCA_013399475.1 Chauna torquata | reverse complement strand
CCCGCGAATAAAAACCGAGGAGGGGAGACGTGCTGCCGCCGAGCTGCTTCGGGCTGGTGGTCCCGCCCGGCTACCGGTACGTGGTTGCTTTTCACGGGGGTATCGAGAGGAGGGCAGCGTCTCTTCGAAATGCTGGAGGCCTAGCGGGAGAAACAATGGCTTTTTCGGTAGGCTCTGCCTTAAGCTATGCAAATCCACTCTTTGGAGTCGGTCTGGGGGCGGGGGGGCAACCCTGGAAGTTTTGTGCTGCCTGCTTTTTAAAGCCTCTGGATTGTTATTCAGCCGCGGAGTTGGTGGTTCTATTTCGGTTATTGCAAACTGTGAGATCAATCCTGCCCTCCTTCCTCAAGTTAAAATTGCCACTGACAGCAGCAGGAACTTTTCCTGGAACCAAAGCTGAGTAAAGCCAATGGGAACTGAGCTGTTGGGTTTTGTGGATGTTGAGCTCCTGTTACTCGGTTGAAACTTTGTTTCTTCATTTGTTTTGTCTCTGTCTTCTTTACCTACTTTATGCCAAGCTATTCACGGGTACAACGTGGCTACAAAACTATTTAGCACTGTCCAGCTTTGCGATGGGATGAGATTACTTGGTGTGACCTGGTAATTCTCTTGCAGCTGAACCACATAAAAATTGTTATACATAAAAGCACATAATTTCTAGTGTGGAGAATGCCATTGTACTAGACTTGTCACTCCTAAATTTTAAAAACTAGATTCAGGGAGGCCTTAAAGGAAAAAGGAAATACATATGAGCGAGCCTTCTTACCCACCCGTTTCAGAACAAGGAAATGTTCCCATCTGATTAGGTGGTGGAATTGATGTTTCTGAAGGAAAAATATCTTTCTGTCTATACATAAGATTGCACCAGTGATATCCTTGTTTTTCTTCCCACCTACGTGAAATAAATCTATGGATCTTTCTTTCTGGCTTGATGCAGTACCTGAGTCTTTGGCATGTCTGTCTGTCTGCCAAGCCGAAGCGGAGTCAGGTCGCTCTTCAAACTTATGGCTGTTTATTAAAGCGGCAGTATTAAGGGGGGATAGGTCCCATGGCTTCCCCGAGGGTCTTCCTGGCTGTAGGAGATCTCTTTTGGCTGTGGGATGTATGAATCATCCCCTGAGACTTGTGAGGCTCTCAGTGTCCAAATACCTCTCTGTTCAAAGTGGGAGGAAAGCTTCTCCGTGGAAGCAGTCGCCTCTAGGGGAAGTGGTGGTGGGAGCAGCTGCAGAGGGTGTAGGCAGGACAGCAAGGCCTGAAAGCCATCGGAGAGATCACAAGTGCATGAGTACTAGGTTGTAAAGGTGTGGGGAAATAGGTGAGTTGCAGCATTTGGCTCGACAAGGTGATTGGAGAGACATTATTTCGATAATGTATCGTGTGTGCTGCTAAATAAAGGCTTTAGAAATTGCATATGGGTGTTGCCTCACTGAGAGGGGAAATGCAGCAGCTGACCTAGTGAATGGTCTCATTCACAGTGGCAAGTGCTTCTTGTTCACTTTCTTTGTGGACCTTTGAAAAGTTATGAGCAGAGATAGTTTTAAAGGATTTTGTATGATCTCTTTCTTCTTTTTCTGGTCATTTTTGGATGGAAGTTGGTAGGGAGTGGGAATAGTGGTTCTTATGACAGGTTCTTTGTGCTATTAATATTCTCATCCTGGGCTCGTTTTTGCTGTTAGTTTCTGGATGCACTATGATTTGTGCCTCTCAGTAAAGGTTTGATCTCTCCTCCCAAGACAGGTTTACAAGAACTCTCCCAAGTCTGCTTTGGCTGATATGTGGCTTTCTACTTCTTGCACGTAGCTTTGCGTGCTGCTGGGTATTGTGGTTCAAGTATTTTGGCTTGGAAGAGGATGCAATCAGGTGGGTCATTTGAAGATGTAACTTGAAGACCATCGTGAGCCTCCATCAGGCAGTCCCCACCATTGTCTCAAAGAGTGTAAGGAAAAACTCTATCTTCCACAGTATAGCTTGAGCTGTAGCACAGAAACTTGTTTTGTTCATCCTTGTGCCTTAAGATTCAGGTTATTTTACTTATAAGCATAAAAGTTTGTTCTTACGGTGTGTGTAGTGAAATACTCTACAGTGGCTCCATAGTTAAGGGCGTTTTAGGAACAGGCTCAAGAGCACTTGAAATACTTCTTCAGACATCTTTTCTTACAGATGCTTACAATGTTTTAGCTAAACAAGTTGAAATATGCACTGTATTTTTTAAGAGAAGTTTAATTTATCAAGTTTATGACAACTTGCTTGCCATTCACTTGAAATGTTCATTTTTGCTAGCCTTACAGAGAAGCTAGTAAAGAATACCAGGAAATTAATATATGGGGTAACTGAGTGTAGCAGGTTTCTTGGTCTTTTTCAGAGTTTCTATTTTCTGCCATCTATTTACTTAAAAATTGAAGAGCTTAGTAGCAGAACAACAAAAAAAAGTCAACTTCCCCATTAACCCATTTTTTTCTGCTTCCACTTTTGCAATGTTATGTATGACTAACTACCTATTTGTAGTCTTTACAGGAAATTACGATAGAACTTTTCTTTTTCTTTTTTCTTTTTTTAATTTTCATTTCTCCCCACCCCCAGCATGTAAACTTCTTTAAGTGTTAAATCTTTCTATATTTTATCCTCTTCCTACAGAAGAAACTAAAACTTCAGCTTTTCATGATGGATGTTGAGGTTGTGAGGAAAATGTGATGTGTTAGCTGTTGTTGCCCCTGCAAGTCTCCTTCTAGCAGCATATTGAAATTAATCTGCTTTCACTTTGCAGTTCAGTCTTTTAACCATTGCTGTCAGTAGCTGAAAAGTTCCAGCTGAAAAGCGATAGGCAGCACTAGCTAGTGTGTGTGTGCTGTTAAACAAAAATAGCAACACTGGGGCTTGCTTGAAGTATTGCTACCTTCTGAAAACTGCATTGAATAAATGTAGGTACAGACTGTGGTTAAAGTACTTTGCAGTAATGCAGATGTATGTATCATCTTAAAATATCACATCCTTTCTAAAATCCATTTTCTTAGGGTGGGGTAGCTCTTCAGAGTTCAGAAGACAGTCGTTATTTATTCTTGAGGGCAAAACTGAAACCCTGATATCTCAACAGGAAGACCCTTTACAGTACTGCAACAGAGTGAATTTTAAGTGTCCTCTGGATAATACCCAAAGTCTGAGTGTAACTGTTTGTGTTGTTTCCACTCCCAGCCCCAGCAGCAGCAGTAAAACTGGAGCGCATTGTACTGGAGCTATTCTTTACATTCCAGCATCCACGGGGAGCCAGGAGGAGCAAGGCAAAAACATGAATAGCCCCTGCTTGCCCTGGTTGGGAAGGAAAGGCTGGAAAACTTAAGCCACAAAGCTGATCCTCCCTCCTGCTACAAGGGCAGAAATGGAGTAGTCAGGGGACTGGTTTTAAGATCAGATGGGAATGAAATGAAGTTCTGACTTAATCAGTTGAAGGTCGTCTTAACATCTGTTGATTCACTGTGCGAGTTTCCATTTCCTTAGCAGAAATATTGCTTTCTTTTGGGCCACAAGCCAGCAGAAAGCTGTGTTTGTGAAGTGGGTGGCTAACAGTCTTAGATTTCCACAGGCTCTTCAACTCACTTTTAAAACAACAGTTTGTCACCCTTGAGAGTACAAGATGGAAATGCTAAAATAAAGATCAGCTGCTGCAGAGCTCAGAAAAGCTCTTTGTTAGACTGGATCTGCAGGCTGACGCTTCCCTAGCACAGCGGTAGCTGGGTGCTGCTTTCTTTCACTACTGCTTTTCAGAGTCCTGTGACCAGCAGTGAAATGAGAATGGTGCGAGGGGCATGTCACCAGCTTAACCGGTGCTAGCAGAGGTAGGCAGTGGAAATATGCATACATAATGGCCGTTTAATAGTAAATACAAAGTGTGTGTGTGTGCGCGTAAAGTCTCATGTGTGGGGGTAGGGGAAGAGGAGTCCCTTTTCCAGGGTAAGGAAGGGATTGAGGTTTTCTGCCATCATCTTTCTTCTCTTTTCCAACGTAAGTGTTGACTTACGTAGCTCCCTGCCAGGTAGCTACATTTTGTTGCTCTGTGTTGCATTGGCAGTTTTTTGGCTACATGATGACTCATGTGGAAGAAATGGTCTGGTGAGGGAAAGGGGCATACAAGCACCCTAGCATAAAGCGAGGGACACTGTGGTGACAGAACTTGCAGGTTTCTCCCCTGCAATGGGAAGAGGGGAAGGTGCTTGGCTGCTTAAGAACTGCTGTTGCTGAATGAAACCACAGCCTTATTCATCTTTTGGCAGTCAAAATAGATATTTCCTGTTTCTCTGAAGTTCTTGAACCTGCCTGTCTACATCTTCCACCAATGTCATGTCTGAGCACCCTGGAAACACTATCACCTTGATCTTCACAGTGCTTCAGGTAGTCTGAAGTCAATGAGTAGAGCTGAGACCAGGAGCAGGGGTTAGTGGCATAGATGGGAGATACCGTGTAGGGTTTGTTTGAACATAAAATTTGCACAAGATGAAATGGAGGCATAATATTAAATCCACTTGATGAAACGCCAGAGCAAGTTAGGATTTGTCTGTATTGGTGAATGTGTTCAAGGCTTGCTAGCATGTGGTAGCTGGTCTTGATCATGCCCTGTGCATAGACAAGTTACTGCCTTCTCATTCAGTTAGCTGGGAAAAGCCTGTTTTCCACTGGAAACGGTGAGAGGAAAACTACAGCTAGCTCTGCTTGCCCAAATGTTTTGCAATATTTAATGAGACAGGGTGACAGTTATTTGCCTCAGCTGAGAATTTGGAAGGCTCTATAGGGCTTTCCTTCCCACCCACCTCCCCCAGTTTTATAACTGCCCGTGGCAGTTTTAATCCCCAGCTCTCAGAGGTACTCAGGACTGTGTCAGTAGTGAAGTGCCATGCGGTTCAGCAGCTCTGATGTAGCAGTCTCCTTTGGTGAGTGTCCTCTCCTTTCCCTGCCCTGATTCTCAAGTGTAGGTGTTGGCAGATCCATAAAAGGATACTAAAACAAGTGGGCAGGGATGTATCCTCGAGCTCCTCTACTGATCAATTATTGATGCTGTGTGTGTGTACAAGGGGAATCAACCACAAACTGTCCATTATATGCTCTCCCTAAATAGCGTCTCCTTCTGTCACTGGTGGAGACAGACCAGTGGGCCACGTGGACATTGGTCTGATGTAGCTGGGTACTTCTCCTGCTGGTGCTGCGCAGCTTGTGCTGTGGAGCACAGACCAGGCGTGTAGACTGGGTTCTGACTAGCCAAATGGTTAAAATACTGGTCAGTGTAAATACCATTTGTACAGTTTCTTAAGATTGACTTATTCTTGCAAAACATGTTAAGAAATTACGGTTACTTCATCCTAACCAGAGCAATTCAAATTAAGTAGCTATTTTCATTCCTTCTTCTGTGCTAATGGCAAGCTGTAGTTTGTTTTCAACTTGGGACATCAGTTGTTAGATGGTTTTGTATTAGTTTAAAGTTTTCTAATTAAGAATGTTGTTCAGAGGTTTTTTTTTTTTTTTGGAAAGATCATTGAAGTGATATAGAACATGGATCTTATTCTTCAGATTTCCCAGGGAGTATTTCATATTACAAACACTGGCTAGTGTCAGAGTGATTTTTTTTTTTTTGAAGTTGGGTGACTGAAGTCAGTTAATGCTACTTATTAAGTGGCTGAAAAGGATATTTAAAATGTTTAACTTCTGGCAACAATGTTCAGGAAGTCTGGACATTTATATTTGTGCAAAGCTTTTCAAAATTTTAGCAATTTTTCAATGGCCAGAGGCTCTTATAGCATCTCTGCAACACAATTATGTGGCTTGCAGAAATAACGAAACTGAGTTTCTGATGTCTTTCCGCATGTAGACTTTCTGTTGTTTAATGAAAGACGAGCTTATAGGGTTTCTTTCTTCTACCTAGCTGCAAACTTACTTCTGCAAAACTTGTGGAGGTCTCAAATACATTAAGTTCTTAATCTCCTGTCAGATTTGACTGAAATTATCCAAAGGGCTTAAAAAGTTCTGTAGGGAAAGAAAGTGCAGGCACATGTGCGTATAGTGTATGATTGCATAAATTTCATTTCATGCTCAAAACACGTGCGATAGAACAAAGAGCCTTTTACTGCATTTCATGCTCTAATGACATTCAGTGTCGTCTGCGTGAATAGCCATTTAATAGGACGTGGTGATGCTGGAGGCCGAGCTGGATTTGGTGTGCTCAGGGTAGCAAGGAAAAGATGTCAACAGGCAACACATCGGGTCCTGCTTCCAGCATACCTTGCTCTAGAGGACTTCCAGTTTTGCGCTGAAGCAAACATCAGACTTCATGTTATATCCCTGCGGCAGCGTAGACGGTTTGGTTACGGGGGAGCAGATCTGCGCTGCATCAGAAGTCCATCACCCTGCTGTGACTTGCAGGAAAGGAAGCTGATTGTCGTCTCAGGGCTTACCTGTTACTCTCTTATCTTCAGTAGGAGACACTACGTGCTCATACAGCCCTGGGCAAATCTGATGTTTAGCCAAGATCAGGTAGGGGAGGACAGCTGATGTGTTTAGAAATACCGCAGTCCTGAGGAAACTCCTGTTAGTCTTTTTTGTAGCATTTAACCACTGTTGAAACTGAGAATCAAGCGGCAAAAATAGATACTGCTTCACCTACAGCAAACCAGACCTGACTGAGAAAGCAGCAAGCGAAGTGATGCCAGGAGCTGGCGATTTGCAGCGGATGGAGCGGTGTGAAGGACTGGGCTGCAGGAAGGATGGGGCTGTGTGTCTGCAGCCTGCCCCTGCCAGGAGCGCTACCTCTGGCTCCCAGCTCACGCCTCGTGGCTCTCGGCGGGGCTGCCACAGGACAGCCTCCGCGGGAGGGCCGTGAGGACACGAAAGAGTGTGTGGGCAGGGTGAAAGGCCCCTCTGACTCCCCGCAGTTTTGCGGGTGACTCTCCTCTTCAAAAACAAACATCCCAAACAGTGATATGTCAATTTTCAGGTTTTTTGGGGGGGGGAGTGGGTGGTGTTAACCTTCAGTGAGGGTTGAGGTCTGAAAGCCCTAAATGGGAAGAGGGGAATCTCTTTATGGCACTGAGAAAAGCATGTAAGCTTTCCCAGCATTCCCTGCTGACTAATTTAGGCAGCTTTCCTCTCAGACAGATGGCAGTTGAAGATTACCATCAGACATAATTAGCTTTCCTTATGTATAGGCAGGGAAACTAAGGTGCATAATTCAGGGCAATGAATTCCAGTATAGGCTGAATGCCCCTGCAAGTTAGCACTGCAATGTGGGCTGTTGCAGTGTCATTTTAGAGCTCTGTATCATTGTAATCGTGACACAGAAACATGTAAAGGAACTTGTGTAAACTATTCCATAGGAGCTGAACTCCTGTATAACTAACACAGTTGTGCTGTGAAGAATTCCAGTTCTGGTTTTATGTCTTTTAGCCTGCACTTTTGCCGTTTTTTTTTACTGTGAATTTGATTTCAGTGTTGTCTAAGGAAACACACAATTGATGATACTCCTAATGCTGAAGTCAGATACAGCTGCATCTTCTTCGGAAGCTTACAAAAAAAAATCTTTTTTATATTTATTTTTATTTACTCATCTTAAGTAGTAAAGAATGCAGTAAGATGTAAATGGATTTTATTCTGAGATGTAAATTTACTGGCAGCCTTTCCCACTCAGAAAATGTTAGTAGGACTTTACATTCTGCATTATGTTTTTCAGTACCATGTCTTTCAACTGTTATGTATCTCATAGCTCTGGAAATCCTCAGGGTAGTAAGTACTGTTTGGATATACATGTGGTAGTTTTTCCTATATTAGTATTTAAGAAATGAATCAAAGCACTATAAGCCTTTAGGGGCTCTGCTGCTACCTGTACAACAGTTCTTTGTTGGCTCAAAAACACTTTACACCCACAAAGCATTCTCAGCTGTGAAGTTATCATTATAGCTTTTCTTATCATGTTTTTTTTTTGGTTGTTGTTGGAAACAATATTTTTGAGCTTTAGTGCCAAGAAAACAAAGCTACATATAAAGAAGGCTTTTGAAAACAAACTTAACGCTTACAATATTTGAGCTTTTCCAATTTAGAAGTGTCTGTTGGGATTTAGCTTTCTTACAGTAGTTACAGTGTGTATTCTGATTAACTTTCATGATCCAGAGGCAACGTGAATATATTATTTGTTGCAGTGCTGAGCTGAGAGCACTAATGTTATCAGAGAAGTTGCTGAAACTGTTGGTGTCCTGCAGCTTACTTTCTTCTGAGCTGGCAGGATCGCTGCCCTGGGAAACTTCCAAGACTTGCTAGTAGTACGGGGTGAGTGCTGCCACTTATCTCCATTCCCCCCTCCCCCCCAATTAATTTAGCTTTACACTTTTCACTGACTTGTTGTGCTACATTCCCGAGGATCTCAGAGCTCTCCATTGGCACACATGCGCCACAGCAAACTGACTTGCCGAATCTGCTTTTAGAGGTAAATACCATCTAAAACAGCTCGTTTTTGTTGGTGGTGTACGTTTGTGTGGCGGTTTTTTTGTTTGTTTGTTTTTGTTGTTGTTGTTTTTTCAAGCAGTTGGGGCAAGATTGGAAGCAACAGTAAAATTAGTGAACATAGCATATCTTGCACGTTATTTCAATGAAAATTAAACTGTTCAGTTTTGTATGCTGGTATGAGTACTTTCACACCTATTTGCTGGCCTGTTTAATCCACACAAACCTGTATAATGTAACTTCCCCGTATCGACTGGTAGATTTAAGTGCGTACTTCCCAGTTGTTCTTGTGAGAACTGAGGTTAAATCACTAGCTCCAAATCAGCCAGAACTGGATGTTTTAGATATCCTAGGCATAATTAGAAGACAAAGTGTGCCTTGTTTTAAGGTGAACTTAAGGCTGTAGGTGAATGTGCACATATAATACAGATAAAATTCTCTGGTTGGACCTTCTTTATTTAGATTGGTCATGGTTTCTGAGAAAAATCTAGTGAGCTCTTATGATTTGTAACCGAACCATTTTGAAACCTGACTAATTTGGTGACTTCTAGCCTTTCTTCCTTCTTCCTCTTCCCATCTTTTTTACTCTGGGAAACCTAAGAAGGATTGTTCATTTGACCTTGAACCTCTGACTCAAGGCAGTCATGGGCAAAGACCGGTGAGTGTGAATGAGCAAGTGATGCTGCGGTGGGGTGTGCATCTCTGTTAATCATTTTCTGTTTTCTTAAGCATTGTGTAGTGTGTCTTGTTTGTTTGAGAGAACCTGGAGAAGCAAAACAACCCAAAACTATGATGCTCTGTCTTCAGTTGACAGAAACCTTTTCAGTTTTGCATGTTCAAGGTATGAGGAGGAAAGGACTTGAAGTCCGACCCCCAGAATGTGTTGCAAGGCTTATTTATATTCCAGTTTTTCTTGAAGAAGAGCTGAAGGGAGAGGGGAAACATGGGCTGAGAAGGAACAGTGTTGCTTCCACAGCATGTGGGAGGAGCCTGCATGGAGTCATAGCACTCATTCTCTGTGTGATTTGTTCTGTTGTGTACACATGCATCTACTGACACCTATGATGTGTAATATAAAACAGAGTCCATCTGAGGCTGGCTAAAACCTTAAATGTTAATCCAGGACAGTAAGACAGGGCTGGAGGAAATCTTTCAGTTAAGGTTGTGTTAGTGAATTTGTGTGCGTGGTTGTGGTTGTTTTTTTTTTGATGCAGTTAGAGCTGGATTTGTAGTGTTTGCTTTGATTAAAGCTTTGGGAGTTGAGGAAGCAGAGCTATCTGTGCTTAGCTTACATGTGCTTTGCAGTTTGCACAGGTTGGCTTTTGATGGAACCCAGAGTAGCTGGTTTTCGTACAGCGCTGCAGCTCTGCTGCTGCTGGGCATGGGAACGAGTGCTGGTCTGTGTAGAAAAGCACAGGAGGAATTTATTTAAAAAAAAGTGAAGTGTGCTGGGGTGAGGCCTGTGGAGAGACAAGACAGACAAAGCATACGGAAATGTCTGTTCCCAGCTTCTGTGCACCTTTGCAGAAACTGGCCACTTCCAGCTAGTCATCATCTCAAGGCATAAAGATAGGCAAGAAGCTGAGACCATGGCCTTGATATTATTCTTGACTGTAAATATAGGCAAGGTTTTGGAAAATCTCTGATACTTAGGAAGCACCAGTTAAATGAGAATGCAGTAGTTACTGTTTTTTCTCCTCCTCTCCAAAGCCACAAGTTGGATTTGGATCTACCTAGGGCTGCCTTGTAAACCCAAGTTAGAAGTGTTTAACTGCACTACAGAAGGTATGTCACTTGTTGGAATGAGCCCCAAGCCATTTTAGAACATTAGAGAGTGTTGTTTTCTTTTTCAGAGGGCAAAAATAATTAAAAACAGCAAACCAGCTCTTTTTAATGCTTTCAGTTTTAATCGTTCTACACTGTGCTACAGAGCATGTTGATACCTCAAGCTGGGGCCAAAGATCCACGTTGCACTGTGTTGATCTGAGTCAAAATATTAGCTCAGATCTCAGGGGTGACATAGCAACCCTGCTGTAGCCTCCAGCTGGAGGTAACGTTCTGCCTCTCGGCAGGGCTAATTAACTCAGCATCAGACTGTTGCACCAAATACTGTTCCTATTTGAGGGCTGTTTCGGTGACACCTGACGCCTGTGCTCCATTGCATTTTGCACATCGGGGTTTTCTGGCAGGATACTCTGGCTGAGGCTGTGTACTGCTGTTTTTCATCTGTGGAGCAAGCATTTAGTGTCAGTGTAAGCGACACTGAATTCTGCATAGATAGACCAAAAGTGATACCTCTGTGAAACAACGTGTGTCATTAACCGTGGTACCTCTGAGCACAGGATTGCAGCAGCCTTTTGCAGTCCGAAAGGCAGACTATTTTAGTAAGTTTTTAAAAGCTTGTAATAACCATAGTCTTGTACAGGTGTTTTCTTGCTGTCCAAGAAACAGTCCGAAGAGTGCATACTTCTCTCTTTTTTCTCTGGGCTGTTCCTGTGCATTGTTTCTATTCCTGCCCCCACTGCAGGGCACATGGTAAAAGCTGCTGGGTGCCCATATGTGCTGGTTTTACCCAGCTGAGCAGCAGAACTCCACCACAACCGCTCTCTCACTCCCCCTCCTCAAAGGAATGGGGGAGAAAATAGGATGGACAGGGGCTCAAGGGTTGAGATAAGGACAAGGAGGCTGCTCACCAATTACCGTCACAGGCAAAACAGACTCAAGGTAGGGAGACTGATATAATTTATTGATATCACTGGCGGACTAGAGCAGTGAGAAACTAAAAGCCAACTAAAACCACCTTCCCCCCATCCACCCTCTTCTACCTCCTCCCCCCGAGCAGTGCAGGGGAACGGGGAATGGGGGCTGCGGTCAGCCCACATCGCTGCGTCTGTGCCGCTCCTTCGTGGTCACTCTGCCCCTGCTCCAGCGTGGGGTCCCTCCACAGGATGCCATCCTTCCCAAACGGGTCCTGCGTGGGCTTCCCACAGGCTGCAGCTCTTCAAGA
>VXAL01016033.1:555156-613597 GCA_013399475.1 Chauna torquata | reverse complement strand
GCAGCGTGGAGATCTGCTCCATGTGGTACCCCATGGGCTGCAGGGGGACAGCCTGCTCCACCATGGGCCTCACCACGGGCCGCAGAGGAACTTCTGCTCTGGCACCTGGAGCACCTCCTGCCCTCCTTCTTCACTGCCCTTGGTGTCTGCAGGGCTGTTCCTCACTCCTCTCTCTCCCAGCTGCTGTTGTGCAGCAGTTTTTTCCCCTTTCTTAAATCTGCTCTCCCAGAGGCACAACCAGCGTCGCTCACTGGCTCAGCTCTGGCCAGCTCTTGGAGCCGCTGGAGCTGGCTCTGATCTGAGATGGGGCAGCTTCTGGAATCTTCTCACAGAAGCCACCCCTGTGGCCCCCCTGCTGCCAAACCTTTACCATGTAAACCCAATACACCATGAAGAGGGAAGAAGAGTGGACAAGGAGTGACATCATCGAACAGGTTTTATTGTACTTGATAAATAGGAGGAACAGGAGACCCTGGGCATGGTGGTAAGGCTGAGTGAGTCAGAACCTGCATGCCTTTGTCAGCTTTTACCGAACTCTCCGTGTTGATTGTGTGTCTTTCTGGCTTGTCTCTTGCATGTAAGAGAAAGGCTACACGCTTGTGTTTTACAGATCTTGCCTGAAATGTTGAAGGGCTTGGGTTTGGCTAAAACAAGCCACCATACCTGCTTTATTGTATTTAAAGGTACTAATGGGAATGAGGTGAGTGAGCAGGGCTGGGGATAATGGTTCTGGGAGGTGCAGGTGCTGTGTTGCCTGTTACACACATAAACTGAGCCCCTTCCTGGGCCTGCCTGCAGCCTTTCGGAAGGGAGCTAACCTCCCTCTTCCACCAGCTGTCCTGTGTAGGTCAGTTAAGATGGGTGGGGTGAGAATTCAGTTGTTGACTGAACCTGAATTCTTTATCAACACGTTTTAGCTGAAGGATATGCTTGCCTGGAAAAAGTTTTTGGCCTTGTAAGTAGGACTGGAGAATACCACTAGAGCAAAAGTGATGCAGAAATCTCCTTAAAGATTCTGCACAGAAGCAAACTGAAATGGCAATTGTCTGAAAATACAGCTGAGGTTGTTTTTCCTTGTTGCTTGATTCAGCTGGCAGGCATGCTTTGGTGAGGAGTAAAAATACTGGTGTCTACACTTGAAAGGCAAAAATGGAATAAAATTATCATTTTGGGGCAATTCATGGTTAACTTATTGCTGTCTCTTATGGTACAGAATAGGTTTCACCATTAGCAGGATGATGAAAGTGGGGGAGGCAAGCACATAAGTCCTAAAACCCATCTATTAACTATTGCAGCCTGTCCTGAAAGCACTGTGCAGCCATGCAGAAGGTCCAAGGTGGATGCAGCTATAATCTTCACCTCTCCCCAGTAGGTTAATGTCAGCAGAGGCTACATTTCTGGCTGTAGTAGCTGATAAAGAGCAAAAGCTGACTAAATCTATTGAACTACTGAATCTGCTAAATGCTGTGCTACTACATCTACCGGACACCATTGCCTGCAGTTGAGTACCTAGAGAAAAGACCATCTTGCTACTTCTTTCCAGGTCTTCTGCAGTTGTTGGAGGAAGGGGAAGTGTTAGGGGGAAACCTTCCCGTCACTGGGGCGCGACCATCTCTTTTTCCAAAGTAATTGGGATGCTGTATGGAAGTAAATGGCTAGTTCTGCATGCTGTTGGAGGGGAAGAAGGCTCCAGTTTTCAGAGTCAGCAGATTCTCTTCTTCTGCCTCTATCTCTACCACTTAGACACTCAGTGAGAGGGATTAGGGCAGAAAGAGCCCCAAAATGTCTTATCTTCCAGTGCAGGAGATATCTTTAACTGCTGGTGAAGATCCTACGTGTGGTGTGATGGTGCAAGTCCCCATTGCCACTTCGACAGAGAAAAACATTAGTTTTAGGATGTTGTGGTTTGTGCAGACCTTCTGGAGCAGGAATAACTGCTTTGTTTTCATGTGGGGAGGGGGCAGGCTAGAAAGAAATCTTTTCCAGTTAAGATGTTTAAACTTAGCACTTCAAAACTGAATCACTATTGCTAGAGGCTTAGAAATGTAATTTTAGTTCAAGGCCACTTTGCTGGGATAATCCAATATATCTGCCTTCCTCAGTTAAACTTGATATTTGTGACGACTTCTGTTTCTTAATACACTAACATTGAGAAGGAGCATTGGAAATGATGAAAAATTTCCTTTAAAAAGTGTGTAAGGGAAGGCACTAGAGTGACTCAGCCGCTTTAATGCCTTTAAGACTACTGCAGTGCTATCATATTGTCTGTTACAGCAGTTCTTTTCTGAAAAATAAGAGAAAAAATGAACTAAGCACGTTGCACATGCTTAGAGCAAGAACCGGAAGAGTTAATGGTGACCAGTGTGTAGATTTGGTAGCAGAAATATCTATATATGTGTCATAATGTGCCCACGTCTTGGCAGCTTAACTTGAGAAAAACGATATGAGAACTCTAGCTTGTTCGTCGTTCTGCTGCGTGGTTGTTTCACCAGGTACGCACCTTGACCAAAAGGAAACAGTTCTGCAGGACTGGCGATCACAAACACTCCCACAAAATACTGACTATCTGAAAAATCCTAACATTTTTTTTTAAGTTTTTTTTTTTTTTTAGTAGGTTTCCCCCCCATCCCTTTAAATTTCAAGGTCCACTCAAAGCATATTTTCAAGCTTACTTCCCTTCCTCCCCCACAACTACAAGGGCTAGGAATTTGAGGCCGGAATGAGCTGAAATTTTCATGCTGTCAGTTAATTGCAGCAGCAAGAAGTTAAACTGTCACAAGACTAGGAATGGAGCTAGGATTGGTTTAAGATGAGTAGTAATTGAATTTAGTATTAACCACTTTTTAGTTAAATATTAATGATTTACTTTAGTAATCCTCAAGGGTGCTTTGCGAATAAGTAGGACAGATGCAAAGCTTCCTGTGCTGTATTATTAATAGTCTAATTTTAAGCATGAAAACAAAAGGAAGGCTTAAAAGTGTTATGAAGAGAGGTGATCACGACGTGGTCACGTGATTGTGCAGTCAAACAGCTGTAGCTGCCTCTGTGACTTTATTCTGTAGTATGGCTACATCGACTGCACAGGTAAGTTGAAGGATAGAGGCTACGAGATATTGGCTCGTATCAGGTACAGCACTTACTGAAGCAGCAGAATAAATGCTAGTGTAACTGAAGATGTGCCCCTGGTAAAGACATTGGTTCCCCACCTCCACCAAAGGGAGGAAAAAAAGTGGCGTCCAGGCTTATATAGCTAACGTGTCATATACCCAGTGCATCCCTGTAGTGGGGTGCTGGGAGCTGGGGAGGACCCTCTCCTCCCGAGGAGGTGCAGGGTGGTCTTGGAGATCTCTTAATACCAGAACAGTCTGTCTTGCCTAATTCTGTAGTTGCAGTTCTGCCTTGGCTGGGTTGGAAAGTTGAACAGCAGAAGTTAGTTTGGATTCCTGTTCCAGAATTACTGTGATTCTTTTTTTTTTTTTTTTTAAAAGCACTTATGCACCCAGTTGCTTGCTTACTTTCAGAAGATTGACCAGCTACTGTCATGAATGCCAGGCTGGCTTCCACTCGTGTGTGTGTGTGTGTGTGTGTGTGTGTCATTGGAGGCTTTTCAGAAAGCGAGGGGGTGGGGGGTGGAATTGAATAGTTGAGTTCCAGCTTTGTCCTTGTTTTGCTTAACCCCAATTGACCTTGACCTAAGGGCACCGTGACCTCTGTCAATTAGGCTGAAGAGCTTAAATCAAGATGCTGGGTCTTGTGTTGTGATAAATAAGCTAGAATGAGACTGTCATTTTTATATCTGAACTGTCTTTCCAATTGCCTATTTTCTTGTGACTATGGGAATTTTCTAGTGTATTATTTGCATCATATGAGTTTGTTTTCCTTTGGTTAACTTTCTATAACGCTCCTCTATTTTAAAAAGAGGAAGGGAGAGCTGGAAAATGCTGTCACCATTAAAAATACACTCATAACTTCTTAGTAAACACGGCAATGGTTCTACTTACTAAACTAGGTTCACTAAAAAAAAGAATGTCTTTCTTGATTACAGAACTGTCTTCAAAGGCCTGAATGAAGCCAGGTGCTGGGGGATGGGATGGTGAGAAGACTCCTGTATAATTAAAGACCATTTTGTTTTCCTAAGTGCTGAGTTAGATACACCCTTAATGATGCTGCTTTCTCATGCATATGCCAGACTGAATGTCCCACATAAGATACTGACAGTTGTTAAAAATTCCTTATGATCTTGTTTGAAGAACCATGTTGATTTATATCCTTTTCGTTAATTTTTTTTTTGCAGACTCTATCAATATCTTTGTAAATACTTAACAAACAGGAGAAATTTTTTTTGTTGGTGGTGAATAATACTATTATGAACAATATTTTTCTTCTTAAATGCCCCTTTATGTGTAGCTTTGCCTTATCTTTGTTGAGATAACTTGGTCTGACTTGTCAACAAGGTTCTCTGTTAATGGAGCTTTATCAATTTACATTGAAGTCAACAAAATTGGTGATTTAATCAGTTGTTAATTTAATAACTTTTTCTGAGGAGCTCGTTCATTAAATTCTGTTGATTTAGCTGACGTTTGCATTGATTGAATTCAAAGGTAAAATGTAAGCAGTTGATTTCCACTCTAGTGGTATATTTTAGCAATCATGGGCAAAGTAGGAAGAGGTAATACCAACAATGAAATGAAGCAAAAAACAAAACAAAAACAAAAAAACAGGAGCACACTACCTTTTCCAAGTAAATGAGCCATTTGCTGTTGTTAATGATGCTTGGTAAACCCAGTAGGTGAGGTTTTTTGTAATCCATCCAGAAGACAGCAGGACAACCTGGAGGGTATACTTAAGATTGATTGGTAGATTATGGCTTGCTCATTGCATGGCTGTGTTACTGGTAGATGCTGTCGTAAAACCCCATCTCTGACACTACAACGAAATCTCTGTGAAGGATATAGAAATAAAATAATAAAAAAAAGGAAGTGGTTGGCTTGTTGCTCAACTCATTGTGACAAATGGTTCACTGTTAGGTATTTATTCAGGGTGGAATCTGTGTGAGTGGCAGCAGTTTGCTTCTTAACTTTTAATAACAAAATGCAGCTCTCTGTGGTTGTTTTCTGGCCTCAATTACAAAGTATGGTGTTAAGATGTTACTAGCATAAAGCACATTGCGGTAAATCACTTGGATTGTATTATGTACCTTCAGTTTTACTGTCTTAATGCTGTTTAATGCAGATTTAAAATAACAGCAATCCTAAATATACCAAAAAGGAACAAGGAATTAAAAAAAAAACAAAAAAAAGGCATAAATCCAAAGGCTTTGCTTTTGGAAAACGCAGCAGCATGTTTGTTTGGATATGGCTTGTTTCTGTTGAACAGCTATTTGTTACCTTCACTTTAAAGTACATATATGTGCAAGTAGGTATTTATGCATTGTGTGTATTGAACCTGCTTATCCTTATTATGATAGTGGGAGAGGTGAAAATAATAGAAGGATATAGCTCTCGAGTAAATTTCCACAGTAATTTGTGGCCTGAATGTCTATTTTGGACTTCCAGAGGGTTACGTAACAGCGGTTCATTCATAGCTCCTGAAAGGGCAGCTCAGTGTGTTAAAATGTGAGCAACGCAGAACTTGCTTTTCCCCTCGCATGTCTGGAGAAGCGCAAGCTTCTGGTATTTTGTTTTGTTTTACCAAACTGTGCAATGAGGTGAAAACTCTACCTGAAGGGGGGAAAAACAAAACAACAAAACAAACCCACTTTCTTTGCTCTTTCTCCAAAACTTAACAAGTTCTTAAGTGCTTTCCATGGATTTGATCCTAACTTTTGTCCCTTGTTTTGCAATGCATGAAAACAGCATTTTTCTGTCATTAAGCAATGAAGTCTGGCCTGTGTCAGATGTTGGAGATTGGGCAGGACCCAAGGGTGTTAGCAGACAGCTTCAGTGCAGCTTTAAATGACCAAAACCAGACTTTAACAATATTCAGAGGTCCTTAAAAAGCCAGTAGCAATTTGTGGCAGATTCATTGGCGTCAGCCTATCTGCCTCCTGCAATGTGCACATGCTTGTTTAGGTGTGTAATTATGGAAACAGGTGGGGGGTGGAGTAAGGAGAAGAGCAGGTACCTGTAAAGGCTAACTTCTGACCCAAGAGGATGATTTCTTTGGGCTACCAGGGTACGAAATGGAGCTCCTACTCTGACATGCCTCTGGAAGAGTCCGTCTTTCTCCACTGTCTTCACAAAGAACCTAGAGTGAGCCTTTCTCAATATTTCTGTTACTGCGCTGAAGATGCACGTGTTTGGTGCAGCGCTCAGCTCCTGTCACTGGGACTTGCTGTGAGAAATCAAACTGGAATGATCCCCTGTCAAATTTTTGGTGATGGAGAATGGCTGTAATAGTGGTGGCTTCTTTTCAAAGGTTGCAAGATGTTTTGTAGAAGTTCATTTTAATATTGTAACTTGGATTTAAATTTCTTGTTTTGTTTCTTTCTTTTTTCAGGTCTACCAGTCATGAAACGAATTCTTCTGTTTTTTATCTTGGCTGCTGCTGTTATGTATGGTATACTGCATGGAAATCTGTGGAGAAATAACCTCTACTGGTATGGTGACACTTTGTTCACATACAGTGCAAACGTGCATGGCTGTATGAGATACATGGCTGTTAGTTGCTGTGTTGCTGAACAGGTGTTTACTAGTAATCAAACAAAGGGATTAGTACTGTGGGTGTATGTTTTATTTTGTTTTTTTTTTAGTGGGTACCATGAGAGAATGAGTGAGATTGTTCTGTCCTGTCACCCTTCCTCTTGTAGGTTTTAAACCTGGTAGTAAATTTGAATGTGTTTTTATGGAGAGGTCAGGACCTCAAAGATAGGAAGCCACTGTGAGTTCCATGAAAATAGGTGCTCCAGCCAGTGAGGAGAGAGATCTTGTTTGTGTGTCATGTGTCTATGTTGTCCATGCTGTTGTGTGTTTAGTGTTAGCTTGCTGCTTTAGATGTCTGATAAATGGCACGGGAGAGACCTGCCCCACACATGGGAATATCTGCAGGTGGAGTGGGCACCTTCTTGCAAAGCTGAAATTTGTGAAGTCCCAGAAGCAAAATTCTGGGAAGTGAGCCATTGCTATCTCAAGGGCATGCAGGGCAGGTGGCTCTGGGACCTAAAATTAAGGGTGCTTATTGCAGAAGTTGAGTTTCTGTTGAGTTTTTCAGTGTACAATTAATATGAATGGCTCTCTGTGGTTTCTGTGTATAGCAAACCTCAGTGTTACACCATTTCCCCTTTTGCAGGATTAGCTTTTATGGACAGACTTCTTCTGTGAGGGCTCCTTCTTCCAATGAGGCTAGTGGAGTTACCCAGTAAGTTCAGCAGCTGAGTGGTTTTGTGTGTAGTCTTAATTTTGTTGTTTGTTTGTTTGTTTTTTTCCTTTGGGCAGGTGGGGCAGGTGGGAGGGATAGAGACTAAAATGCATAGCCTTGGTTCAACTGGTCACTGTATAGCTGTGTCCACTGAGTGTTTGTTGCGAATACAGTTGTAATGTGTCTGGCAGAAATGAATTTGTCCATGTCATATTTCCAGTGTTTGGTTAATATTTATGGCCACTTAACAGTGGCAAGCAATGAATTGTTGCAAGGATGTTTGTTTACATCCTTCAAATTTCTGCAGTTCAGAGTTATATCTGAGTAAAATTAGAGCTATGAGGGCAGCTTATTTGCTTAATTTTAATAAATCAGAGGTGTGGTTCGCTTATGTGATGTGCAAGTGCTCATATAAGCAGACCTTGTGCTGGTAAATTCCTTCAATTGTGAGGCTAATGAGGGCCTATACTAAGACTTAAAAGAAGGTCTCCATTCTCTCTGAAGCTGTCCTGCAAAATGCTGTCTGCAGGGTTGATGCTGGAAAGCAACGAGCTGACCAGCTGCTCCATTTCACAGGGTGCTTTCTCAGTGTCAGCATTCACGTGATATCTTAAGGGTACTGAAAGCAATTAACCTTAATGGTCTGCTTGGCTTGTGGCTCTAATGTGGTGGTTTCATCCTTCTGTTCCTAATGCAGCCCAGATGCAAGCTTTGCTCGCGCTGAACTTTACTCTCCCTTCTGGGTTTCAGAGGAGCTAAAGCACCAAGACGGGAATGTGCTTAGAAGTATAAGTCTTGGCCTTCTAGCCTCATTATGAGGGAATCACTTATCCCCATATAATCTCATTTTCCTTGAGGTACCCTATGAGGTGCTGTCTCTAACCACCTCCAAAAAAGACATTCCTCTCTCCTCTCTGAGGAGCACTAGCGCAGCTATCTCAAATGGCTGCAGGGGTGATTCAGCCGAGGTGTCCCGCTTCTCTGCAGGTGGGTCTGAGATATAACCTCTGGTTATGGCTGCTTTAATAGCTGCCTAGCAAGGGAGGCTGCAGACCCTTTGGGGCAGCACAGTGAAATAAAAGCCTTACTAGGGAAAATAATCATACTGCAATTAGAAAGACCCATCTTCATAATACTGACAGAGGCAATCATGAAAACTTGTTGTGGTGTTAACTCAATAACCAACTTACTAGTTTTGTGTGTCCAAATTTCCCTACCTTGTTGCTGTTACCCGTTCTTGTTCTTGCTATTTCTCTGAAATTCTTCTCTTGTAGGTTGCCACCTACGGCTGTGGAGAGAAGGAATGCACTAGACACTTGTCTTCTGAAACCAGCATTTGAATCTTTGTTGGAGTGAGTATTCTATGAGAAGGGAAAGGGGAGGAAGAAAGGATGTGGTGATTTAAGTAGAAATATTGGTTATTTACATGTTCTGGACTATTTCGCATTTTGATTCACCTCTGTAAGTAGAGCTTCTGGGTTTGTGTTCATTGTTGGTTTTCCTGGTTGTGGCAACACAAATTGTTTAGCATGTCATTGTTCAGCATCTGAACAACCAGCTCACCATGCTGGTGTACATATTAAATAAATACATACTCCTTCATGTGTTGTAGCCAGTAACAGTGAAACTAATTTTTTGATTGAAATACAAGCCCTAATCTTTTTTTCTTCCCATACTTTCCTTGTAAAAGAAGCCTTCAGGTCCAAGACTGAAATTCAGTTATTGTGCTATTAAGAGCCTTGAATTGAAAGATTAATTTTTTTGATAGCTAAGCACTTCTGTAGCAGGCAGAGGCCAGAGAAGTTTTGAAAGTTCCTTAATTTTTTTTCCATAAAGAAGAGAATGAAATGTGCAAAAATTCATCCAGTCCCCATCATTTTTATAGATTTTTAATTTTAGTGGAATTCAATTTTAATGAAACTTGGGATTGGTCATGGTTTTGTTCCTCTGATAGGTGCTATTGAATTGCATGTTGGTTACTCTGCTTTAAGATACTCATGGAAAGCTTCCTTTGTTACAAAGCAGTCAACTGAAAAGGAAGAGCTTCTACCCAAAACATAGGAGGTGTCTGGTCACAAAAGTGCATCCAAAATGTCTGTGAAGAAATACTGGGACTTTTTGTTATTAGAAGTGTGTCTTAGAGAGATCAAAGAAGTGCTGCAGAAGCAGGCAGGCAGTATTGTTGGCTTTGTGTTTTATCTGAGCAAACATTGAGCCATGGCCCTGAGAAAATCTTGGGAAGATGTTTAGATCAAGTCCTGCCTGAAGGAGTCTTAAAGCTCTAAGCAAAGATGCTATTACTTTTTTTTTTCGCTTTTTTTTTAAAGTCCTTTTTGTGTACAAGAAAACAGGACTTTGATTCAGTATTATTATTATTCTAAAGAACATGCAAGGATCTCAAGTTTCTCCTCCCCAAAGCAGTCCCCTAGTCTCTTAGTCTTGGTTAGCTGCATGGCCCAGGGACATGGTCCTAGGTCCCTTGCTCACAGAGTGCCCAGGCTGTCATGGAGTCAGGCACAGCAGGGTAGCTCTGCTCCTGAGCAAAGGGGCAGGGATGGACTCAGAGGTGCACAGCAAAAAGAAGGTAGGTTCAGAACTAGAACTGAGTCTCTTGGATATTTCCATAGCTCCTTTACAGTGGTAGCTTGTACGAGCTGAAGATCTGGTCTGTGCACCTTGGCAATAGCCTGGGGAGTTTGAAAAGGTATCTAACCTGGCAGAATTATTTCTTGGAAATGAACCAGAGCTAGAATTAAGAATCCCTTTGCAGTAGGTAAATTATTTATTATGGCTAAGCTTACCAGATGCTTCTGAACAGCAAGGCAAGTTATTAATTTAATATGGGAGTTTAGTGCATGATGTGTCAAAGGTAGCTGGTTTTGCTTAGTTAACCTATAGCCCAGTTCTTGGTGTGTGGAATGTGGGTGTCTTTTTTTTTTCCCTCTCTTACATACCTTCTGAATATATAGAACTTGAAGAATGAGACACTAGATTTGTGAGACTGTGAGAGGGAGGTATGTGTGTGTTTACATCTATTAATATTCTGAATGGAGTAACAAGTCATGTGCTGGCTGTAGGTGTTTATGGTCAACACTCTAGGTTTTCTCCTTATGACTGCATACTTCTGTGTTTATGTTTTAAAATAAGACCTAGTATGCAGGATTGCTGCAAAGTCAGCCAGTTTGGTGAGTGCAAGTTGACTTAACCATGAGTTGAAACTGAGGGCATGGTAGCATGTGACAGGGTTTGGGTTGGCTGTTCATTCAATTGGCTTGATTTTTGGCAGATGTGGTAATAGTCCCTTCCTTGCTATGAAATAACCCTTGGCTGTTGCTGCTGTCTTTTGAAGAAGTGACCTGTTGTTTCCATCTTGGTCTATGTAAGGTGTGACAACCTCCTGTTCCAGTTTGCTGGAGGAATGTGCTTTTGAGGGAAACCTCCTCGTGTTCCCCATGTGCTGTGCTTCCCATCGCAGAGCAGGCCTGGCACACGTAGACCGGGTTCCTTTCAGACAGTGCTGTGCCACAAGATGCATTGTAGCAGTGCACCCAATGTGCTGCAGCTGATAAGGGGTGTTCAGTCTGTGGGACCCTGCTACTGTTAGTCCAAAGCAAAATGCCTGAGATGTGTGTAAGCTGGACATGGGAACTCCATGACCTTTTTGCTGTATGGATCTACTCCTGTTGCCCCAAGCTACTTACTAGATAAAGTGCCACTTGTTTGGAATGGGTGCGCTTCTCAAATAAGCTGACTTCTTCAGGAGATGGTATTTTCAAGTTAAAATGCTTTGCTTCAAGTCCCATTCATACTGATTTGATTGCCTTATATAATAATAACTTTTAATTTCTCTTACTACCTCTTCCCACCCCCCACCCCGTCAGCATGATTATTTACCTTTCAAACCAGAAGGTACTTGTCTTACTGGGTTACAGTTTCTATCAAATAATACTGTCTCATGGTGCAAGCTTTTTCACTACTCACAGTTTAAAGAATCTATGTAACTTATACTAGCAGGGAAGTCCTCTTATCTCGTTCCCTACCAGAATTTTCCATTATAAAATCTTCCTCTCTTCCATCACCTGCTTTCTTTCCCTGTGATCATGAGTTTTCTACTTTTAAAAATTGATAATACTTAGCTGTTTCAAGTAGGACACAAAAGTCTTTTTAAAAGCGACCATGAATTATCGGCTTATTCAAATACAGCATGTGGATTTTTGAAACTTCTTGTTTTTTTTCCCCTTCATTAGTGTTGACAAAATATACCCGTTCCTGTGTGCCAACGATTTTATCAGAGTGGCAGAGTTCCATGGAAGTGATAAGTTCGAGCTACCTTATGGAATAAAGAGAGCAGGTTTGTGTTCCCTGTGTACCTATTTTTAAAGGAAACACCTAAATGTAAGGCCATCTCAATCTCTGGGCCTGGTATTTCCTGTTCACTGATGCCAATCCTTTTGGGGCACTTAGCAGTCACTTAATGGTTTCATTTCATGCCTCTGACCTTGCACCTTCTGGCTCTTAAATGCAACGCTGCAGGGAGGAGAGCTCTCCCTCTTGGGAGAGAAGCTCCAAAAAGGTGGGTGTGAGGAAGAGTTGAGTTTATTCAGCTTCCTTTCATTTGTATATGGGCTGGAGCGCTAAAGATACTTAGCTACTAGTGCTTTGTTAGGTGAAACTTCAGCTGAGTGAGTGTGATGGGGTTTGATCAACACACCTAAGCTGATCTCGGGGTCCAGAGTCCTACTGAGGCAAATGTTCCCCAGCTTGGGGTGGTTACATCACCAAAATTTCCCTTTTACAGGACTGACTTCTCCCACCACAGGGTGTCACTGGGGCCGCAGAGGATAGTCCCACCATTTGCATGGGTGCTGCACCTGTGCGGTGTTTGCCAATGCCTGCATTGGTGGGGGGTAAAGTAGACGGGGTCAGAGACCCTAAGGGCCTTAGTTTTCCTTTTAGAAAGGGCTGTAAACTCTCAAGTGGCTTCAGAGTTTTTAACACTGAGCAGTGCACTGTCCTAGTACCCCTGCAGATCTGGGCTTTAGCCTCTCAACTTGCCCTCCATCAGTATAACAGGGATGGTGTGTTTTTCTGCACCTCTGGGGTTGTGATGATGAAAAATACATTTGGGAATGAGTCTCTCAGTCCTGCTCTCAGTGAGAGGTATGCAAGTGTCCAGCAGGCATGTGCCCACAGGGTGGGGCTGGAGAGGTCCCCCTGCCCAGATTTGCCAGTGAGTACAGGCTGGATTGATGTCTTTTCCTGATAAGTAATATTGTTCCTGTCCTTGGCTGGGTGGTCCCTCCTCTTGGGTGAAGGCTGCATCTGTTTCAGCTGAAGGTGAGCAGAATAAAAAACAAAGCCAATTAGGATGCAGGTCTTGGAAACTCCTCCAATACTTGTGACTAGAATTTTTTTTTGGATGCAAATCCCATGCTGTTTTCCAATGAGTGTGGAGGCAGGAAAAGCTTCCAAGAGAGGAGCTCTGATAAATTTGAATTTCTTTGGCATCCATTGATTGACCTGTGACCCTAAGTTGCAAATGTTCTTATTTTTGAGTTCTTTTGAATAGCACATAAAAACTATTGTGCCTGAAAAGGCTGTAGTCAGGGTGGCATACTTACTTTTATATTGGAAAGCACTGAATATTTTCATTAAAATCTTCTTAATGTTTGCTTTCTAGAGCAATTTTTTCGTTTAGCCCTTTCAAGACTGCAAAATTGTGGACTGTCCAATGAAGATGACAGGTGAGATGGTTTATTTGCTACCATTTTTGTTCATTGCATTTTTAATATTCAACATTTGTCTGAAAAGCAAGGTCAGTGACATTATCCTGAAACTGCTCAAGTTAGCTAAGATGCAAGTCAGACCTACAGTGTCTATGTAACTAATTCCAAGGTTTAAGTAAGTTTGGTTTTAAACACTTGTAGTGCCATCATTCAAGAGTAATTTTTCTGTGAAGGAGCTTAAAATTGTGGCACTTTTTTTTTTCCTAAGTGCGTTAGGAATTTGCTGTCTGAACACAGTCCCAGCTTCGTGTAGTCTTTTTGTACTCGAGGAAAGTGAAACTACTCCCTTAAAAATTGCAAGATCTCTTTTGAAGTTGTTGCTAGTGTAAGCAGATGACTCTCACCATCTTTGCATATCTAAAATATTTTCAGAAGATTAACTGTTCCTAAACAAAAGAAATCTTACCCATATCCCCGTGCCATTGCATCCGCTGTCCTGCTGCACACGCTTACTCATATGTATGTTCAGTTTCCTTTTCCTGTAAATGACTGCGTCCTGTTCCCAAGGGAGACTTACGCAGCCAGGAAAAATCTTTCCTGGCAGCTCTGGAGTAACCAGAGTTTGGCACAGAATGGAGCATGCCCTAGACAACTTGCTTTCCGTGCATTAGATTGTCCTGTTTATATCTTTGTTAGAAGCCACTTCTGCCAAAATTTTGTTTGTTTGTTTGTTTCAGGGTGGTCTATGTGTATGTGTTTTTTCTTGTTCCTTTTTGTTTGGTTGGTTTGTTTGTTTTTTGAGGTAGGGTAGTAGGGTTGGCAAATATACTAAAATCATGTGTTTACCAAGTGACGCAAATGATTTCTTAGACTTGCAGTCAAGCGAATGGGCTGAGAACCTACCTTGTATCATGCTAATATGCAAAATAATAAATGTATTTATGCAAATAATTGCTGAGGCTGGCTGTACTTGATTTTGTCTTTTTAATCAAGGAGATCAAACAAGATTGTTGCTTCAGGTTAATTGACAAGGTCACATTTTATTAAACCTAGCTGCAATATGAACAAAATAATTGGTGCTCAAACCTAAGAATTGTCTTGATTTTAATACCCAGTTTTCCTTTTCTTCAGCTACTGTACTCCTTCTCTTCCCTGTGTTTAATATCAAATTCTAGGATGTTAGAGTTTACTCTTAAGTTCAGAAGGGGCGGGGGGACGACACAACAAAAGCCAAGTCAACGCCTACCCTCTATCATGAGTAGGATAATTGGGGAAACCTGCATGGAAGTGGTTGGGAAAGGCTAAGCTTTTGTAGGGAGTTTGAAGGAGAATGCCAAGGCTATAGTAGAAATTTACTGGAATCACAAATTCAGACAATAATTTTGTCTGTTATGTAAAGAACCTTGTAGTACAGCATAGTATCTCTTAAATCGTAATGTCTGTCCTGTATCTCAAAAGTAAAGTGATCCTTTGAATGTAGGTTCTCCATATGAGATAGAGGTATGTTTAGTGGTTCTGGGAAGTATGATTCATTTTAATAAAAGTAATATACCATAGTAGCACTGAAGCAAAATGAGAACTATTACTACTTAATAAGCAGTAGTGTAAATGAATTGAATGTACAATGACTTCATACAGTGTGTTCTTTCTTAATCCATTGGTTTTTGGGTATAGCACTGACAGGACATGAATCACTGTAGCGGGGAAGAGTTTTTAAATATACATTTAACCGATATACAACAGCTTTTAAATATGAAACACTCCAGGAAATGATCCTAACCATATTCTCCAGTAATACAGCAACAGAATTATTAGACAGTTCAGTATTGCTGTCGCCTAACTCTGCCTTCTTGGCAGAATGGAAACTGAATTTCCCTGTAAACTTTTGTTGCGGTGCGGAACCTACTCTAAAGTATTTTAACAAACATTAGGCTATATGAGCATCAAATGTATGTACATGAGCTGTATTTGTGTGCAACATTGGTAAAACTGTACATAGTGAGCTACAAAAGATTTTTTTTCCAAATAGTGCGATTTTTTCAAACTTAAGTTGAATTCTTACTGTGTGAGGGTCTAGTTCTGCAAAACCGTTCAGAAGGGAACAGTATCACTGACTTCAGTGGAGTAGCCTGTAGGAGAAGGGTTTTCCAGGCTAGGGGTATATCCATAGAATACTCTCCAAACACCCGTTCCACCCATTTCCTCGTAAGTATTTGGTGGGCAATCTCAGAACTGCAAGCTTATCAGCAGTAAATTCTTACAAATACACTTGCACAATACTGAGTCAACAAGATGTGACCTCTGCATCCTCCTTTTACCAAATAACCTCAAAGGAAATAATTTGCGTTCCTCAACAGGCTACTGGGGGTATGTGCTAAAGCAGCTGAGGTCAAGATGCTTTTTTTTTTCTTTCCAGAGAAACAGAGGAATGCCGAGGATGTAATCTTTCCACCCTTTATTGTTAAGTGGAAATGTAGCCTTTATTTTTCCTTCTATGTGACAAGGAGAATGCTTTTTAGCATTTTACCATATAAACAAAATATCCAAACTAATGTCTGGCCTTTAAATTAAGAGGCTCTTGTATACAAAGTGAATAGGGCAATGGTTCGAGTGCCTGATTAAGGCATTACATTTAGGTATTGGAGATCAGTTACCATGTGATTTGCATCAGAATCCATGCATACGCTAAGTAGATCTCCAGCGTCTAAATGTAATCCCTTAGTCACCCAAACTATTCCTACAACTGTTGTTATATCTGAGGCATTAATCTTTTTGCCTTTCTTAAATACTGTGCTTGTGATTGTTAGCTGGACCTCCAGACATTTCAGTCCATTGTATTTCATATATAGCACACCTGATATCATTTAAGGACATCTGAATTTACTTCTCTTCTTGTTGATTTATTAGTGTGGAAAAGGATGAATGTTGTTTTTTTTTTATTTGAAAACATGAAAAAGGAAACTAAGAAATAGGGTTGGTAAAATATCTGGGAGTAGCACTTTGCTGAAAATCAGTGGTTCATTTCTGTGATCTGTGTTAGGTACAGGTCAGTTTAAGTTAAGTATCTTTGAATACAGTCCAGCCTCGCTACATATTCTTTACCTCCATTTCGTAATTTAGGTTTTCTATGAAGTTGTGTTCAGTTTGTATTGGTGTTACACCCAATGCACATGTGTAAATGTTATCTAGTCTGTAGAATAAACTGTTTCCTTCCCTGCTTATCAGTGGAATCTACGGTACTGTGGATGTAGGCCTATTATCATAACTGGAGACACTCCAGTTCTGGGTGGAGAGGGCTAAGGGGAGGAGATAATTCAGAGATGGTGCATTCATACCAGACTTCCTGTTTGAGTTGGCCTTCTTCAACTTTCTGGGCTTGACAGAGGGTAAAAGCTGATCTTTCTAATTTGTCTGGCTGTATTTCTGACTGCACAATGACGTAGATTAAATACTCATGATGAATTGTGTGTCTTTTGATTTTGATACCCATTTCAAAAGTTCACGTACCAATGTAAGATGCTTTATTGGTTATTTGAAGGCAACCGATAACATGCATACTGAAAAAATGTTATTAAGGGTGCTGGAATCTGAAAGCTTTATCGAACTTCAAATTTCAGTTTGTTTTTCTGTCAAAGCAGTACTAGTCAACTATTAAAAAGCCATGAACAAGATCTGGTCTGCATCTTTTTGTAAGAGGGAGTGAGTGGATTTGACTTGAGAGCAGCTACCCAGCTTCTGTAGCCACATGAACCTCAGTTACCCAGCTCTAAAGTCACATTTTATCTCTCTGCCCTGCTACATCACAACTGCAATGAGGAGAAACTGAAGAGCTGCTCAGTTCTCCACCAGAGTGGAAGGCATTATTTCAATAGCTAGGGATGGACATAGTGAAGAAACTTCAATTGTTGCTTTGGCCAAAAATAGGAATATATGTAGTGTAAGGAACCACTTAAAATTCAGCTACAAGGGACAGAACAAGCAGTGTAGCCTCAAGTAACTTCTTGGCTGCTTATCATTGTCAGAATAATAGAAATCACCTGTTTAGGATTTGTGTTATGGTGATGGGGTTTGTACCTCACAGTTACCCAGCTGCAGTCCAGATGTCTGAAGCTCAATGATTTAGAGACATGCTGTAAAAACAGAAAAGTGTAATGTGCTTTTTTCCACCTTTCTCTCATTCTACCTTCATCACTTACTGATGACGTTTTTAGTCTGGTTTTCTTTTTTTCCTTCCTGTTTCTCTTCGCTGCTGCTTCTCTGTGGCCCAGGGTCTTGCTTTAAGCTCTATGGTACAGTTGCAAGTTAAAAAAAAAAAAAAAGCATAATTCAGAAGAAGGGTAGCTTCTGCTCCCTTTCTCCCACTGTAAACACTGCAAGAGTTCGTCTGCAATCATTGCATGTTCATCTGCATGCTTTTTCAGGATGTCTTAAAACTAGATTGAAAAATTATTTGGAAAATGTATGGGCTGGAGTAATCCAGGAGCAGAGGGAATGGTTTTGTGGTGGTGGAAGGAATGGCCATACTGAGGACAGGATTGTGTAACAACTTTTGCCCCTCTGATTTTGGAGGTACCAAGTCGCATGGAATTGTGGCTTTAGCTGGAAATCTTTTTCTTTTTGTGAACACTTGACATCTCCTAAGCTCTTTAGAAAACACTAGAGAAAGGTGTGCCAGCTTTTTCTGTCACTCCACCCTCAAAGCTGTTTTTAGCAGTGCTAGATTTTGTTGGACATATGTATGTTGATTTAACAGGCTGATCAAAGATACATATAAAATATAGTGTGCATATATTTTTTTAATTAAATAAAGACAACTCCCTTTGCAGATGTGGCCCTAGAGCAGCACATGAAAAGCTGCCACCTCAGCATTTCTTTTGAAAAATGGTTATTTTAACAGTAGGCATTTATTATCATTTAACCTTTTCTATAAGTTTCAGGTTTCCAGCATTGGTTTTGGTCCCAGTTTCTTTTGCCTAGCTCATACACAGTGCAGCATAACTGTGTTAACAATTCCGTAGTAACTATAGGGAACTGCTTTGTACATTCAGATGTCAGTCTGGGCTGGAACAGTCTGTTTTCAATGATGTTGAATAATACTCTCCTCAACTGAAAAAATGAGTTGGACTGTCTGAGGAGTAAGATGTTAATTAGTCTGCATGAAGTGCCACACTGGGCATTTACTACAGGTTATGGTATTCTTTATGACTTGGTATAGTGGTCCCTTGCAGTAGGAAGTGGTACAGAGCCTTTTTCTTGTTTGAAGTTCTGTGGGAGTTTACATCCGGTGTGTAAGACTGAAAACCTTCTGTAAAGAAGCAAGATTCCCTGAGTAAAACAAGACCAAGCCAGTCTACTCTCTTTTATGAAAGCAAAGCACACATTCTGGTGGCATTGAAATATGGAAATAGAGAGCAAAAGATACAATTAGAAGACCTGGGATAACTCCTTGGAGAATTTTTGCCATTAAAATTTAATTTTGTAAGTTTAGCATCTGTGTTTACATAATGTTTTTTCATATGCTTTTTTGCTGTGAATATATTCTAAATTCAAAAGGAAGGATTATTTTGACTTGATGTATCATGAGGTCTAATTTTTAGCTCAGTGTTTTATATACCTAGTAATCCTGTCTGATTTGAATGTAGCCATATGAAAATACAGCTTTTTTTTCAAGCACATCTCTCTCATTATGTCATGACAACATGCACTTCAGCATGTTTAAATAAGTTTAGACAGCACTTCCTAAGTAGATGGAGAAAATTCATGTGGAGAGCCATCACACGTGTCTTTGGGCTAAGGCTTTTTACACATAGAACTCAGAGGCTTGTAAGGTAAATTGTGAACCTAAATCTTGCCACTGTAGCTTTCCTTGAAGGTCTCGAGCTGTGGAGTTGTACAATGCTGCAGTAGCATCTTAACTTGAGTTAGTTTCCCTGGCCATGCTCTATCCCAGTTGGTATACTCAGACTAGGACAAATCCGAAGTGTTGTGGAAGATGGTTTACTGAATGGCACGCACATCACAAACTGGTTATATGTTCTTAAAAAGCAAACCACTAGTAAAATAACAGTTAAGTACTGTTTTACACAGGAGCAGCCATTTTCTGTCTTTTGCAGTCCCTGAAATAATGCAGCCATATTTTGAAATATTTAGTATGTGAAACAGGATTGAGACCCCTGTGTAGGGGACAAGGAGTGTCAAAGATGCAGTACATTGGTTAATAAATAAATCAGCTAAATGCTCATGAGGCAAATATATTAATAACAAGATTAAAACAAGGGTCGTGGTGTATATTAAAGTTCTGTTTGTTCCACAGCATTGCCTGTCGACGGTGTGTTGTGGTCGGTAATGGAGGAGTACTTCGAAATAAGACATTAGGGGAGAAAATTGACTCATATGATGTGATAATAAGGTAAATGGTATTTATTTTTCATTTTCTGTACATATAGAGAGTTACAAACTTTTGTTGTAAGCCAGTAGCTTTGGAGTGCGGTTATTATACAAAGGAAAATGCATAAAAGCTCCCATTTATAAATTATTTATTCTGTCACAGCCTTAATTAAAAAAAAAAAAAGAAGAAAAAAATGGATCAGCGTTTTATTAGACAGACATTGATATGAGGGAGGAAGGAACTCTAGGTGTTCAGTCTGCTTCACGTACAGATACAGATGTGCAAGATGCTGCCATCAGAGATAGGTATGAATTTGTGACAGCCCAGAGTCCTGTGTATGCCCCTTGCTGTGAGCCAGCATCCTGGGCAACCCTGCCACTTACCTTCCACACCACACTTCTTTCCTTTGTGCTGGCGTGTGCATTGTTTGGGCTGATTAAAAGTAACGTTTATATCGTGAAGTCTACCTCAAGGCACGCATCATCTGGAGCATGATATTGGTGTCTGTCCCTTTTCCACAAACATGTTAGTTCATAGTAGAAGAATACCAGAGGATGCTGAGATCTGAAGAAGGGGTATCTGGATCAGGGAAAATGAGGAACTGTTCAGAAAGGAACAGTCAAGGAGAGGGGAGGGGGGAAAATTCAAATGCCAAGCAAACTGAAAATGGACTATTTGGTTAATTATAACAGTATTTTGGGCATAAGAAGAAAAAGATAAATCAGTTTGTCTTCTGCAGAAACTGCGATAGTAAGCAATTGAACAGCCTTTCTGCCAGTAGGTATCTTGTCAGATGGTGTGCCTGAACTATCTTTCAGTAAAACCTCTGAGCTGCCATTTCAGTTTCTGCTTCAATATTGTTTCAATCTCATTTTTGTTACCTTGCTGTCAGCGATGCAAGTAAGCTCCATGAATTCTTTTTAACTTATTTCAAGTATTTGGATTTAATCCTTCAAAACGAAAGCGCCCTGTCGATCTGTCTACTCTTCTTAAAATGGAAATCTTTATATATGCCAGTGTCACACATTTAAAAACAGCTCTAAAACAAAAACTGCTTCAGAAATACAGTACATATTTGTTTACTGTGAATGAACAAAGAGGTGGTTTGCATTCTGTTTAATAACTTGTTCTGATTAAAGCTTTGAAACGTTCCCTTGTCTACATGCCTCATTCTGTAAAACATTTACTCCCAAGCAGCACAGCTCCTGTTGTGAGCAGTCAGTTGCGTTAACAGGAACAGAGCATACAGAGACTGCCTGAGTACTCCAAAGAATATCCAACACAGCCACCAAGCATAAACTGCAAGATGGAGAGTTAAACACAGCCCCTCTGGCACCTCAGAGCAGAAAAGACCTTACCCTCCTGCCTGCTGCTTACTAATCTGTTGCATCACAAAGCAGTGGCAGCTGTGCAGGTACTATTTAAAAAATAAATAAATAAAAAAAGCTATAAATAAAGGTGGAGCAGGTACACAGTCATAATCCCTGTTGCTATATGCTGTAGTCAGTTAGAAGTATATAAAACACTCTTGAATTGCCTCTTGCGGGTCTTGCATCATCCAGTAATGTGAATGGAGCAGTCAGTAATTCTCCAAGCCAGATATTCTCTTAGGTCTTCTCCAATAGCTGTTTTTGAGCCAAAATCAGAAGGTCTTCTGCTTGAGTGACACATGATAAGCAATTATGCAGTTGTACTCTGAATCACCTTGGCCAAGTTCCCATATGCACTTGATCCCTCTAGGTTAGCGGGCAAGTGCAGGAGGCACCTGATAATTGCTCATCTACCGTGTAATGTGGTAAGTGAATGCTGGGCCACTAAACCCTTGCATACCTGGGTGTGCTGCCTGCCTTGCAGACTTGTGTGTGCGCCGACCGCTGTACAATAAAGATGGATGTGTGGGGTAGTCATTGCCATCTCTGTCCTCTGCAGAATGAATAATGGCCCTGTCATAGGGTATGAAGAGGATGTTGGGAGAAGAACGACTTTCCGCCTTTCTTACCCAGAATCCATCTTCTCAGATCCGATTCACTACGACCCTAATACGACTGTTGTTATCATCGTCTTCAAACCACGTGATTTAAAGTGGCTTTGGGAGATACTAGGCGGTCAGAAAATAGTGAGTTTAATTACTTATGCACTTTTGCACTCAGCTTGCTGCACATCTCTCCTATGAGATGTGTCCGTTTTGCTTGTAACCTTAGCCCTCCCAGCTGGGAGAAATGCTGGATCGCCCAGTCAGTTTGCTTGGTTTCCCATTCCCTTGTATGCCTCTCTCCTTTCTTACTCCCACATTCAATCAATTCTTCACCCCAAAGCAGTTTTCCTCTTGGAAATATCTATTTATTCTCTTCTAGCACCATTTCATATTCTGATACCCACGCTTCAGCCATTTCCAAGGTTAGTTTATCCTGTACACTTGATGGAATTACAGAATAATGTTGTAAGGGACCTCTCTTTGGAGGTCTTTAGTCCAAACCCCTGCTCAAAGAAAATGGGGCTAAGTTCAAAGCCATATCTGTTTCTCAGGGCCTTGTCCAGGTAAGTTTTGATTATTTCCAGGGATATTTCTACAGCCTCTGTTTCAGTGCTGCACTAGTCTCACAGGAAAGAATTTCTCCTCATCCTTTCACTGCGTACCCCAGGATCTGAGTCTGGTCCTGTCTTTTTTTTTTTTTTGGTAAACCCCTACCAGTTATTTGAAGATGGGCTAAAGAAACCTAGCCTCCTCAGACCCTTCTTGCATGTGCTCCTGACCCCGTAGCCATTTTAGTGACCCTCTCCTGAGCTTGCCCCCCGTTCGATGTTCTCTCTTGTACTGGGGGTGGGGGGAACCCAAAATGGCATTGCTGAGACCACAGGCAGGCATGGTACAAAGTACTTGAGATGATGACTTCTCTCCTCCTTCTCGTGCTCTTTTAAAGGAGCCAAGGACATAATGAGCATTTGTTGCCTCCAGGGCACAGTGCTCGTGTGTGTTGGCTGCAAGGGACCTTTCTGCATAGCTGTTTGCCAGCCAGCCAGCCAGCACTAGCCTCTGCTGCTGCAGGGGGTTATCTGGTTGCAGGACACAATTTGGCACATGCCTTTGTTGAACTCTGGGAGGTTCAATGATCCTTTTCTTATCTCAGACTCCTGCCTTTAGATTTCGCTCTGGTTAGATTTAGAGTTGCTATAAAAACAAAATCAACTGTGTATAACAGTTAAAAATGTGTGGTTATTTGCCCATTACAGAGTGCTAAAGGCTTTTGGAAGAAACCAGCTCTGAACATGATATACAAATCTAATCAAATCAGGATTCTCGATCCCAGCATCACCAGAAAAACAGCTTATGATTTGCTTCATTTCCCAGAAAGGTTTCCCAAAAAAGAGGTAAGCTTTCTTTGTTTGCACATAGCCAAAAGGCAAAAAAGAAGAAGTAATTATTTCTTTATTATAGTGGGACTATTAGAACACCTTTCAGGTTCACATTGCATTAGCTTGGGTTTAGGTCATGCTCAAAAAAGGATGAGAAAGTGGAGTTCAGAAAGTAGTTAGTCTTGTATACCAATATCTCTATTTATGGATTCAATAATTAGAGTTAAATAGGACGACATTTGTAGACAGATAATTCCTTTTACAGAATTGGGAAAAGCAGATAGACATTGGAACACGATGGATCTGAAGAGCCTCTAAAAATATTAGGGAGTTTTGAATTACTGAATGTAGGGCTTCTTTTTCTTATTAGAAAAAAAAAAAAAAAGGAGAAAGCGAGTAATTCTAACTCTGCTGAGGGGTGGGTAGGGACTAGGGAGCATACAGGACATTCCAGCCTTGCACTAATGACGTATGTCTAACAGCTTGTTGTACTTACTGATTTGATGCCAAGCATTGTAAAGAGCTAACCAACAACTTGGATATGAAAATTACATTTTAACTGTCATTTGCTGACTGAAGAATGTTTTTGATGAAAGGTAAGGCTTCAAGTTGGAGACCTCCCTCATGAAGTCAGGACTGACCACATGCTGTTTAACACAAATGCTTGTACAAATACAGTTCCCTGGGGTCATAGTCTTTGCACAGAGCTGCTTCATCAGGATCAGCCAATTGACACATGTGGAAACTCCTGACAACCTGACAAGCTGTTACTGCAGAGTATTTACCACAACTGTTTTCCGGTTTAATCTTCCTAATGTTTGAGGGAGTTGTTTTGATGGCTTTTCTTCTTTCTTGTGTGTGGGTGTTTTTTTTTCTGTTTTTGTTCGTGTTGTGTGGTTTTTTTTTTTTTTTTTTCCCGCTTACTAATGGCTTTGTCTCCCATATTAACTCTCAAACTGGAATTCCCAGTTTGGCTGCATGCTTGCCAGGGCTCCATGGTGTTTCAGCTCTTCAGCTGTGGGTAAGAAGAGGGCAGCACAGAAGCTGGGAGCCTATTGATCTCCTAAAGGGCCACAGAGCATCCGTGGCTTTCATGGCTCCAGAAATCCCTTCTGTCTTTTCCTGTGGTGCTCCCCTCTTAGTAGAAGTAAGTGAAACCGGTGCTGTCAGTGAGCCAAGCAGATGTGTGCGGTGTCCTGGAGCCGATACAGAGGCCCAGGCCGCTCGGTCGCTTTGAGCAATATGCATGCTCTCTGCTCCTCTCCCGCTCGCTGGGCACCGCTGCTCAGAGCTGGAGCAGAGGATGTCTGCGGTAGGACGTAGGTACCCTTTTCTGCCTCTTCCATGGCCCCCTTGCTCCATCCCCAGGATTTTGCAGCCCCATGTCCCAAGCTGCAGCAACAGCTGAGCCCAGATGTACTTGTCCTCACTTCCCCTGTCTCACAGAGGTGGGTTGTGGCTAGGAGCCAGCACATCTGCAGTCACTCTGGCACGGCTGATGTGTAGCAGCTCAGTTAAGTCAGGGTTCCTGTTGGGTGACCTGTTGCAGGACCCAGTCTGGAGCTCTCTGTCCCCATAGTGTGTCCCGTGGGGGGCTGGTGCTGCCTTCACTGTCCTGTGCTTCAGCCCCCTCTGTCTGGAGAAAAGGCAAGTGTTACTTTCCCTACTGTCGCTGCCTTTACCATTAAGCCAACGTTGTATTCCCTATGTGTGCGTTTGTGCCTAGTCCAGCAAGCATTTCTGTTTCTCTGCCAGCAAATATGATGGTGTTAACAGAGCCAGGAAGAACAACTGCAAAATCAGATGTGCTGCCCCAGCAGCAGTAAAGTCAGAAGTGTTAGAGTCATTTCAGTGCTGTGGCTATTCCCATTCAACATGACTGGCTGAACAAACTTCATTGCAGGCCAAGATCTGTGGATATTGCTAGGGCATGCCAGGATCTGCACACTTCAGTGACAACAGTTCTGATTAGCAGAAGCCACAGAAAATCAGTTTGTTTGATAAGGGCTTCTTCCTTTGAGGTTTGGTTGGACAAAAGAGCATGCTTAAAGCATGACAATATATTTTAAAAATAATTTTGCTTCTCTGTAATGTATTTATTTGAGGTGAACTGTGTGTTTATTGTAGCCAAAGGTAAACAGAGGTAGCTTTCAAACTGTGATACTCCTGAGATTTCCAAATAGCACTAATCCTGACAGGTGACATTCCTGTCATAATTTTTGGGTCCTGTTTACTATGGACATTGCGACAGGTACACCACTAAGTTTACGATATTGGGTCCCCCTGGGGTGAAAAGTTGTTTTGCTAATTGGCAGGAACCCTGGGCAATGGTATGCATTTTAAGTTGATGTTATTTTTGGAGTACTCCAAAAGTCATATAAAGGTACAAAAAAATTTGCATAAAAGATGATAGTTCAGTTCTGTGATTTTAATTAGGCTTAGAGAGCTGATGTTAGTAACTTTTTCCTGGGGATTTGTTCCTTTGTCATATAACAAAGAAATATTTTCATGTCATCGAGTGCATCTGCCTTCTGTCTGCACAGAATTGTCCACTACTGGTTTGCCTACTTTGTTTTCAGAGGCAAATGAACTGTGCCTTGAGTAAGAGTTCAAAAAAGAATGTGATTTTGTGCTTAGTTTGGGGTTTGACTGCAGCGACTGGAAGTGTTCAGTTCATTTGGTCTCTGATGAAATTGTTATTTTAGCCAAGACAGGCATGTCTGCCTGAAAGTTTTGCCCATTTTTAGGGATTTTTTTCCTCTAAGCTTCATCAGTTGGTCTAACGAAAGAGATCACCTCTCTGTACAGACCTTGCCTCGCTTACTTCCTTAGATCATTTTAGCTGCTGCTAAAACAATCCTGTACGTTATCACAAAATAAGACAGATGCTTGCAATGAGTTGTTCTCTGGTCTTGTAAGAAATGCAAATTTTCAGCTAGGTGCTCTTCATTTTGCACAGTTAAAACTCATTTATCACCTGCTTTTGATATTTTATGTTGCATTTACTTCTGAACTCTTATTGTAGGGCAACATAAGCAATTTTATCTACAATTTCCTTTCTTCTAACAGAAATAGCATGGGAAGGTCTAAAGCTGTGTTTGTCAGGAATTTCCCTGCTCTGAAAAAGTTCAAATGTAACCACGTTAATGCAGCAGTAGCATTCACACTTTTTTTAGTCTGATGACACAAAGATTTGAGACGTCATGTTCTGTTTGTCTGGATCTCCATCATCTAGAAACTTTTGAACACATCTGATAATTCAGTAAGATCTGATGGAGGAGAAATGGTCTCCAACATGTTGAAGCCTGACTGGTTTCATGAAAGTAGGTTGCTGAGCGGGGGGGTGGGGAGACCTTATTGGTGCCTCTGCTGAGGGAAGGGCTACAGTATGGGCTCAGCCCTTGTTAGAAACTGGAGAATCCCAGGGAAGGCTGACATGGCAGGTACCTTTGTCATGGAAAAGCTGTGGGCAGCACCTTACCCCTTATGAGACAGGAGGGAATCCAACCACAAAACAATATGTCTGTAGAAGAGCTAGTCTCCTTGATTTCCGCTGTCTTTTTTCTTAGCTTTGCTATTCTTGCCGAGCTGCCAGTTATTTATATATGCGTGTTGTTTGTGTTTCATTTTAGAAACCCAAGCATCCAACAACGGGGCTAATTGCCATTACGCTAGCATTTCACATTTGTCATGAAGTTCACCTGGCAGGCTTCAAGTACGACTTCACTGACAGAAACAGTTCTTTGCACTACTATGGCAACGACACAATGTCTCAGATGATGCAGGTAACGTGCACTTGCTTGTGCTGAGGGGCACGCTTAGAGAAATGTAGCTGAGAAGTGAAGAAGGCAATGCAATTAGAAAAAAGAAGCGTGGACTGTGGGTTAGAAAGTCCTCCGATCTTTTCCAGGTTCAGCTGCTCATGGGTTAACGTTGCTTAAAGTCTCTTCATCTGTGCTTTTGTTTCTAAAAAATGTGGGTAGTGATATTTGTGTCCCTTGTGCTACACCTTGTTCTGCAACATCTGCATTAGTTTTTCCATGTGTGCTCTGTTTTGCTTTAATGATGTTCAATGATGTTCTTCTTAGGCTATGCACCTCTTTTTCATAGAGGCATATTTGTTGGCACTGTCAGAACACAAATAGGCACTGTTTGTGTTTGCATTCTTTTTCTTTGGCAGCTACTTGCAAAATTGGTCATAGTAGCCAAATTTCTTTAAAAAGAAAGAAGTGAAGGGGAAAGGAAGGAGTTAGACCTATAAACTTGCAGTTAGGAAAAGAGCTGAATTTCAGAAATGAAAAGCAGAAAAGCGTCTCTTAAGGAGGGATAGGAAGAGAAGGAAGTGCCCCCAGGAGAGGGAAGCCACAACTCACCAGGGGAGGAAGCAGCAGAAGGCTGGCAAACACCAGGAATGCCTTCTCCTCCTGCAGAGGAGTGCTTTGCTACAGCCCTGCCTCTGTTTTCTTTAATGTTTCTGCTCTTATCTTCAGCTCTGTACTCCAAGCATCTCCATCTCAGCCCTTTACCTCAATGTGAGCAGTTTTCTCTTCCACGTGCACACCCAGTGTGGTGTGTTAGTTCTATGTGGGGCCTATTTTCTTTCCTCCTCCCATTCCTGAAGAAGAAGGATGGGGCAATGTCCATAGGAGCCTCTTAAGTCTCTCTGAGGAGTCCTAGGTGCCCCTTGTTCTGAGATAATTTTCCTCTGACACTGAACTCGCCTCATTTTGGGGTGCCTCTCTGCAGGTGCTTTTTTGCGATATATCCAAGGCTTGGGTAAGGTTGATCACTAGTTGAATAGACATTACTTGAAGCACCAGGTTCTTTGAATTCCCTGCAGTCCCCTGTGGATGCCTTGGATTTCATTGTGGTGTCCTCTACTAACCTCAGCGGTCTCCTGTGTATCCAGGGTCCTGCGTGAGAGAGCACTGAAAATGGGTTGGTTTTGGCTTGTTGAAACTGACTGGCAGGACACATTCAAGCTACAAATGTCTAATGTGTGCTCTTCGAGAACCTGGGTTGAGCTTCGAGAATTACTCATTTTCTGACTGCTTCTGTTGTAAATGTGGTTATGCAGCTGTTGCCTATAAGCCCAGGGAGGAGCTAGGAGAGTTAGTAAAGGAAGGACTTCCAGGAGACCACGTCTTACTGGTTTGATTTGCATCCTAACAGAAAGTCTAGCCTAGTTTTGAGCAACAGGGTCACTCACCTCTTTTCCTGGGAGACTATACTACAGCCACTGCTAGGAAGTCTTTTCCCCAGAGCCTTCCTGCTCTTAGTATCTTCCAGGCATCACAGGTGATTAGAAGGAAAGAGCAACAAAGTGGTGCTTCTGGTAATAAGTTGAATTTAATTTTTTAATTATCATTATTCCTTCACATCTCTTTAGAATGAATACCACGACATCAATGCTGAGCAGAAATTTTTGAAGAAGCTTATAGACAAGAACTTTGTGGTCAATTTGACGTGAAAGCTGAATGGAAAATATGAAGAACAATCACTATTTTCGATATTTCAAAAAAATTTTATTTTTTGTATGACATTTTTATTTTTTAAGTGCGACATAACTGTTTACTGTTTAAAAGGAGCACAGAAACCTCACAAGGCAGAAGCTTCTTCTAAGCCTGAGGATTATGGACTATTGCAAGCAGAGTTAAATGAATTTCTGTGAAGCTATTTAATAATGGGGAAAAACATAAACTTTCAGCTGGAAGTATCAGGGATGTTATAAAAATGTGAGTCACATGACTTATTTATCAGCAAGAACTTTTTCCAGATGATTGATTCTCTGGAATATCTTCCTTTCTAACGTTGTCCTCCAAAAGGGTTACGCTATCAAGAGATTGAGACAACGAGTGTTTAAGTAATAGATAGAGATTGAATCTCTTTCTTGTAATATGAGAGTGGCTTTAAAAACAATGCTTATAAATCATTACTGTGTGTTTGGGAGAAGGGGAAACGTATAGAACATAGAGGCTTTATTCAGTCCTACTCCTGAGCAGGGGACATTGATCTTCAGTGAAGAAGCCACAGCCTGCACTGATCGTCGACTCTGAACTGCTGTCTGCATGTGCCAAAGGTGAAGACCCTTTGGTCTGATTTGTGGAGATGTTGGTATTGATAATGCTTGTGTTGTATCCCAGTTTATGGAAAAACATACACCCTGTGCTGTGCTTCCAATAAATTTTACAATTTTTGACTTCTCTTAGAAGAGAGGGGGTTCGAAGACTGAAGATTTGTCTTAATTGCTTGTGTCAGGTGCTTCCCCTAAACCACAAGAGGAATGTGAGCTGGAGCAGAGATGTTCACACTTGAGCTTAAATTTAGAGGCAATGTTTGTTGCATTCCTGGATCTCCAGGGTAGGATCTATTGTATCTTTCTGTTTTCTTGCCAAAAGCCAAGATATATTTTTCCAGACCAACATAATCCCCTTTTTCACATGCTGTATTGTTTCCAACTTTGAAATGCATCAATATGAACAACGAATGTTCCCAGTTTTGGCAGCAGTGTGTGCTAGGGAATATCCAAGATGTACATCTTCTGAGTTATCATTTGGCTTCTGTTCATCTCTCCTGTTATTACATTTAGGTTTAAAGGATGTGGCTGAACTAAATCATTTAGCAGTGGGAATTTACATGGGATTTTAATGGAGATATTTAATGGGATAGTTATGTTTCCTGTATTGATTTGTCTCAGACAAGCCTGCTGAATTAGTTAAATCTGCCTGGGAATGTCCTTGACAACTTTCAGAGATGAAATGAACAAGTAAAATGTCGTTCTAATTCTTTCATAGGATGTATGTATGTATCTTTTTTTATTATGTCAGGATTGTTTGAAGATCTTGTGGTTATCTTGATCAATCACACCTAAAGAAGCATGAAGAAGTCTGCTTCAAAAAAAAAAAAAAGTCCTCAAAGTTGGTAGAAAAACCTTTGTTGCTTTTTAATAAAATGATAGAGAGATATAGTACATCTAGGAACAGCGCAAGCAATTAAAATTTGATCTCAAGCCTTTAGCGGGTCATGAACACAATATTGTCTTTTTTAGGAGCTGAGGATTACACGAGTATTGAACACAATTCCTTTGCTGTAGCATTGTAGACGAGTAAGCATTGAAGTGACCAAAGAGTTGTCTTACCCTTTTCCTGTTTGTCTTGCAGAGTGCAATAGGTAATTAAAAACTTCCTGTAGTTCTCATCTTTCTCTTTAGCTCCTTGGTTCTGCCATTTGGGAACTGCTGAGTGCAGCGTGAGCTGGAGGCAAGCCACAGCTGAAGGAGGACTTGTGCTGCGCAGTGTTTTCACCTAATGACTCCTGACTTTTGTTCTGTTTCAGGCAAATTGGACATATTTAAAATCACTGCGCATGTCATAAACATCTGCATCCCCATCATGGTACAGGCTGTGCCACGAGTGTGGCTCATCAGCCACCGCAGGTGATCCACCCCTGTTGTGGGGTGGCTCCTTGTCCAGCTGCGTGCCGGGGGGCAGGCGAGAGCAGGGAGGAGAGGGGTGTGCTGGAGGTCCTCGGGGAACCAGGGCCGGTGCCTGTGCTGGCAGAAGTGGAGCAAACCAGAATTTCTTCACAAGGTGGCAGGAGGAGTCTTTCTCAGTTATTCCTCAGTGTTGCCTTTTTTTTGTTTGTTTCTTTGTTTTTGTTTTTTTTCCCCTCCTTTTTAACGTGCATTTCTGAGGATTTGAGGTGGTCTCTGCTTAAAAATCTGACCAGCAATAGGTGGGGTACAGCAATACTACTGTTTTTAGCTCTGCCATAATTTATTTCTCATGATTATTTCAGTTAATTAAAAAGGTTTGTACATGACTATGCAACAGCAGACCTGCAGTGATGCTAACTACTGACAGCAGCAGTTCCACAGGAAAAAAAGACCACTGAGGCAAGGTTTTTCACAAAGCTCACAGCTGAGCTTTCTTTGCCTGGAAGTCCTTAGCAGATGTCTCACCATGCTGAGGGCAGGGCCAGGCGGAGGTGGGCTGCATCTCCCCTAGCAACCTGGGGTTGCTCCCGGAGCCAGCCCCCGGCTCCCCCAAGAGCCGTGGGGTGCCCTGCTGCTGCGGGCTGCCTCCCAGGGTACGCCCCGTCCGCCTGGCATCCTGCAGCACGCTGACTGCAAGGACTTCTGTCCAGGAGAGCGGTTGCATTTGCCCTCTCCTTGCAGCGACTGGTTCTTGTGATGGTGCTGCCTGCTTTCTTCTGCTTCTCTAGCCCCTCTCCCTGGAGGGGGGAGGAGGGTAGTGAGCTGTGCTTCTGAAGATGTGGGTATTTTCTCTGCTTTATTGCCTCGCCAGAGAGATTCTTCCCACTAATCTGAACCGATTCCTTCTCCTAATGTTTTTTTAGGAAAGTCTTCTACCTTCTTCTGGTTTTGCTCTGATATACTTAAGAATCCAGACAAAATAATTGGAAAAGAAGGCTTCATGGCAAACAAATGGTGTCCCCCAAACTCTTTTTACTCATAATAGTCTCCTTTATTTTTATTTTTATTTTTATTTTTCACATCAGCATTATGGTCTCCCTAAGCTTTTTGTTTGTCTGTATGTTTTTGTGTTTGATGTTCTCAGTGTATTTAGTGTGCTATCTATAGGCATTTATCCCTATCAGCTGTTCCTTTTTGTTTCTACTTAGTAAGTCTCCCCACTTGTATGACTTTCTCCTTTTTGCAATTAAACGGTACTCCTGCAGCTGTTTTATCCCCACTGCTTTTTCTCCTGCAGGAATGTTGAGTCGGCGTAGGCTGAGTTTGCCATCACAGGAGCGTGACTCAATAAAGTTTAGAGCCAGACCTGTTCACTCAGCACTGGGCCAAGAATTAGCACTATTGATAAACCATAGGTCACCATTTTTCAAAAGCACAGCTTGCAGACCAGCAGATTTTATCTTCAAAAATAACCAGTGAGCTGCCCGATTGTTTTTCCCCCAAAAGGTGTTTCGGTAGGATTTTGTGTACGCCAGCCCTGCTTCATCAGACCACCACTTCAGGTGGTCTTTTCTGATGTTCTGCCTCGAGAACAGGTACTGCTTTTACACAGGCTTCACGTAGACAGGAATAACTGTACGTACTGTGTCAGTAATGTCTGCAGATCGTGGTGTCTGTTTTATCTAACACATTTTCAAAGGTAGTTTGCAATACCAATGATTAGCCTTGGAACTTTCCCCCCCTTTTTTTTTATTAAAAAAAAAAAAAAAAGAAGCAATGATGCTTACTCCAAATACTTCAATCTTTTCGAGAGTGAGTTGACATTAAGATTTTCTTCTATTTTTGCCATTCCTGAAGGCATGGTTTCTGCACTGGAACTTTCCTTTAAAAGCTGCCCGCTATATTGATCGCATAATCAGTGGTGAAGCTGTCAAATTTTGAATCCCATGGTGCTGCAAGCCTTATTTCCATGTCTGGTAACAGTGTAATTATGTGGCTACCAGGTTACCTCCTGTGAAGTTTTTCTGTATAAATTGGAAAGTCAGGTGGCTTCACCACAACTTTGTCTCTTCCTATTCTCCCGCAGTCTGCTGAATTTCAAGCCAGCAGCATCTTGCAGCAAAGGTGCTCCCGCATTTTATCTGCCACCCCACTACAAAATGCTGCACCATCAGAAAGACCCAGCTGTAAAGTACCAAAGTACAAAAACAAAACAAAACAAAAAACTGGATAACACATATCAGCCAAAGTTCTGTTTGGCTCAGACTTTTAGGGTGCCTGTCTGTTTTTGTCAGTATCTTTTCCTCTGCTGTAATAATTAAGGGAAGTACTGAGATATGACTTAAGGTCACAAATTATTGCACTAAGTATGAATCTGAGAGTGCCTAAAAGATATGACTAAATCACATTTCCAGTGACTTTGTGTTGAGAATAATACAGAATCACAACTTTGGTGTTTAGTAATCTGTGTGTGGTGATACTTGTTTCCTATGCCATGTTTCTTTTTTTTTTTTTAACAGTGCCCTGACAGGTAATATAAATACCTTAGCTTTTAAGTGGAGTCTGATTTTAAGAACATACAAAGCTCAATATCTGTTTCTGGTATAGATAAATAATTGTTTTATTTGCCACATGTCTTAAGTTTTATATGCCTTTAAAGTGCCAACTGTATTTTGAAGACATTCTTACAGTTGTTTGAAGTGAAATTTTGAACACTACGAATGGAAAGTGATTATTTTTCTCTGAATAAATTGTGTTAAAGATATTGCCCTCAAGCTTATTTTTGCAAGGTCAGTGCTGTGTGTGTGCCCAAGCCCATTATTAGTGCTATGTAAAGTAAACACAGTGTTGTCAGATGTGGTATCAAGTTTCAGAACGAACCTTTGTGGTTAGTAGGGCAAACAGGGCTGAAAATTATTGAACCTAGGTATGCTGAACTGTGCTACAGGTAGAAATATCGCTCTGGGCTGATCACAAGCAAAGCTGGGACATGGTATTTGTGGGTAAGATCAAGACAAGCATCCTTCTGACATTGTTTCATGGCTTTTTAATCTTACCTGCCTTACTGGCTTCTTTCAGGGGAATACCCCCCAAAAAAAGATAGTTGACTAAGAAGACGGTGTGTGATGAAAGACTTCAGATAGGAAGCAGTAGATACTGATTGCAACGCTTAACTCGCATTTCTTTTCTCTTTCCTCTTGTGCAATAAAAATGAGATGATGGGGAGCGGGGCCCTGCTTAGCCAGCGGCTTCAGGGAGTCTGAGGGCGATTTAAAAAACAGTTGCCTGCCACAAGTGGTGGGTGTTCAATGCGTTCATTTTGGTATCGACCTTTCAGGAGTTCACCAGCTTGGAGGAAATGCCCAGCTTTGAGGTGAGACCGCGGGGAGGCACACCATGGGCTGTAGTCTGCTCTCCGTGGTGGAGCTACGGTTCATCACTGACCTAGATCAGTGACAAATTGGTTGCCACATTCACACTAGCTTATTGCCGCGGGAGAAAAAATAGGTCATGGGAAGGTGGGCAAAATGAGAAAAGCTGTCCTCAAATCGTAGGAAGAGCCGGGGATGTAGCATGCGTCTCTAGTCTGGGCAGCCCACAGCCAACTGTTTTTTTGGCCGAGTACAATCACCTAACAGCGCATCTCAGAGATGTTTGATTTCTCAGCTTCCCCACATCCTGTCCCCTGTGCGTTTTTCAGCTGTGCTCCTGCACGCTGTTGTCCCCAGCCCATAACCCCGGCTCCGCGCCGAGCCCTTGCCCTGTGCAGTGCACCGGGAGGGCACCAGTGCCCCTGCGGAGCCCCTCGCTCCCAGAATTCCCCCGTGTCCCCAGGTGCTATCCCGCTAAATGCAATGCTAGGACAATGCCTTCCTCCTGGTGGACTAGGGCAAGCCTTGCCAGCAGGGGGGAACCGAAGAAAAATCTAATTTCTTTTTCATATTTGGTTGTCAGTGGTTTCAGAGAGTCTTTGTGGTCTGATACACGAATTTGGCAGGTCGACATTCCTTCTAATAACCCTGCTTAATGAAGAAAGGATTTTTTTTTTTTTAAAGATATTTAATAAGATATTTTTTTCAAATCAGTACAAAAATTTTAAATACAAAATTATTTGCTTTTGACATATCTCATATATTCTGGAAACATACTGAAGTCACCAATACCTGGTAAGCTGTCCATCCATTCCTGCCAACGTTCCATAAAATTTCTGAGACAAAGCACCACATTATATCACTGGAGTCCTTAGTCAATGTTAGACTGCATTAAACTCTGCATTTAAATAATGGTAATGCCAGTTAAATCCAATTTTAGTTCTGCATGAAAAATCTAGTTCATTTTTGAATCAAAAGCAGTAGCATTAGCTAAGACATGGAAGAAGTGAGGAGTATTTAACTCTTTCAACTAACGTAAGTGTGTGACGTGCAGCACTGTACAGGGAAACACAGAAAAAGACACTCATTTTTAAATTAATACTCTTGAGGTGAGATTAGCACCATTGATGAACAGACAGTTCTTGCATAAAAGTTGCTTTCCCCACATACAGAAAAGATTCAGGCCTGCAGATTCTCCTAGACAATTGGTAACATAAATAAGGACTGGAAATCAGCTTTTATGTAAAATGAAGTTCTTGGATAATTTTTTGTGATCAGTATTGCTGGTAAAGTTATTGGTTGATCTCAGACAATGAATCAGTTAATTAGCAAGCAGAGCTACTTTTGCTTTGCCTAGCCATTGAAGAGTAAACTGATTTAATTTTGGCTGAGTGGCAGAATACATGTATCTTGTTACAAGCCAGACGGACTGCAGGTTTTTAGCATGAATACAGGAATCCAAGCAAATTTATACCACCCTGCTGCACTGCCACGTGTCAGCCAAGATATCTTAATCGTGTGGCATAGAGCAAATATGAAGTCCTTTAATTTTCTCTGATCTACCTCATCTGCTTGAATAGTGCAAATGCAGATGGAGGCTTTTTAGGTGCTGTGGCATTTGGAGGTGTTCAGGCAGCATTCTGATTCCAGCAGCTCCTGGAGAAAGCTCTCAGGGAGCAGTTATGCCATCAGTATTCCTTTTCCATAATAAACAAATTGTTTAGGGGAAAAAAAAAAAAAACCTGCAGGAATATCTTACATGTGGGGGAAAAGAAATAAAGATCTCCAGCTAAGAGAACCTCTGCTTGTCAGGCAGCCCTGCTGTCAAAAAAAAAAAACCACTACCACCACCAAAAAACCCCAAAACAAATAAAAAGCCACTCAAATTTTTCCATGTAATTTAGACTGACCTGTTTTCGGTCACTCTTTTTCATCTCATAACTATGATCAATGCATCAGTCAAATATGCAACAGGAGTGAGTGACATAAACTGATTTGAACCTTAGTATTGCATTATTGTGAATGAAATGAAGCATGGCATCACAGAAATATATAATGTACAGCTAATATGTCCCCCTTGGGTGCAAAACAACTGTTTATGAACCTGATACACACCTTTAAATATGTTCACCACACTTTTTTTTTTTATATTTAGCTGTGCATAATGTTAAACTTCTTTTTATTTTTTTTGTACAAGATGGTCCGAAACAGTCATTAAATGCATCTTTCATGGTATAAGAGTTTGAAGCGGAGAAGAAAGGTTTAGATTTTTGTGTGTGTGTGTGTGTGTGTGTGTGTGTGTCTGGTTTTTGTTTTACATGGGATACAATAAATATCCTGAAAAAGATGAATGAATGTACTGCCCGGCATAGAGTCCTGCTGCCTGTTCGGATGGCATTTGAACGTAAACCTTGTCTCCGTGCATCAGCTGAACGACGGCGCTCCCAGAGGCTTGGTCCAGGAAGCCCTTCTTGTACTCGTCATAGGTGTACATCAGCGGCTCATTGTTCTTGAACAAAGCCACCCAGACGCTGGCCCCTTTACAGTGAACATGGTAGGCAAAGTAGTAGATCCCAGGGATCTCGCAGGTGAAGATCCCTGTCGCGGGGTTGTAGTTCTGCCGGCCATTGTAGAGGAGCTTGTCGAACTTCACGGGTATGCCGACCCGGGGGAAGGGGGTGAGGAGCTCTGCCGTGAACGCAGGCATCTCGTAGACGGCGCCGCCAGCCTTGGCCTTCTTGCCCGCGTAGCCATAGGGCGGCTTGACACCATCTATCCCTGGCCCCACCTCGGGCAGGTACTGTCCCACGGCTGGTGGAGTTGGGGGGATGATCACGGGGGGGCCGGGTGGCCCAGGGGGACCGGGGGGCCCCTGGAGGCCTGGCTGGCCAGGGGGGCCGAGTGCCCCAGGCTTTCCTGGGGGGCCCTGCAGCCCCGCAGCCCCAGGTTTGCCCACGCCAGGGAAGCCGGGGGGGCCAGGCAGCCCGGGCTCCCCCTTGGCCCCTGGCAGCCCCGGGGGGCCGATGGGGCCACTGGGCCCCGCGATGCCCGGGATCCCTGAGGGACCCTGAAGCCCTTGGGCACCGGGCAGCCCTGGCTCGCCCTTCGGCCCCACGAGCCCTGGGACACCTGGCAGCCCTGGCAAGCCCTTCTGCCCGGCTTCCCCCTTGGGCCCCGTGGGGCCCGGCAGCCCTCGCAGCCCAGGGGCTCCCACTTCCCCGGGGAAGCCCGGCTTCCCAGGGAACCCTTGCAGGCCGGGTTCGCCCTTGGGGCCCACTGGTCCCGGTGGCCCCACAGCTCCACCTTCTCCTTTGGGTCCTGGGAATCCCACGGCACCCGGGGGGCCCATGATGCCTGGCAGGCCCGGTTGGCCTGGCTCTCCCGGCGGCCCACCCATGCCAGGCGGCCCGGCGTGCCCTTTCTCCCCCTTGGGCCCCAGGGGGCCAGGCAGGCCACCCACCCCGCGCTCACCTTTAGGCCCGGGGAAGCCTGGCTTCCCAACCCCGGGGAGGCCGGGGGGCCCCGGCAAGCCTGGCAAGCCTTGCTCCCCTTTGCCACCTGGGAAGCCCGGCTGGCCAGGGATGCCATCTTGGCCGGGTTTGCCGACACCAGGCAGGCCAGGAGGGCCTTGCATCCCTGGGACCCCTGGGGGCCCCTGCAGCCCCAGCTCGCCCGGGGGGCCAGGCTTGCCCACTGGGCCTTGCGGGCCGGGGAACCCCACCATCCCTGGCTTGCCGACCCCTGGCAGGCCCACGGCGCCGGGGGGCCCAGGCAGCCCGGGCGGGCCCTTCAGCCCTGGCAAACCTGGGATCCCGACGCCCTTCTCCCCTTTTGGCCCGGGGATCCCGGGGGCCCCTGGAGGCCCCTTCATCCCAGGTTCTCCCTTTGGTCCCGGCTGCCCCTGCAGCCCTGGAGCACCCGCTTTCCCTATTCCTGGGAGTCCGTGAGGTCCCGGTGGTCCCTGTGGCCCCGGTATCCCCATGGGCCCAACCTCGCCCTTTGGCCCCATCTCCCCTCTTGGCCCCGGGGGCCCCATCACCCCTGGTTTCCCAGGCATCCCTGGTAAACCCGGCTTCCCAATTCCTGGATATCCTTGTGGACCCGGTTTTCCTTTGGCTCCTGGCACACCGTGACCTGGTAATCCTGGTGGCCCTGGTGGCCCTCTTGGTCCAGGCTCACCAGGCGGACCTTGCTCACCCCTCAAGCTGCGCACGGGCATTTCTGGGTTGGGGAAGAAAGAAGAAGGAAAAGGTGGGGGAGAGACAAAAGGTGACTGTAGTTGCAATCTCTTGAAAAACACAAAGGCAATTTTGAACTGAATGTATTTCTTATGGTACCTCTTGGTTTTGTGGTAGGTGGAAAAATTGAACAGGCCAGAAAATTACTGGCTGATGTTTGCAATTAAGAGGATGTTCTTGCTGTTTTGCATACCCCAAACTTGCATGCGTGTTTCTGTTTATATGAAATAATTGTTTTGCATCCTCTTTGCTTATTTTTTGTCACGTAAAAGCCATTTGCTAGCATTTTCCATGTATACAATATTAAGCAGTGAAATCTGCCTTTTCTTCCATATTACTAATTTATGAGTTTCAGAAGGAAGCGGAAGCTCCTTGGTGTATTCATATGACAGGAGTAGTTCTGGCGTAAGAGTGCTTTTGCTGTAGGGGCTAACATTAGCAAGATCAATAAAATAAGGTTGTATCAGTAAGAAGTTATGTTTGGTATGACTTGCATTTTTACCAAGGCTTTAGTTCATATGCTACTGGAAACCTACAGCCTTTTCTAGCATTGCTAAGCTCTCAAAAGTTTTTAGCATAGCCATGGCTAATTAGAGCTCCCTCTAAACACTACACAAAATGCTTTTTATTGTCCCAAACCACGTTTTTATTTGTGTATGTGACCATTCGGCATTTCAGGTTGGGATGAGGGAGGTACCACCTGGGAGCGGTTGTGCTAGGGGCTGGTTGCTTTTCAAGCTGCAGACTTGTGTTAAGTGGGAAGTCTGGTTCTCTCCTGCTCTAAAATGGAGGAAGAAGTGAGAGGTTTGGGGTTTGGGGGAAGGAGACAGATAAGGTTTCAGGGCACCCTCTCTCTCTGCACATTTTGTATTTTATGTACATAGAAAAGCTAATTGCTCACTAGACGGGTTGGTTTTACTATAGTGAGTCGTGCTTGTTCAGACACTCCAAAAATAGGTCCTGAAATCCTCCATTTCCCACTGAACCCAGTGGAGGCTGTGGTTACTCTGAACCTTTAAAAAGATAGAGAGTTAACCAGCTGGGCTGAGGTTGCACAGACACTCGCTGACCCTACAAGGATTGTATGACACTGGGCATTGCTGGTTTGGACATTTTCCATTGTTTTCTTAAATATTCTAATATTTTCCAAACTTCTTTACTGAATACTGAAAATGCTCTTATGTGCAGACTTGTGCAGTAATACCCTGTGTTCAACACCTTGGTTACTCCCATAGATAACCTACAGAAAGATGACTACAAGAATCAGAAGAGCAAGCCTACACCACATCCAACCAGCAGCAGCCTCTTCTCCCTGCTTGGTCACCTGTGGGCAAACACTGTTGCAGGGAGCCGTGTGTGTGACCGTGCAGGGTTGGTGAGGGGCATGCCTACCTTTTTCTTTCTTGGGAGCCATGTCCTTGCCAAGCATCGGCACCTGTGGGACCTCCTTCATGTACTGAGGCAGGTGGGGATACTCCTTCCCGTACTGCATGTGTGGCACCTCCTTGCCCATGTGCTGCATCGGGATGCCTTCTTTGCCCAGCGGCATGTGAGGTACTTGTTGCCCGAGGGCTTGGTACTGGGGCACCTGGGGTGGCAGCTGCTTGATGCCATAGTAGACACCGCCCAGAGTGGACCTCACCAGCTGCAGGTAAATGGCAATAGCCACCACCAGCAGCTGCACGGGGACCAGCAGCACGGCCATCACCTGCAAAAAAAACACAGTGAAACCCTTAGTTGGCAGGAAATGGTTTTTGCATCGTGCGTTTCCCACCGTAGCTGACAGGCCCTCCTTTTCTGAAGCAAACGGGACCTACACCTCTGCAAACTGTCCCTGTCTTGTGCATTGCCCTGGAGGATGTCCTGCAGCAGGCCTGCCTCTGTTTTACTGTAGGCTCAAATACGGCCATTACGATAAATGTCCACACACGCGTTTGGTTTTATATCACACCCGGTTCCCCGCCTGCAGCTGCCACCCCGGGCCTGGGTGGCGGGAAGTGGGGAGCGGCCTGTGCTGGGACACCTGGGGCGGGCAGCAGCGAGCAGCCCAGGCCGCACGTCCCAGCTGCGCTCGGGTGCCGTCGGCCTCCAAGCAGCAGAGGGGGCCACCTGGGACTGATGCCGCTGTCCCCCCCACTGCCACTTTTCCACCTCGCACCCCCACCAGCGGGCCTTTGCGTGGTGTTTCCCTTAAAAAGGGTCTCAAAGTGATTTGGGAGGCTGGGAGGTCGCGGTGTGGGCGTGAGGGCTTCGCGCCCGGTGAGGAGAGCGTGTGAGCAGCTGCAAAGCAGGGCGAGCTCGTGGGGCACTGCAGGTGTCGAGCCCGCGGGCTGCGTCTGGCGTTTTCCCCACTCGCCGCTGTAGGGCTCGGTGCAAGTACTGGGAGTGCTGGCACCGGCCATCAGAGAAGCCTTTTGTGTCACCGTTCTCTGCTGTCATGAAGGTTATGGACCAGGCGGTGACATCTCACCTGGTTCTTGTGTTTTGCTCCTGCTCTGAGCTCCCCATTGGCCTGCATTAGCAGAGCATTTGGAGAAAGGCTCACCCTTCTTATAAAACATTTCCCCCTCGCTTTGTTCTGTGAAATCTAATATCTCAATGGAAATTAGTATGTGATTTTTATCGAGGGAGGGTAAACTAAAACTTTGTATGATGCCACGATTCTGCCATTTCCCTACTTCTATTTTTCAAAAGGCTTTTCTCCCAGTAGATGTCGTAATGTCACTGTTGTCATTAAAACAACCAGCAGAATGTTGATGTTTTCAATGATGATGACAAACAGACGAGCAAACTACAGAAAAGACAAAACTGTTGGTTAACAACAGCAAAACAAACCACTAAAGAAAATGAATTATTGGTGAATAAACGCTAGATGGAGCATACGTTACACGGCTGGCTTCCTGCAGTCACTTTCCCTCCCAGGAACTCAAGGTCTTGGCGTGCCCAGCTGCCATGTGGCACGGAAAACTGGCGCCAAGAGGCAAAGGAGCCTGTGGTGCAGCTAAATCCTAAGCGCAGTCGCTCGCCCCTGTTCAGCAAAGCATTTCAGCAGGGACTTCATCTCCAGCGAGCTCAGTGTGGCTCTTCGCCCCCGGCTGGGTGCTTTGCTGTGAGCTGAAGGGTCGGGGCCTTAGGACGCGCTCTTTCTGCTGAAAACTCAGTGCGCTGCGTTGCAAGGACAGCCCACGCGTGGTCACTGGTTGTGGCTCGGCTGGCACATGGAAGCACTTTATCCCATAGCTTGAGCCCCGAGTGGCCCTTTTGGAGGTCTCTTCTGTCGGCCTTTCTATTCCTTTATGTACCATAGCTAGTAACTGGCCAAGGCTTCGGCTGCCTGTAGCTGGTAGGGTAACAGCTGCCTCAACGTGCAGGAAAAATCCCAGCTGCTGGAAGGCTTGCTGCTTTCTCTGCATCTGTTATAAGTGAAAGACACTGCTTGTGCAATGGGAGAAAAGCAGTGGAACCTTTTGAAGAAAAACAGTAGAAGATGTTCGATAATTTGGGACTGTTCTCAATACCTAGAAGTATGAAGGGCAGGGTGGACTTTGAAGAACGAGGTTATTAGATTAGTGCCTTGGCTACTTTGCTGTTCTGGTGGCCAGTTCTTTCTTTTTTTCTAAAAAAAAAGATAGCTTCAGTGGAATAAGTGGAGAGGGAAATAGGTAAAATTCCTTTGGATTTAATTTTTCTCTTTGTTTTTGTTGCAAGATGTGGTTTTTGTGTGCAAGTGGGAGCTATTTGAACTAATTGAAAAAAATTCCTATGGGGAGACACCAGTCTGTCCACAGTGCGGAGAGAACCAAACCTCCCCGGGCTTGCCGCCGAGCCCCCCAGCCCCACCAAGCCTAATGCAACGCACCTGCAGCTTAACAGGCATGACCGCCTGCCACAGGAGATGTTTTTGTGTGTGTGCATGCGTGGAAATTTGGAGGGCGATAAGGCAAGAGCTTCGAGAGATAGGAAGGCTCCAGAAAATGAGGTGACCTCACTACATTTGTGTTTCCTTTAAAGTTTTTTTGACTCGTCATAACCAAAACAGTGTGGCCTGGAAATGACAAATTGCTTCTAATCTATTGACTTTGGCCGGGGCTGGTGCCTGCGAGGTGGAAGGTGGGGGTTTATTTCCTAAGCGACTGCGGGCTAGATGGGACTTGGCCGACGTCTTTGTGGGAGGAGGTCAGCATCTCCCCGGCAGCCCCACGCATGCTGTCTGGGTCTTGGGATCCACCGCAGGTACCTGGGAAGGGGCATGCAGGGTGCTGGCCATGCAGCTCCCAGAGGAGGAGGGATCAGGCAAAATTAACCTTGATGAGGAATGTGGTGCAGTCGTGTGTGTGACTGCTGCTGCTCACTGCGTCCTCGTAAAGGGTCCAGCTGGACTATGGCTCTCGGGGGCTGTCTCGGTAAGGTAGGCCTGCCCTGGAGCATGAGGCATCCCTGGGGACACTTGCAGTGCTGCAGCTTGTTACCTCTCTCATCCTGCTCAGCTTCTCTGCAAAGTCCCTTGTGCACGTGGAGAGGGAAGCTGGAGGTCCCGTTCTGCCCTGCAGTTTGTTTCTGAATGCCTGGGTGCACAGCTGTAGTTTGAAGACCTCGCTAGGAAGCTATCAGCATCTTTAAATGCCTAAAAGCTACTGAAAACCTTGGTCTTGGTTTTTAAAAGAAGCGTATGGGTCCTAAATGTTGGACAGGTCCGTCAGAGCTTATGAATTGCAAGAGCAGATTTTGATAGCAGTTAGGGACAATACCAGAGTGAGGAGGAGAAAAATACATGGTGAAGAAGCATCCATAGCCTAAGACTTCCCACAACCTTCACCCATATCTCAGCAATTTTGGGATGACTCCAAACACATTCTTGTAGTGTGATCCAATGTGCTTTCAAAGGTATCCGTCAGAATAGCGATAAGCTAACTTTGGAATGGGATTTTCCTGGGCTTCTGTCAGAGAACAATAAGAATGTGTCTACATGTTTATGGCAGGTAAATCCATTTGTGCATGTGCTTCTAGGGGAGCCAAAGACTTGAAGAAAGCAAAAATTTACCTTAGTTGTTTGAAAAGGCTGAAGAAAGTGGGAGGAAAAGCTGCCGTGTCTTCACGCACAGCCAAATATATGTCTCTCCGGCTCCAGCAAATGCAGTGCGGCTCATCATTTTGCTCCCGTTGTTCAGATTAAGACACAGAAAATATTTTGCTTTACCTAGGGTGGGGCAAGCAACTTGAGGGCAAAGGAAAATTATCTCAAACCACAGTGTTCAACTGTTTGTGTGTGAACGCGTGTGGTTCTCTCTGTGGGTGAGAGAGAGTCCCTGGAAAAAAATGCATTTTTACAGGCAAAGCTCAAGTGAGAACATTTCTCAATAATCTCTTTGGTAGAGCTTTTCTCCTGAGAAAAGTAGAAAGGACCTCCATCTGGTTGTTTGTGTTTGTCAGCAGAAACTGAAGACAAAACAAAATGTACCAGCGGTCATAATTCTTAAATTAGTGTGAAGAAATAATGGCTGTTTTAGCCTAATTGGGTGAAGAATGTATGGAAAGAGTGATGCCTGTCTGCGTGGGACTTGAAATTATAGGTGGTCTTGCAAAGGGTGGAAGCCAGACCTTGATTAATCGGTTGTTACAGGGAAGCGACTGCTCTGCAACCAATTTTCAGGTTAAATAAAATTTACCAGAGTCTCAGAACCTGTAAGACACTTGCCCCAGGGCTAGCTCTGTTGGCTTAATTTCCCACACGTTGCATTTGAACTGCTGTGTTTCCCAAAGATGCACGAGGCATGATGAGCACATCTCGGAGACCCGAACTCTTCTACCCCGGGGTCCTTTCCATGGGGGTCCCGAAACTGCAGGACCCGCTCCCCACTGCACTGAGGGCATGGACTTGCCAGTGCTCAGGTTTCCACGTGGAAATGGCTACCAGAAAACTCACAAAGCAAGCATGCTAGTGACTCTGGAGAGTTTGTGCCCAGATGAGTGCTACTAAAAATGTTTGATGCCAAAAAGCTGGGTTCTCTAAGATGTTTTTGGCATGAGATCAAGAGTGGGTAGGAACACAGCTACTTTAGGAATATCCTTGATATCCTTGACCGCATTACCAAGTATTTATCGTGGTGTACCCAGGGATGGCTCTTGTCTTGGGGACATGGGTGTCCGATCCCACCTGGAACCTCATAAACCCCACCGAAGTCTTCCCCTGTCTGTCATACGGAGGCACGGAGGGACAGCAGAATGCCATGGGAGCAGCCAACAACGTGGTTCAGCGTGTGAGGAGTAGCACAGCTGCGTGCCAGAGCGCTGGCGGGTTCCGACACACAGCAGCCCTCCCTGGGGATTTCCCTGGCTCCCAGCTTGCAGACAGAGGTACGTGGCAGCTCGGGCTGAGATAAAAAAGGGCTTGCAAGAGGTGATAGCCATTTTCTCTCTGTTTGCCTTTTTAGTGTTACTTTGGCAACAAATAAACTATACTGTTCCTGTTTTGTATGACATTGTTCCTTAAACCTCTGTGTTACATGTGCAAGTGCATGCACACCCTTACCCACCCCTATACATTTCTTTTAAGGTACTCACCAGCTGAAAAGCATTAAATTAATCACTGGGCATATCTTTATTTTATCTTTTAAATTTTTTTTTTAATTTTCATTATTATTTGCAAACTAATTCTGTAAGCCAGCTGGCTTTCTTCTAAGAAATTTTTCACAAAATGACAACAGCAGCCATCAAGGCTTTAGTTCCTGTGGTCACTCAGCACCAGTGAGTGGCTGGGGTGACTACGACTGGGGAATGCCTTTATGTGTGAAAAGTCGAGTAAATGGGGTTCTCATTCTCGGAAGCAGTATGGCAATGCGTAAGTGGCTTGAGCAGTGACCTTCCTGGCACATTGTTGTCTGCAGTTTTCAGACTTGATTTCAAAACTTAATCTCAGCTAAAATTAATCTCTGCATCATTAATCCTCAAATCCCATGAGGACTGATTTGTCAGTCACTGAATAATTTCTGAAGGGATTTGAGGATGCACTGTACTGCACAGAGATGGAATTTTAGTGGCAAATCGTATTTTTAGGGGCAGAAAAAACTGACAACCTTCTGCTTGACAAATGATTTTGTTTGCTTGGTGCTTAGGGTGCCACTTAATACACACATTAGTGCTTCAAGGTAAAGCAGTCTTCTGCCTCTCTGTGCCAAACGGAGCTTTATGTCATTTGGACAGATGTTTTCAAGTTTGCAATCAAACTGACTAAACTCCTAATTCAGAGGTTTTCTTTTTGTATGTTCAGTTGTATTCCACATATAAACGAGAAGTGAGGGCAACAAAATGCAACTTGGCACAAATTTCCCCTCAAATTTCCGTAACACAAATTGAGACTAGCTCTACCAAGTTAATCTTCTTTTCAGCAGTAGAGAGCATGAGGGTGGAGGGGAGAGAGCAACCCCGTGCGTGGGCTCAGTCGCACTGCCAGGAGGAAATGGCTCTTCCATGCCAGACTTGGACTGTCCTTCATCATTTTGCTTCTGACAGTGTCTGCAGCGTCACTGGGGGCAATGCCTGCTTCTTTAGTGGGTGAAGAGTTTACCTTACTGAAGGATCTGTGTACTCACCAGGGAGGAAAGATCATGGCAAACTGGGATTTGTTAAATACAATCCTGCATTCTTGTCTCCCGTGAAACTCTCCCACAAAGATTAGATTTGTTTATTTTTTTCCTCCCTCCTTTTCACTGCCCCCTCCAAGGAAACAAAGTAGTGTTGAGTGTCTGTGCTCAATTTGAGTTACTGAGAAACAGCTATTGTTCAGTATGTTGAAAATAAATTAAATCATTTTGCTCAAGGTCTAACAACTGTATCAGATTATCATGTGGTATTTAGTAAATCTAAGACAGTCATAACAACGATTGTCACAATAAACATTTTTAAATGCGCACATGCATAAACCTGCTGCTAATGGGGAGTATTCAATACGTGATGGATGCTCTTTCTGTTTTTTAATTCAAAATGGAGCCTAAAGTTGCTTTCCTAGAGAACTGTGAAAATGTAGATAAATGGCTTAATCTCAAAAAACAGATAATCATCCATAAGCTGCCCTTGGCTTCCGTGGTAATTACACAATCTTTTCATGCAGTGCCTGGGGATATCTCCACTGATCCATTTGTAAATCCATTTCCAAAGATGGATTCCAAAGATGAAGCAACTCTCTCTGCTCCAATCTTTTTCCGAATAGATTTGTACATGTGCTCAGGCTGGATGGTGACCCAGCAATCTGGATGAAAATGGCACCCTTTAACTTGCCCTGTTTCTTACTTTCAAACAGGGTACATTTGTGTGTGTATCTACATATATACGGCAGTATCTGTCTGCACGCAGGTATTTATGTGTGCGTGTATGTGAAAACACACATCCTGTGACAGGAAGCAGCCACAACGAGAAGGAGAAGCGAGGCCGTGCGGACCTAATCGTGCTGATCGTGCTGTCCTTAGCCTTCTCCCCGCACCCAGTCCGCTGTGAGCCCGCCTGGGGGCAGCCAGGCCGCCATCTCCACACCCCTAGCTCCCAGGCACAGGGCTCTGCTGATTCAACAAAAACACCAAGCTCATGATTACAATGGCTTTTGGGTGCAGCCCTGCCTTGCCCGGTGGCACGGATGCACTTGCACGTGGCAGTGCCCAGCCTCGGGGCGGGGAGGAAGGACCAGCTTAAGGGAATGTTTGCAGAAAAGCATGCAACTCTAATTATGGGATTAGAATTAATTGTAGGTAGGATTTAGCAAATACCTGCCTTTGAACACATTTTCCTGCTTTCTGCCATGTGGTGTGCACTTGATTCCTCTGCCTAATGCTCTCTTCTGGGCAGTTTGCCTGTGGTCTTGGTGTCAGGTGGCTTTGGTGGAGACACCCCAATGACTGGCCACGCTGACTCCCTGTGCAGCAGCCGGCCGCGTCAGGTGTGGCAACCAGGACCTGGTAACTCTGGATGCACAAAGAGATCAAAGCCCAGCGGTGGCTGTCTGCTTATCAGCCCTGGTCACCCTTCTGGCGCAGTGCCGGGCCTGGCTGAACCTCAAAGCACTGATAACGGGGTTGTGGTGGTTACTGGCTGCAAAAGCGTGGGCAGAGAACTACAGGCGTTCTCTGACAGCCTCCCTTCTCAGCTGCCTCATCGCTCTCGGTCCTACCCTGCCCTTCAGGGAGGCCGTGCCGGCAGCATGCGGTAGAAGCCTCCTAAATTTTGATGGTACAATGGTTTGCAAAGCATATCACAGTATTTTACTATTTTAATACAAGGCACTTCCTCTAGCAGTCCTGCTATAAATTTTGCTTTCTGGTAAAAGGTTAAAAAGGTTTCCAGTTTGGTATCTCGGTTCAGCCAGCTGCAGCTTTGTGAACAAGCCGCAGGCTAGCAAGTGGCTCTAAAGGAGAAGTGAATACTCTGCAGTTTGGTGTTGTGCTTGACCCAGGTTAGCTGTGAACTGCCACTAACAGAGGTGTGCTCTTTGCCTCCTTTTTCCTCTTCTTCACCTTTGGCAACACGCTCTGATACGTGCCCCAGCCGCGCTGACTGCAGTGCTGATGCCAGCCTTGTTCTGGCGGGTTAGCTTTAAAGCGAACCAGTGAAGTGCCCTGTTGCATCAGGTGTATGAGAGTAGGCAAAGGTGGGCACAGGAGACTGTCCCAGGCTGTGGCAATTAAATCAAATTAAATGTTACCTGAATCTTCACCCAGATATAACTGGCAAAGAATCTTCTGAGGGTTAACTGCCCATTTTACTCTCAGAGAACTTTTAGTTGCTCATTTGATTAGTTACTGTACTAAAAGCAGAAAAATTAAAATATATTATTTGTGAAGGTGCATTGATTCCTAAAGAGGCAAAAAGGTTCAACGCAGACAATATGTATTTTATTCTAACATAGACTGGTTTAGGGTTTTCTCTCATGACTCCAGGAAGACTGCTTAGAGGGGAAGCCTTGCATGAGCTAGTAGATCTCAATACATTTAGGAAAACTTCAACGTGTATATAAAAATCCCATTCATTAACATCAACAACGCGCAAACAGGTGCTAGAGTGTGTATTTTTCTTAAACACACATTTCGGTCGCTGGTGCTGCCTGTGGTCTGACTGGCCTTGCATGGCTTACCAGCCACCCTCAGCCACCCTGCCGTGGTGCGACATCCTGCCACTCCGCTGCCGCCTTACCTTCTTGGGTGCCTGAGGCAGGTGGGGGCGACGGTTCTTTAGAAAGGGGTATGTTTTAGTCTCTGTTATAGGTGAGGAAACAGGGGCTTCTTAGAAGTTTAGACCTGTAATTCCCATCCTCTTCCCTCCTCTTTTTAGATACTGAGTGTTTTCCAGTGGTCTAGATGGGAGCCATTAACCACTAACAAGCTTCAAAATCATGAAATCTCACCTAGAGTGTAATTCTGGGTACAATCGTTCTTTGATTGAAGTGTTTGTTGCAGAGAAACTTCATTTAATGTGTGCCTTCATAGTGATCATAATCTAGCCTTTGCAGCCCGCACTTACTTTAACAGTCCTGGAGTTCCTGAACTATAAAGCAAGAAATCTGTGCCGGAATGAAGTATTTGGCTTGATTAATTCAAAACAGTTTGTTGTTCTCTGTGACTCTTGTTGCAATCCTGTGGCCTTAAGCTCTGCCTTCTTGCCACAAAATTTGCTTGACTGCCTCTTTCTGAAACTTCTATTCATTTTCTCCCTTTGATGGTATACAAAATGCATTTTTTTAGCTCTCTTCTGCATGCTCTTTCATGATCTTTTTCTTTCTAAATAAAAGCAAAAGGCTTTGAAGGCTCCATTTTGGAGAAGAGTTATTACCACTTACAATATTTCTCTTCACTGTGCTTTGACGAGCCTGTCAAGGGAAAGATCAGCTCTTCTCTCCCTTATTTTTCTTTGCTCTGTTCTAACTTTACAGCTCCTCAGAACCCCAAAGTCCTAGTCCAAGAGAGATATCAAAACACAAACATGTCTGTAAAATATTTTTCTTGCAAAAAACCTCCTGTCTCTTAGAGAATTTTTGTTGGAAGGGTATTTGCCATTGAAAGATTCCTGCCCTTTGCATACTTTCCCTACCTTTGCTCAAACAGTGGAAGGAATTACCTTGCCTTAGAAGGCTAAACAGACCAGACTACACCACCCAGATAGAAATCAGTGAAGGACATTTTAAAATTATTTAGCAGCGGTTATTTTTCCTATTTTATTGTCAAATACTGCAGATATTGTTATTTTTGTTAGGATGTGCTGATCTTAGTCATGACCTGATGCTGTTCCATTCCCAAAAATCAAACAGATGTTATCGCATGATCCTTCTCCCTAAATGGGTAAGTCTTATTTTTCATTCTATTTGTCTAGATGACGACTGAGATGACAATAATAACCACAGCTAAGCATTCATTCAGTTAAAATGGTTTAAAAACTGAGCTGTTCATTTTTTTAAAGAACCTTTGTTTTCTGGGCCGTATCTATGGGCTGACATAAAGCTGGAAGCTGCTGGATGGTTGACAGTGGATCTGCCAATGTACATCTCTTCCTAATTTGGCTTATTGGGTGCAAGCACTGCCAAAGACTCTACTATACTGCTCTGCAGTGCCACCATGTCTGAACTGCACACTTACATCCCTATGTCATGCCAGACAGGTCTGCCTGTGAAGACCTCCTCTCTTTTCCTCTTGTGCAGCAGGTAAGAAATTTCTTATTCAAATCTACTTTGCTACGCAATCACTTGACTAGTCAATGAGCAGGGGGACAAAGACTGAAGCGTTAACAGGTGTAATGTGTACAGACCTGTCCTGGTTTCAGCTGGGACAGAGTTAATTTTCTTCACAGTGGCTGGTATGTGCCATGGTTTGGATTTAGGAGGAAAATAATGCTGGTAACGCACCAATGTTTTAGTTGCTGCAGAGCAGTGCTTGCACAGAGCCGAGGGCTTCTCAGCTTCTCATACCGCCCTGCCTGCAAGGAGGCTGGGGGTGCACAAGAAGCTGGGAGGGGACACAGCCAGGACAGGTGACCGCGACTGGCCAAAGGGACGTCCCGTACCATGTGGCATCACACGGGACAATAAACCTGGGAGGGTTGGCCAGGCTGGGGGGAACCACTGCTCGGGGATGGGTTGGGCATCGGTCAGTGGGTGGTGCGCAGTTGCATTGTGCATCACTTGCTTTGTATATTCTATTATTATTATTATTACCATTATTATTTTGCCTTCCTTTTCTGTCCTATTAAGATGTCTTTATCTCAACCCATGCGCTTTTACTTTTTTTTCTCATTCTCCCCCATCCCACTGAGGTGGAGGGGGAGTAAGCAAGTGGCTGTGTGGTGCTGAGCTGCCTGCCGGGTTAAACCACAACAAGACCCTATGCAGTTGCTACTCTTCTCACTCTACAAGTGCAGAAATAAGGGTAGCATGACACCATCAAAAAACTTCCAACCTGAGTTTTGAAATATTCAGCGTAGGTTTTATTCAGTGAATACTGATAGTAAATGTTCGTCAAGTCTCTCTAAAGCACAGCAATGAAAAATAATAGTTCTGAAACACACACACACATGCAAAGTTTCTCCCCCCAGCCCCGATACACTTATCCTGGATCCATGAAAATAACAGTCTTTTAAACATTTGCGTGAAATAAGAAATAAATCAAGTTAGAGGCAGATTCTCTTCTCACAGAAGAAGCAAATACATTGTGTCCCCTTGACTTGAATTGCTTTGGATTAGACCCCTAAGATGCCATGAGGCAGAATTTATTTCCTATATGCAATCCAATGTGCTGTGGTTCAAAGACCTGAAATTACTGTATCTATCACCTTGGAATAACCCAACCAAGAGCCAACGGAAATCAAAGCCAAGTACTGAAGACTAAATACTATCACTTGCTTAAGTCTCACAACTCTTCTCCAAGAGAAACAATACAAAATGTTCAGTATAGCCATTTGGATCCATGATCAGTAACTCTGAGACTAGAAAATATGAAGGCCATAAAGCAGATCAGTGCTCAGCTCTCCTGTCTAATCGTTATAAAATGTCTGCAGTGGGAACTGGCACTTGCACTTCATCAATATCATGACCAGTATGGAGGACTACACCAGCGGTGGTAGGCTGAAGAACCTCTCACTACCCATCTACTCAACTGGATCTGGTGGGGGCACCAGCTCCCTTTGGCTGCCGGCAGCATTACAAAGCAGAGATGGGGCTGGGACCACACAAGGAAATAGGGCTGAAGGGATAAATTAAAGCACTTTAATCCGTAATTGATATTCAAGTCCCTCATCAAGGACTGATTAGCTATTGCCAAAGCTGGCAGGTGACTGAAGTCCTCCTCAAGAGCTGCTCGGTCGGAGCGCACAAACCTTCCTTGGTACAGGGAGTGGACCTGAGGTCCACTTCGCCTGCTCACACCTCCCGTGCACTGAGACAAAGCTTCCTGTGGCTTTTGTCCTGCTCGGGTCCGCCGTGCACCATGCCAGCTCACCACACACCAGCTGCCACCTGCAGGCTGGGGCTTCGGGGGTAGGAAATGGGCACTTCAGTGCCCTTTGCTGAAGGAAGGAATTAAACCTCTCTTCCACAGCCTGAGTAAGCGTGTGCTTGAGCTGCTCATGGTTTGAAGAAAAAATTTGGCACCCACTTTTGAAAGAGGATTATGAGCTATGAGCGGAGCATGGAGGGACTTGCGTCTGTGTGCTTTGTTCACTAGAAGGCTCTTAAAACCACGAGAGAGCTAGGATTTAGGATGAACTGCAATTTTCGGCTTTTCCTATTTGGCTGGCTTAGGCAGCTCCCCAAACAGTGGCTTTTGTGAATCCCCCTCTGAGGCACTTAACTCCCCTTTTGCACATGCATGGAGTCCAGCCATCTAATTCAGGCATGTGGACTCCATTAGGGGGCCAGATGCAAACATCCCTTCATGGATTAGGATCTGAAAGATCTTAAATCCTGTACTGTCAATCAACTAAGGCCTCTGTTTCCCCTGTCTGGTCCTCCTTTTGTTTTAAAAACCGGATTTTTTTGAAGCCGATATGTATTTCTCTAATTCTTCTTGTATCTATTCAAAGGAGTGGTTAAGGCATGTGATAGCTGTTCCCAGGGTGATGCAGTTAAGACAACAAAGACTGACTTTAGAAAATCTGGAGTCACAAAAATCAACACACTTCAGTAAAATCATGTTCCTCCCTGCAAGCTTTCTCCACCAGATGCTTACTGCTGAACATCAGAAAGAAAGGTTCATGGCTACCTACAGGCCATGGCTTAACCAAATCAAAAATAAATCCACTAGGCAGATATTGCACTAGCAAGGAAACAGTCTTGTTTCTCCAAACAACAGAATGGCTGTCAGCAGTGCTTATAGGGACGTTTATTTTGTTTGTTTGACTGTAGGATGGGGTACCCATTCTAAGTTTATTTTGTGTTAGGTCGAGAAACTTGCCCAGATTTTCAGATGTCAGCAGAAATCATGTATTCTTCATAGAAACACTTCTAATGTACTTTGTGAAAGACTTGTTTACCCATACTAGAGAAATAGATAATCTAGAGTACATAATTAGAGCCCACAGGCTCAGAGTTTGTTTAGAGAGCTGTTTTTTTAGGGCTGAGCTGTATTCCCTGAAAACTGTTGCAAAGTCCTTAGTAAATTAAACAAATGAAGTAAACAGCTGATTAGATCCTGCAGGAATGAACTCCCTGAAGGACCATACTCACAAGTTGTGCTAATAGTCATCCAGGTACCGATATTTCCAAAAGATGTTTTTGCAGCTTTGAGAGCTCCAAAAACCTTTGGGAGATACTTCGGCGAGCAGTGGTACTTGATGTAGGGTGCAATTTTGGCCATGTATAGAGTAGGAGCACTTTATTGCTAAAGGAATACTGAATGACAAAATGCTGCTAGCTGAGAAGCAGCCGTACCAGCAAACCTGAACAGTGTGTGGGGATGGTAAGCCCCTGCCTGTACACGCACACAAGTGCATTTGCACACACATGAAGTAAGCATTAAGAACAAAAATACAGAAAAAAAAACAAAGCCCCCCGCAAACAAACAAACAAACAAAAAGCAGAAAATCCAAAGTCAGCTTTGCTGGTAGTGCTGCATCTCTACTGGCAGCTTGTGCTGGCATAACCGTGTTACACCGCTGGCCGGCGGCACCCTGGATCACAGGCTGTGCTGCAGCCCAAAGTGCCTGGAGGAAAGCTGGGTTGAGAGCTGAGCGGCAGAGGTGAAGGCGTTAGCTGAGCTACCAGAGATTTAGCAGCTCTCTTTTTGCAGGTGAGGGGCAGCCTAACTTCTTCCCTCCAAGAGCTCCTTTAAGGTGAAGGATTGTGTGGCATCCATATTTGCAATGGGTAGCTCATTCTTTTGAAACTGTTTTCATCACAAGTTTTTGAAAGTAACATTTCAGAGAGGGTGTGGAAGGCAAAATTATGGAGAGTTTTCAACTCTTCTCCTAAAACATAGCATGAGAAACGTACAAACTTCTGCCACAAGGCAATGCTGTTGCTTTTAAATGCAGATTTGGATGGATTAGTTTAAAAAGATATCTGTAGAAAAAACAGCACTTCTTTCTCTTATTTTCACCCCAAGAGGCAGCACCAGTAATCAAAATCACCAAGAAATTAAAAACAAAACAAAACAACAAACACAAAAAAACCCCTACAACCAAACGAAAGCCCCCCAAACCCAACATGCAGTATCTCACAAGTTTTGGCAGTTTTGTCTTTTGCCTATTTAGGCTTTGGACTTGATTTTCTCCTAATGTGTGCTTGTACAAAACTCATAAATCACATTTGAGAACTGCTGTTAACTTCTTCCCCTGCCTCTCCTTTTCCTGAATTCCTTCTTATTTTATCTCTCTTCTCTCTATGACTAATAGCTATACCTTTTTTTATCCTGTCTTGTACTTGTATTTATTCCCCAAAAGAGGCAGTCTCTTAACACTGGTCAGTTGAAAATTATTTCCTTTTTTGATATTATACTAACGATTACGTGCTGTTATGCCTTTAGTTTGGAATGAAGTCCTCATCTTGAATAAATGTGACACCTGAAATAAACTTGTCTTCAAAGGACTAAGACATGACAAATGATCAAGAGCAAGTGGAGAGATTTGTGCTTTTCCCCTCTTCCTTCCACTTGCAGTAATCAGTATATATTGCAACACAATACTGGTGTGGCATTCATAATATGCTGATAACTTACAGAAGAGAAGACAAACCCACTTATTTTTCATTTGGAAACGCACAAATTATTAACACAATATTGTTGAAAAAATTTCTTGGCTAGAAAGAAACTTGTTGTCTTATCAGTTCCTGTGCATCAATTACACTGGTAAATATACATATAATTAAGTTTATATATATATAAACTAGAGATCAGTAATTTAGGACTCCACAGCTGTAAAGTAAACCCCGTATGATCTGGAACAGATTTTTCTCAAGTGACTCAATTAATCACTTCCATGTGACAATTAGCAACATTAGAAGCTTGCGAAATTCAGCAGCCAGGGAACTGGTCACTTGTGCAGATGGGCAAGCTGACATACGTAGATAATCCTATTATTTTTAATGAGAACTATAACCTGCTATCTTGCTAGTTGTTAGATATTTTTATATGTCTCTTACACTTATATACCCAGGCAGTTAGCCATGCATTAGACCATGGCCTGTTTTTCTTAATCAAGCAAAACTACAGTGAGAATTTTGCTCAATTAAAAACTGAAGAATTTGGCTGAGTTGTACTAAATTCTTGGCAGTAGGCAAAAACTAACCTTTCCAACAGTAAGTGCCAGAGCAAAATATTTTGGCAAGGAACAAATGTCAATTTAGATCTACAAAGTTCCCATTTTCAGGCAGTAAAATTGGAATCACTCTGGTTTGTATCAGCTTAAAAGCACCCAGACCCTGGCCTACTGTTGTGTGGCTAAGTAAACAGGTATCCACCGCTGGCCCAGATTCTGTCCTCAGTTTTGGTAGCGTGTTGACTGCAGTGGAGGTAATTCCTGCATATAAGCACAGTAACCAATATCACTGAGTCCAGACTTTTCCATATGCTCAATTTATTGACATTGGTGGCGTGCTGCTGTAGAAATTATCACTCTGGTTAAATGTATCTCTTTTGTAGTGGACAACAGTGACTGTTGAGCCCATTTTACTGCATCTCATCTTGCTAATGATGATATTTAATGGGATGCCACAGATGAACAACTTCACTTGCCTAGCGCCTCTGAGCTAAAAGGAAAACTTCCAAAGATGGAAGATTTGGAAGATAAGTGGGAGAGAGCCTTTCCTTTGATTTTTTTTCTTTTTTTGAAGGAAATGTTTTTCTTCTTATCGTTCTTCTCATCTGTTCAAAACTATCCCAAAGTCTTCCTGGAAACTGGGCTGAAGATGTCATGAGAACAGACATTATTTCACATATAAGGTATCTTCTTTTTTTGACTGGTGACAAAGATCCCATTTAATTAAATGAAAGCAGACTTTGGATGTCTGTTGATGTACAATCCTACAGGCAGTAGGAGAAGGAGGGAAGAGCCTGTTACGTAAACCTATCAATTAAATTAAAAATACATACTTATGTTTGGACTTGACTATTGTTTTACAAGGAACTCCCAAGAAAACATGTAAGTGGATACCATGTCCTGCAGAAGTCTGCTTTAAGCACTTGTGGAGTTGACGCATCATACTTCAAAGATTTCTAGTTTAGCTAGAAGTAGGGCTGTAAATGTTCTGCTCATGTCATTCACCATGGCTTAGCTGATGCTATCAGCCAGCCCACTTCATACCTGCAGAAAAGACTACTTCTCTTTGGCCTGCTAGAGAGCTCTGCAGGCCAAATGTCAACACTGCAATCAGGTCTGTAAATCAAGATTATTTCTGCTGGAATTTCTCTTGCCATTGTGATGAAGAAATAATTGAATTGCAGAACTCCACCAGTACACATGAAGCTCATTGAATTTTATTCTCTAACAAAAGCATTATTTTGTAAATGGAAAAAAAGTATAAGTGTAAGCAGATACATATGGTTTTGATATTTGGACCGATTTAATTGTATCATTATTTATGCCAAATAACACGACATGGACAAGTTAGATGTTAGCCTTTTTTCTAATTTAACCAAAGTGATCATGTATATTGTATGCTGGCTACACACACTATCATGTTTGATCTTTGTCCAGCCAAAGAAAATTGGTGCAAAAAAAGCATGGGAGGACCCAGGGCTTCGAAATGTGTTAAACTCATTAAAAAAGAGACTTTAAATTTACTCATCATTCAGTCTTGTTCACTCTTGATGATGACGCCTCATTGACTAAAAGTAGTGATCCTAAATTGAATCGATTTGTAAAGAAATGCAGTGGTGCCATACTTTTCCCTTGTAATTATAATATAGATAGTTCTTAACAAAAACACAGTTTGAAGGTTACCACATTTTGAAATGCACGTCTATGGCCTTGCTCAGCTGTGTGCTGCCAAAGCACACACATTAGGAATGAGCTGAGGTGGCAGAGTCCAGGTCCAGAAATGCTTTTTTTTTTCCTTTTCTTTTTTTTACTTCAGGTATAACACAGACTCTCACACCTGGTATCTCCGAATGTGGGGCTGATGCTCTGAATCAAAATGGTGAAACAGGCACAAGCTGAAAGTTTACTGTTCTCATGAGATAGATAGTTTTTCTGACATAGCTGGAGGGGAAGGGATCAGAAAATGCCAGTTGTGAAATACTGTTCCTGCCTCCTAATAGGACACGCTGCCCCTTGAGAAGTAAGGAAATACCTGGCTGAAACTTCTTCCCTATGAACTCCTAAGGATAGACTTAGATGTGCCAGTATCTCTGGAAAAGACCAAAGGCAGGTTATAAACTGCCTGATATCACAGAGTTAAAGAATGGATTGGCCCCTGTCTCTGGGAAAAACACGTGCATAGGACTCGAATCCTGCCTGCTTGGCCCCATCACGGGACTATGGCATGGGATGGCAGAACTCCGGCTGTGAGCCCCGAGCCTGTGTGTCCAGACACTATTGCTCAAGCAGCAGGCTCAGGTTTTGAAAGAATGAGATTTTTAAGCATGCTTGTAAGGTTGTTCAAAACCGCCTCCATGATCTCAGGCAAGTTGCACAGAGTGCCATTTTTTAATTTCATTATAGAAAAGGCAGGCCTGATCCACCAGCCCCTGCTCCCTCTCTGCATGTGTGTAGACATTGCCTGCTATTTCTCCCCAGCTCCTACTTTTTGGCATGCTCCAACCCCTGCTCATAAATTTCTTCCCCCATAAGCATTACAGTTTGTAGTGGAGAAAGAAAGGAGCAAAGAAGAGAAGTTAATCAACAGCCAGCAGGGCTTCTTGTAGTGGCTTACGGTCCCTCAGCTCGCACATCTCATTTAGGACACATCTGGAGTTCAGATGTGAACAGCAGTAACTTGGCAAACCAACCTGTGCTGAGCATCAAGGTGCTGCAGCCTGGCTGGTGGTAGCCGTGCTGCCTGGCTTAGAGCTAAACTTCAATACCTCTGCAACACGCTGCAGATACTTCTGGTACTGCGGTACGGGTATTGCCACCCTTTGCCATTCTCCTTCTGTTCCTCATTTCCAAAATGGGTCTGAAGCTCTTTGCTTAGCTCTGAGTGATGTTGTAAATAGAAGCACATAAAGCATTTTATTGAGGGCTATAGTAAGTAAGCAGTCTTCTCTTGTAATTCTCATGCTTGTGTGTGTCTAACACATTTATGGAGAGAAGAAACTTTTGTTGGCACTAAGTTCTCCCATGTACTACATTGTTTTTCAGTCTCCAGTCTCTGCAGCTGAGTGTTTACGTGTCTCTGTGAACCTCTGACTTAAATAAAACCACGCAGAGACCACAAGCCACTCTTGATGAGCAGCCACATTTATTCAGGTTCTCTTCAGGGTTATGAGACCCAAAAGAATAAAGTTCATCAAAATGTATTTGTCAATAAGATGAGCACTCAAGATAAACAATGTAGTGGAGACCAAAAGAGAAATTAAAATAGAACATTCCCCTCATACGGTTTGTTTAAGCAAAATCAGATGGATTTGACTCTGGGGACCCCAGGACTGGAGCTGCTTTTTTTTTTTTTTCATGCTAGGTGGTGTGCTTTGTCTGCTGTTTTCTCCAGTGTTACTTCTGTATATGTCATGGTGTCTAAAGCTACCATTCACATTACATATTCTACTTTATCTGTGCATATTGGAACTGTATTTGCAGTTAATATGAAAATGTAGGTGCTAGCCCCAGTTTTTCTTAGATGCTCACAGGTTCTATATGCTATTGCTGGTTCTGCATTCATTGCTTATTCTGAGTAAATGCAATCCATAAACTTTTTAACCCCCCCAACCCCTGCCCCAAGCACACTCCCTGTGCCTTTTATTACAGCAGCTTTCAAGAACATTTGCCTTTGCAGTCTATGATGCCATAAAGAGATGGAACACTACTTCTTAATTAAAGGGACACATCTCTTTGTTTTGCTGTTATCACTTATCCTGGGTTGGATCACTGTTTTGTATGTTTTGGAGCCACCTAAAATTGCCTTCCTTCTGTACAGTAACTATTCATTCCAGTTTTAAAACCACCAGAGTAAG
>VXAL01016033.1:537280-555098 GCA_013399475.1 Chauna torquata | reverse complement strand
AGAGATGTGCCAATCGGTCTTTTTCCAGAAGTGCTTGAGTCCACCTCCAGCTGCCCCTGCACTGAGGCTCAGCTGCTCGGGCTGTGCCCTACTTTTGGAGCTCATTCAGACTTAATGGCTAGGTAGTGCTAATGAAAGTGAAACAGTAAAAAAAAAAAGAGCTAAAACGGGTGGTCAAAAAGAGCCTCTGAAAGTAGTGGAAAGGTTGGCACTTGCACTGTTGTATAAAGGAAATGCTGTTATTCCTAAGGAGAAGTCACTATTTCTACAGCTATAATTTAACACATTTTTCTCTGTAGCACCAAAGCCACATGCTGGTGTACATCTGGGCTCAAAGCAAACACCGTACCGGGCAGCTCAGGGACAGCCAGCTGGTATGAGCAATGTTAGCTTTGTAAGCCTTATATGGGGTTTTATTCAATTCCCTGCTGCAGTCTTTAGTAGACAAAATGGACTTGACATTTAAAACCCATCTTGTATAATTTTTCTAATGCAAATCCAGATACAGCCACCATAACTAATTTGTGGCATTAATCAAATAGAGGATCAGATGTTTATGTATGCTTATTTGTAACCATGTTAAAAAATGGATTGTTAACAAATATATTTATAAAATCAAGCACGTTGAATCTCAAATGTTTCAGCAGTGCATCTGAAATCCAAATGCTTTTTATCGATGCGTACATATTTAGCTACTGACAGGTACTACAGCCAGTTCAAATATTTGTTAGAGCAGTCTTTGAGCAGTATCGGAAATGCATTGGGTTTTCCTGGGAAGTCAAAGCTTTGAGAGCGCAGACGTCTCCTTACTGAAGCTGCCCCTTGGTGGCGTGAGCGATCCACTCGAGCACACGCACAGCCCTAACAGTTGCTTGAAATTACTTTTAAAGAAAAATAATAAAAACATGTCCTCATAATTGTCCTTTATTTGGGTGCTACTGGTGTCACAGCTATGCCTTCACCTAGTTTTTATATTGCCTTTTATATTGCGTGATAGTTTGAGTCAGAACTATCATATCAAGATAAATGATAAAGAGATTTCTTTCCAACAAAGGTAAAATCTTATCAGTGTTCACCTGTGTCTTTGAAAGAGGAGGGTCCTGTCTTCTACCAGCTATTTCTATCACCTACAGACAGCTTGTTTAAAAACTGCGTGTTCTAGGTATTAGTCAGGGAAAATCTGATACAAACTGAGTGTTAACAAATATAGAATCACAGAATCATTTTGATTGGAAAAGACCTTTGAGGTCATCAAGTCCAGCCATCAACCTAACACTACTGAGTCCCATCACTAAACCATGTCCCTCATTGCCACGTCCACACCTCCCTTAAATACCTCCAGGGGTGGTGACTCCATCCCTTCCCTGGGCAGTCCCTTCCAATACTTGAACACCCTCTCCACGAAGAGATTCTTCCTGATATCCAACCTAAACCTCCCCTGGCACAACTTGGGAAGGTTGCCTCACGTCCTATCACTTGTCACCTGAGAAAAGAGACTGACGTCTTTCCTTTTTGTCCTTTCTGGCTTTTAGTCTTTGTTTAGTTTTTCAAATGCTCTCTCTTGTTCTTCAGAAGGCAAGGGGCTTTGCTTTCTCTCTAACCCAGAAGTGGATTGTGGTGGAAGGTGCTCTGCTTTGAGCACATCAAAACCTGCACAAGATTTTTTGCTGGTTGGTAGAAGGTGTTGAACACCAGCCCTTTGGTCTTAATCTTTCCGTATTTAGGGAAGAAAGGGAATGAATTTTGAGAGTCTCTGCAGTTCCTATGCAGTTATGCTTCCTATTTAGGGGTCATATTCATTCCTGTCTAGGTTTAATCACACATAAAAGAGTGTTTGTACCCCACATTAGACCATGGAAGGAGGAGGTAGCATTATGCTGTATGTTCAGGCATTTATTCTGTTCTGTTCAGCATTACTAAACCTAAGAGCAAAATCCTCCATCTGTAGGTAAAAAGTCAAGAGGGAGAGGAAATAAAAATGAGAGGGAAGTTAAAGGAAGAATGTCCAGAGAGAGTTTCTGTCTTTAGTTCTCACAACCACTGAGCACTTGTGTGGGTAGTAACTACACTTTTAAGCCAGGTAAAATGGACACCTGGTTTCAGGTGCAGTGAAGAAAATTCAGTAAAGGAACTCAACAACAAAGTATGTTTTGTATCTCAAGACAGAGAAATACTTGCCTCAAGTAGGATGTGAAGGACTATGTTTCTTGGCAGCTGGAACAGTTTCTGCCTGGGCTCGGAGGACAAGGTGCGCAGAGCATCCAGGCGTCTGAGGTTGGAAACTGATCCCTCATGATGCTGTCAGAGGTGCCAGCGGGAAGGGCAAGGAACCCCCCCGGCACCTCTCAGCACCTGTAGGCACAACACGGGCTCGAGCACTTGGCACTTTTAATGTGCGCAACAGACTCCCACTGTATGATCACTGAGATGCGCCAGGGATCGCAAAGATAGGAATACTAAGTAAAAGCCCCTTTGGAAGATTAAATGAACACACTTTACCAAAAAAATTAGCCAATATCTGGATCACCTGCTGTCCTATTTTTACTGTTTAATCCTATTCACACTCCTAAGAGGTCTTTGGATATTCCATTGCCCACGAGATGTACCCAAAGACAAGATTAACATGATTTTTTTTTTCCTAGTTTGGTGCTTCAGCAGTACAGGCCTGAAATACTGGAAGCAGCAATTTCACAAAAAACAGTGATTGCACTCACTTCCTAACTACTAAAAAGTAATAAAACTCTTTAGATTTCTGAGGTTACATACCTCCAGGAAAACAGTCTTTACTTGGTTTAAATTTAGCTGAGTCCAGGAAATAAAAATGTCATCATCTGTATTTCACAGGCCAGAGCTAAGCCTTTCCTTGAGGAGATGCTATAGTAATATCAAGAGGAGAGAGAGAACTCACTGCAGGCAAAAATTGTAATCAAAATAATAATAAAAAATCAGACTCCTCCAAGTCTCCTTTGGTTCAGCTACAGACTGGAGGAGATTTCTCATAAAAGCACTTGACATTTTAATGTGACCATGCACAGGATGGAAAAAGAGGAATATCACCTGTTAAGAGTTAACATTTTAGGACTCTTCCTCCCCATGCCAAATTCGATACTGCATTTTCAGCAGCAAAACTGCAGGCCACTTGGATTGCTGAAGCTGGGTGAGCCTTTTAGATTATCAAATGTCACATGAAAAAATACCAGAGAAGCTGGGGCTAAGTGTTAAAGCTTTGTTAGGATGGCAAGTCCTCAAGTAATCACAGATGCCAAAGACAGAGCTTCCCATCTTCTTTCAGGCCAAGCAGAGATGCCAAGTATACAGAATTGGAAGCTGTCTATCAGTTTTTTTTTTTATTATTATTATTATTTGCTTGATACTGTGCAGACAGCAGAGACAAAATACCAAAAATGCCTGAAATCCTTATGACCTTTCACTGCAAACTGAGAACTTTGTCCGCTAAACTCAAATTTCTATTTACACTGCCAGCACAGGCTCCATGCTGTTGCCTTTTCTTCTTCTTCCCAGTTTATCGTGTACTGGGGGACAGCTTCACAAACACTGGGTGGGAGGGGGAGCCTGAGCACATTCCAGACCCTTTGCAGGTTCAAAATACTAAGTCTTCATGCTGCTGTGGATTGCTTAAAAATGCCTGTAATGCAAGCAAAGCAGCATGAAACATGCTGTTTGCACACAAAGCAAGTATTCTACAGCCATCAGCTGGTGTGGCTCACATTCCCACATTGTGTGCTGATGCCTTGGTGCTGCCTAGCTGGCCCCATTTACACCGTCTCCCATTTATGCCAGGAATACTCAGGCTACTATACAGTAAATGGTCCAAAAATGCGTTCAGTAAACTATTGCGTCAGCTTCTCAACTGAAATATCCTTAATTTCAGCATTGTGCTCCAGTATTCCTCCACCCCTGGTAAATCATGAGCTAGACTGCTGCAGAGAACGAATACAGGGGGAATTTCAGATGTATAAAGTAGAAAATATTCCTATGGAAGACTACTATGAACTGTGGTATTAGACACTATTTGCATATCTATTGCAATTGAAAAAGGATAAGGATATCCTTAACCTGTTACTTAAACAAAACCAAACAACTGCATCAAACTCCTTTGAAACTAAACAGAAAGTTGAAGTATATAACATATTTCAGCTGAGGGTTCATTTACTAACCGGATACATCCATGAGCTGTCATTACTAGCTGGGTAATCCTTCTGACCGTATTTCAAGTTCTATTCTGTTCTGTGGTAGCATTCTCTGAACTTTACCAGACAAAGCTCCTGCATCCAAACACTCTAGGTCTAGAAAATAGGACAAAAAAGTGACATTTCTGGACAGACTCATGCATAGGAAATGCATTTGTGTTTCCTAAAGAAACTCAGTGAGTTTACGAAGAGTCATTGCATTGAGAAATTATGCCAGTGAGGCTTTTGAAAGAAGGCAGTTTGCTTAGTGCTACTTATTCCTGGATGTAGAACCTACGGGAAAACATGTGGAATACATTTGCAACATGGTGACTGCAACAATATGCTCTGTTGTTGTTACTGAACTATCTGTTATCAAACCATAGGCTTCAGCACATAGCCAGGATGCTTTATGCTCAATGCAAAGTGCATAAAAAGACTTGCTCTTTCCCAAATCAGACAGGCATGTTGTGCTAGTCTTCCATTGACTTGCTGTTATCAGGATAAAAATCTGCCTTTTTTTAGCCTAAGCACCTCGAGTTGGCTGCTTCTCCTCACATTGCAAGGGGGCAGTCCCTGCGCATCACAAGGCAAAATGCTACTGGTGAGCTTGTCTCCACAGACCAGGAGCGAGCTTGTACGTATGCGCACGTGTGAGGTGGTCTGGGGAGCCGGGGACTGGAGCAGCAGACAGTCACGGAGCAGCAGGTCCTGCAGGGCTCTGCTTTGCACAGCCAGCGGTTGTAAATGTGTTGTCGTGGTGGCTAACAGCAAGCAGGAGGTATCTGCAGAATGGCCCCAAATTATATGATTTGTGGGGGCAAGTTCATCTTGTTATTCGTCTATGTTCCTCAGTACCGGAGCTTTTTGTGCCAATTATCACTGCTAAAGCCCTAAAGAAGCCCCTCTCTTCTTCAAAACACAGACAAAAGCAACCCTTGGGTTTATGCACAATAATGTTTGGATTAGTTAAAGAAACCGCATTTGCCAATAGGAAAAGAGAAGTAAATTTCTAAGCTATTGAATAACACTGCTATGCTTGGAAAAGATTTTTTCTTTTGTAATTCCCTTTTAATTTCCTCCCATCAGAACTGCTGAGAGGAATCTGAAGCTAGGTTTTCAGGAGTGACTGAAGGAGTTCGGCCACTGACTTCTGCTGAAAAATCAACGGACCTGGAAACGTAAGATAACATTTCCATAAACACACGAGTGATTTGAGATTTAAATTCCACTAAAAATCATCTAGGATTTCCAACTCCCCAGTTCAGACAGGGAAAAGGAAGACTAGCAAACTAATCCTTATTATCAGATAAGTGGGGATTGAATGGAGGAACATAGGGCACAAGAAAATGAGGGGGAAACTGAGGACAGAGGAGAAGACTATGTTCATGAGGTTTAAACACTGAGAAGCATAAAAGGCAACAGGAAAAAGGATAGAGAGAAAGAATATCAGGCTATACAAACTGAAATATTGCTTTCAGTCACTTAGATTTTCCTTCGATTTTGAGAAAAAATCAGTAAGACCACATAAAATTGAATAACTTGATCACTTGACTCAGTGCCTATGAATTCAGCACAATATATTTCTTCATTCTGCTCCCTGATCAGATTAGAAAGTATCTGAAGTTAAACTAAACTATGCATTCTGGTAACCTTTCTGAATAGTTTTGTTTTCTTCATTTCAGTAGTCTTTTTTTCAATTTAAAAATATTATTTGAATACCACATTTGGGTGGGTAGCGACTACCATGACACTGTGTAGAAAACCAAAGCAATTTGAAGCAAGCTAGACGTTCTGAATACATTTTTAAAATACCTTATTGCTTAAATAAAATAAACTGAAATCTCTTAGTCTGGCAATTACTTTCAGATGTTCGATTGTTTATTTTTAAAGAACTGTCATATCAACAATTTCGGACCGATGAGCACTATTTTGGTATTTTCACGAGTTTTCTCTAACATCTGCTCCCTGCCTTGCATTGGGAAGTACACACTCATCTTCATTGTCTCTTGTATTTATCTTAATTTTGCTGTATTTTATTTTATTAGAGGAAAAACTAAGCAGAGCTGTTTGTGGCAAGTTTTAGTTACAGGAAACCCAAAAGCTAAGCCCCAGTTTCAGCTGAGACAATTAGACTGTTGATTTTGGTAGGAGCTCAGGACTGCTATTGGACCCAAATGCCTTTCAAGTCTAATTGCCAGTTGATGCTCAACTTTGAAAACTTTCTGTATTCTTGCTACAGATATTGGGCTTTGTTTCCTTCTAATTTGAGGGATATTTCTATCCAGATCTGAATGTTTTGCTGAAATTCTTCTCTATTCACTGGAATAGATTAAAAAGAGAGAGGGAAAAAAAAAAAAAGGAAATAATAACATTTTCCAGAATTCTCAAACTTTTTTTAGACTTTTTTTTTCTTCTTATTTCTCTGTGCCTTAATATCTCTGTATTGTAGAAGACAGGGTTTGTTTTCTCAAAGCAATTTTTGCCATGCATGAGAAGTAGCAAGTGCTAATTTGCAATGCCTAGCTTAACTGTTGCTTTTTACTGTCTGGTATATACATTTAATAGCCCATATTCCTATTTCACCTGCTGTAGGTGAAGGACTCTGAGGTAGTGAATAAGTGATACATTTTTTAAAGTGACCTATATTACTATATAACATTGGAAAATCTCTCTCGAAAGGTTTGAAGAAATTGCTAATAAAAATAGCAATGTTCTCATACAGTGTTTTAATCAGCTGCTATATAACCCTCACAGCCAAGTTATCAAAATCCACTGCCATTCTTGGATGTATGTTTTATTGCTAGGTGGATTGGGCTCTAAAACTTTCTTATAGGTGCTCTGGGAGAACTTAAATACTGGCTGGAAAGTATTTTACACTCTATTAACGTTTTGTGGGCTGGGGCCTTGGGCTGTATGGTTTCTTTTTTCTTTTTCCTTTTTTTTTGTGTTACACCGGTATAGCAGCCTGTCTAGGGCCAGTCCCAGCATCCTCGCCGGGGGCTGGGTCCCAGGGACAGCTCTGACAGCTGGCAGCCACCGGCCTTCGGACAGCCTGGCTGTGGGCCAGTCCACCCCGGTGCCTGGAGAAGCCCAGCGGGTTCTCCAGGAGAGGTGTCTGCCATCGCTGATCATCTCGAGCGGTGTCCTAGTGGAGTCATGTTTGTATTGACTCCATTGGTTTCCTTTCAGACAAATTCTGCAGGATTTCTCTGCAAGAGAGATGCACGATCGAACGTGGCACTTGTCTTCCCAAAGAGGCGTTCAGAAAGTCTGAGGAATTTACGTGATTAATTCTTAACATTTGGATTCTTTTAATTAGCCATCCAGAAACCAAAACAGAGTGCAGGACACTACTGCAATGTAGCTTGTTAAGCAATAATGCATTTTTTCTTCCAAAAGTCACACTTGATAACAAACAATAGTCATAGGCATAAGATGACTGTGGATACTATGAGCTAACGTCTAGTAGTCAGAAACTTTTCCATTAGGGCTCAAAATGATGTTTAACATATTCTTCCCATTATTGAGCTAAAGTAAACATTATATTAAACATGGATTTCCAAATGAATGTTACTGCTGTTTGTCTTCACATATGCATACACATGAATGCAGACACGTGTACATACGTATTTTGGATATCAAAAGTACATCAAGAGCATAGTTCGCTATATTCCTAGGATATAATGTTTTGTGCCATCCCTATTTAATGAAACCCATCTTTAATATTTCCTGACTGTAAAAATAAATTTAAAACAAGGTTCTTTAAAAAAGAAATGCCAAAATTACATGTTCTTTCCTATTAAACTGCAGAGAATATCTGAAAGAGTAGATTTTTTTAATTATCTAGGAAAAAAACTGCTGAGGATAATCACCAAAACATGTGTATCATATATTTTTCTACTCAAAATTCAAAAGCTTTGGTGTATAGCAAACACTTGAATAACTTATCAAAGCCTACTTGTTTCTCGCTTTAAGACAACTTCAGTTTTAAGCCTTTGCACTTTGGTTTTGCCATTATGCATAACTAATTCAGGATTTCAAAGCTGGATATACTTACATTTAGATATCGGGAAAGGGCAGAGAAGGACAAGTTGTTTGCTTTTCACTGTAAGAGATCTAGATTTCCTGTTTGTGTAAGGCCCGTTGTTATTTTGTTGATTTTAAGTTGGTCCCTAGAGGGAAAAGAAAGCTTATAAGAAATTTATGAGCACAGTAGCCTTTTTTTTTTTTTGCAGAAATGTTAAGGAATTTTGCCCAAGATTTTAAAACATAATGGTGTAGCATAGTCTTTTAATTCCATGTTCAGGATTCTTATTCAAGGTCTGCTGTTCAGAAGTATGACAACCTGGCAGCTTGTTCACTTTGAGTAGCCTTTTTAGTTACTCAGTGCTTGTGAAAACTGATGTAGCAATTTGAATAAAGACTAAAAATCCCAACATTCGGTATTTTTGTTGGCAATCCTGTAATAATTAGGCTGTAAATCAAAATCTGGGTTTGGATTTCAAGAAAAGCTCCTTGAGTCTTGTTCTTACTCTTCTGGAGAGATATTGTGTAGCTTTTTCAGATTACTAGGTATAAAATTATCAGTTTGAATTACTGCTGAAAAATGTTTACTTATTCTCATCTTTCTCCGTGTGTGTTGCCCCCATGAAAACATACATACAAACCCTTTCTTGCAGCGAGCAGCATAAAGCCATTAGTTCCCGAGAGGCTTGGACTGATATGAAGTGCTTGTAACTGCCGTATGAAGTCCCAAGCACCACTGCACTCATAATGTGAGGATGCAACAAGGGGAGCCACGGGCAATACTAGCATCCCACATAAACACAAAATATGCATATCCATTTTATATGCTAATCACTCTCATGTAACTGCTACCAAGCCATACATATTTCATCCGATCCACATCCCACTGACATGACTGGGAAGACTTTGTGATTTGGTGGACTCAGCTGCCACCTAGATGTTCAGGGTTTGGTCTGATAAAGCCCTGAACCGTGAATTCTGGAGACTTGTGCTCCTACATGGGTTTGAGCACATTCTTGAGTGCTTTGCTGGATCAGGGCTGGGGAGAGCCCACTACCCCTCTGTGTAGTCCTGCCCTCAGCTGCTGACTGCACACTCCTTTTGCCACTCAACAGCCATCATGCACAAACCCATGGACAACTAGGAAAACAGCTCTTTGATAAGCAAGATGGTGCTTTTCACACGCTGATTGGCTTTGTGGTTGAAATTTGAGGTATTCGGCCTAAGATCTTTCTGGCCTGTGTTTTGCCTCTCCAAAGTCACTGTTTTCCCTAGCAGCCAGAGTAGCTTCAGAGAGCCTCCCTCACCCAAAGGTCTCTCTCCATTTACTTGAAGCATTTATCAGCCAGGACAAAATGAAAACTGAAGACCAGCAGCTCCTAACCTCTGTGCAGCTGAACTTCAGCAGTGCCACCTACCTCAGGACCCGGCGTGCCCCAGGGGGCTGTGGCCCAGGTAGCCCAGCCGCCACCAACCTGTGCTAACTGCAGAGGGAGAGAGCGACTGGCAAAGGATGAGAGCCAAAAAGCAACATTGATTTTACAAGGGAAACCTGCAGGTAGCTTGATGGTTTTACTTCAGATTTATTCCAGCCCCTTAGAAGTGTGCCCGCTACCCCGTCTCTTCTGTCTCCTCTGAGTGCGCCAGCTGGGCTGTTGTGAGGTCTCCCTTTCAGATCTGACGAAATAACCAACTAAATTTTGGTCAAAACAGTACGTTTTCACCAAAACAGCTTGACTCTGGTTGACAGAGGAGCATTTTTCTGCCATAAAGGAGATCTCGAAACATCAGCCCAGCTCCTTCCAGAGCACATTGCTGCTGACAAACCCTTGAGCTTCAGGAAGCACTTCCTCCATTTCAGGTGGTCCCAGCTGCCCACCCGGCCCCAGCACCTGCTCCATCAGCTGCCCCTGACAGCAGCCCAATGGGTACCTTTTTCCATCCTTCCTCATGAAGCCCAGAGCCCCCATTAAAAGTAACTTGCTGCTCTCCAGGGCCTTTGCTGTAGGTTAGGGGTGACATTAGTGGTGACAAAGCTTTCTGGCCTCTGGTGTCAAATGTATTTCGAAGAATCTCTGTGATGACCAGCAGCTCAGCTCTCTGGCAAAGCCAGACCTACTACTGGCCTGTGATTGCCCTTGCTTTGGTAGATAATCTGGGATGATTTTTTCCTGATGTGCTGCTGCTGGGGGAGCTACCACAACAGATGTCCCAGCACTCCGACACCGAGCATTTGACAGAAATGCCTCACAGTGTTCTTACATAGGAAATAAAGTTTTCTGCTTGAGACAGTTGCTTGAAAAAGACAGAGGAAAGAATTATATAATAGTCCGGCAAGATTTTCTTTCATTTAAATGGTTTCACTCTACTTTCAATAAATAAATAAATAAAAATGTAGGAAGTATGGAAGTGAAGATAACTGACAGCAAAAATTCAGCAGGCATTTGTCCTTCCAGACACACAAGGACTTCATAAGAAAAACTTGAAAGAAGGAAAACAAAAAGGAAGAAGGTGAGTGATTTCAATAGCCAAAGAAAAAAGTGAAAAAGAAAAACAATTTCACACCCTAATATCAAGGGATAGGAGATAATGCCCAAATACTGTGGATTATTTGCAATCAGTTTCACTCAATTCATTTGAACTGGATAAAGAAGTGTGCGTCTGGCATCTCTCCTGGGAGGACTCTACAGCCCGGATAGCAGAAATTGCCAATTTCATTGCCATTTGCTTCATCATTTTATGAAGTGTAGCTTTTAATTGTTTATCCTGCCAACCAGGCCTTCTCCTTTAAGCAACGAGTCAATAATTCAGACCAATCATTCATCACTTTCAGAGATGGCTCCGGGCTCCAAAGTTCAGCTCTGGATACAAACTTCACCACAGCTTGCAGATGTTTAGGTTTGGGGCTTTTTCTCAGCTTCTTGCATAGATGAAGGAAAGTCATGAATTCAGAAGTAGCTTTGAATAGTTAGCAAAACAGAGAGCTGCCAGGCTGGAGGGGATGGCAGGCTACTTTGCCTGTGCCTAAGAAGAGAGGGATTAGGCGTTTCAGCCAAACTGCTCATTCCTGCTTGCTCTTTGTACCATCCATGTCGCTGTTACTGCCTTTGTGGGATTAGAGGGCGGGTGAAGGAGTGCCAGCGTGTACCAGCGGGCCCCAGTACAGCAGCTGTCGCACCTGCCTTTTCTACCTCCAGCGGCAGCAGGATTTCTCTGGCTCTCTGCCCTGCTCCCATCCTAATTCCTGTTCCTCCAAATGAGGACTGACCCCTTGCTGACAATCAAGAAGGTACAGAGAAATGTGTAGATGGTGATGGTGGAGAGAGCAGAAGTGAGGGGAGGGTCTCTGCCCCACCCCCCCCAGGAGGGGAAGGAAGGAAAAGAGGTGGTCCCAAGGAGAAAAGACAACTGTAGAAGCAGAAAAAGTGCCCTGTCTTCTCACAACCTCCCCACACACTGTCCTCTTGGTCCTCAAAGAGTCCCCATAACATTACTGACAGTCCCCCCGCTTCCCTCTCACGTGCCTTTCCTTAATTCCACACCACCACCACTGCCCCTGACTTCCTCACATGCTCCAAGTGCTTGGCCAGTGCAGATGGTTTGGTTTTGCTACACAATGTAACCAAGAAAAAGCCAAATTCTGGCTCCTGTTGATTTTTCTGAGAGGAACTCCTGGCCACATTCAGGTGTTGCTCTTTATGTGCCCTTCCAATATTATTATTATCCTGCTCTTCATGTCCTGAGACCAAAGACTGCATGTGCATTCTTCCACTTAACTTCTTTCAGAACTGAAAACCTATTATGGTACAATGATTATCTTTTAACACAGAAAATTAATCTCATGGAAGGTTTCCTAGTGATACATTCCCTGTCTCCCCTGTGTTATTCAGTCACTTGGAGATCCTGATATATAGATTAAGGCTACATGGAGATGTTCCAAGTTGAAAGCCACAATGCTGGGGAACACGAAGCAACACAAGGCAGTCTTTTTAGCTTTGGAGAAAATAAGGTCCAGTAAGACTTCCTGGAGTAGCAAGGGAGAGAGGGAATATGAAAGAGAGAGTGAGATAAATCATTCCTGAGAGGAAACTTAAGCATTAGATTCCCTAACTGTTACAGTTTCATTTCATTGTTCTGCTGTTAAGAACCATTTAGTGCAAATCTATAGCTGAAAGGAGAGGGCAGAATTTATTTTCAGTGTACAAAATCTTCACATAATAGGAGGTAGCATGCATTCTCCTCTCTCTCCCACTCTGCTGGCTGCAGGTATTAGCCAGGTCTGGAAAACAGCATTTTGTGTTTTCAATCCAAGTGCAGAAAGGCAACAGCAGAAAGGCAGAAAATAGCTGTATTCTCTATCTTAAGACAGAAACAGCATGACCCGTAGTTCAGTTAAGTAATCACATAAATATAAATTCTATTTTAAGCATATACTTGAGTCCATCTGATTCAATATTCAGCCCAAATGAAAATGACTTTTGTGGAATGAGGTTTGCATTGAACTGGATCTGCTTAGTAAAGTATTTCAATCTGGTTTGGGGGAGAAAAGAAGAATCTGGTCAATTGCTGCAAATGCTTCTGTAGCAAAATTGCTGCTGTACTCATAGTTTGGGCTATTTTCTACTGAATTTTTTAAATTTTTGTGTGAGAGAACTACCAGGGAATAGAAGGCTGGGTCTGGAGTAAAGTCTCAGGAATGTGCACACATAATTATGTCTTCTGAAAGTAGCACGCTACATAGGATTTCCTAAACGGTACCAGAAAATGTTGACATACTGGAACTGACATTTGCAATTTCAAACACCAGCTTTCCAAGTATAATTAGTGTCCTTGTAAATGTTTCAGTATCAAATCTGGGACTCACTTTGGACAAGCCAGTCCACAAACTCTAAATATATGTATTTTTTGCCATTTATTATTTCCTTTTCCAGTGTTCCAGGGACTGACAGCTGTGATTTTTAAAGCTAGGAAGTAGTTAATTCAAATAGTGTGTTTTAAAGTATTTATTACATTTAATTACAATACATAAAAGTTGCTTTTACTTATAATTCACCATTTTCTCCTGCCATTAATCTTATTTTTTTGTTTAAAGTACCTATGATTCCCATACTCCCTTGTACAAAATATACAAACACTTTTGCATAACCACAGCTTTCCTCTAGACACGCACCAAAATATAGAGGATATGAGAATTACTTATGACAGATGAGTCACATTAATATTTTGTTCTAAGCCATGAGAAAAATGAGACACAAGGGTAGGAATCAGTACAGATCAAAACCCTTTGCACTTTATGATCCAAAACCACAACCATCTACTGAGGTGCAAAATGTTCTTTTTTCACATAAAATGTGAGAAAAACACAAAGAATTTCATACTGCAAATGCTGGCGGCACACAATGTTGCAATTATTCTCAATATTTTGAGATGCCTGAATCAAAACCAAGGCTTTAAGCAACACTGAGGTAAAAGTATTTTTATAATTCTCCACCAAAAAAAAAAAAAAAAAATTGTGTGTTTGCTACAATTGCTTCAGAAATGGTGTGCCAAATTTCTATCAGTGACTGATAATAAAAATAGAAAGGGGGAATGTCATGACATCCTCTCTCTTTACTCGCTTTTCTCATCCTAACTCCTGTTAGGTTTATCAGATTTCTGTGCTGCTAGACAAATCTTGGATGTTCTGTTCTTGGAAAAGGGTCTTTCTGATCGTCTCTTGCCACTACTTTCCTACCACAGTGCACGTGACTTATTTAGGCTGGGTGTGGGGCATGATCTCGCTTCCTATTTGGAGGACAGTAGATATAATTGGTCCCGTTGGGCCTGTTCTCAGTAGTTACCACTCACTATTAGACTGCAGAAGAAACATTTATCACTACATCTGATGTGATCAGGTGATATTGTCTGTAATTTGGGTCACCACTGGGTGAAACAAGTCTTCTGTTTCCTAAGACCTAAATAAACTCTTCCCTCATTCCCTCTTTTTGACCTGGTATCCCATGGAGAGCTCACATCAGCAAGATGCTAGGGTTCTGCACGAACACTTTGGCACTCTCCAGCCTCGGGGAAGGACCTGTTCCTTTCAGTGCCCAGTGGAGGCAGGCAGCCACCTCTGCCAAAAAAGACCATGAGACTTCTCTTGGGGTGCACAACGGGAGCTTCAGATGGGACCTGACAGAGACTTTGGACTGCCAGGCCCAGTCCAGTAAAATAATTTGGTGTGTGGGGTATTTAAGCATGTACGTGGTGGCATGTATTTCTCTGGCCGTGATAACTTCGGCGCCACTGTTCATGTGCTGTAAGCTCTGTAAAATTAATTTCTCTGTAGGGCTGGAGCTGGGCTGTGTTTCTCATTACGAGAGTGACTGAGGTAGGTAAGTGTTAGCTCTGCTTCGTGGCGCTTGTTTGGTCTTCCAGCTACTAGTGGGGTCCCTGCTCCTACCCGCTGCCATCCAAATCCGTCCTTCCCCCATGTGATAACACACGGAGCTGCTCACGGTGCATACCAATGCTGGGCTGGGCTGGTTTCATGCCACCTTCTCGTGCTATGCAGGAGGGTTTAAACACAGAAACTGAACACACAATTTATGGAAAATCAACATCAAAGATTAAGGATTAAATTTTAAGAACTAAATGGGTGGTCTTATCCAGACAATTTCTGTGGACTCTACTGAAAGAAATACATGGCTAAATAATTAGGAACCAGAACAATGCTTTGAGTATCTAGCTGTAAAAGTGTTACCTTAAGCCTATGAAAGCACGATCTCCATTTTCTCCATTTTTAATTTGCCTAAGAAACTTTCTACCTTCTTTATTAATGCACTATTTCAGACTTGTTCAGTAGGTACAGAACACTTTTCTTATCATCCAATATCAGTAACTCTGTTTGTCATGATTAAGCTATTAGAGGCTGTTCAGGTGTAATTAAAACTTGTGTGCAAATAATAGGTATAGACATTGCACTTTGTTTAGTCCACGAAAATTTGGTGTTCAGTTTAGGCTTGCCAGGCAGAGTTCGAGCTACTTGCATTGAGGTAAATTTAGATACTGGATTATAGTAGGTGATTTCTTTAGTGATACTGGGAATATCACAAGATGTGCTTCTGGTTAATAGTGGTTTGTAACTGTGATAAGTTTCTCAGGCTTCTCAGCCAAAGCAATTCCTACAAAATCACCTCCCCAGAAAAGGTTTGTAGGAGCATGCTGAACTGCAGTTACATGGTAGGCTGAAGGTGCCAAGGAGATTAAAGGGAGACATTATTAGTCCAGACTGAAATTTTGCCAGGCCTCCAGGACAGAATTAAGTATCACTGTGTATTTCTCTCTGGTATGTTTCTACACCATGAACTTGGACAGAATTTCAAATTTATGATGAAATCCAAGCTCTGTTAAGACTACTGAATTTCTTTCTTGAAATTTTTCCTGATTCTAACTAATACAAGCAAAGACTTGCTACTGTCAGCCGAGACTACCTATTCGTGGGAGAGGTACGTGTAAAACGAAACATTAGGTATAAAGGGCATGGTATAATTTCAGTCAGGTTATTTATGCATGCCTTTAAATAAAGAAAAAAGAAAAAAATAGAAAAGTAAACTTTCCAGTTCCTTACTGCTGCTAATCTCAGCAAACCAATTCTTTACCCATTCTGGAATTTTTATCAGTTTAGTCTCATGTTATAAAGAAAAATGAAGTGAAATGCACATTTTTTATATAACTTAATAAAAAGTCAGAACATATAACTTGCTATTATAGTGTGCAATGACCAGTGTGCTCTACTTACCACAGGAACAGGTAGTTTACCTTGCCCTGATAGGCACTAGTCAATTCTTGCTGCTTTATTTGTTTGGCTGAACCACCTGAACCACACCATATCTTTTCATGTAATTTACCTAAAAAGGCTGATCTGTAGACATAAGGACTATGCTAACTTCTGAGTAGTATACTTGAAAAAATTGCCCTAAACATCATAAATATAATGATTATGAAATATTAGAGCAGAAAAGAGCCTTGGCTGTCATCTCAGTACTGTGTATGAACAGAAACAAACAAGTTAAATAAATTCTGTCCTCCATTGCTGATACCCAGATAACCGAATACTGGACACTGTGCATCTTTGATCTTTGGCAAACAGGTAAAGTTTAAATGAGATGAACTTTCCAAACAGTTTCTATGCTAGCATTACAGAATCTCACATCATAAAGTAAAGGAAAAGCTTTTCTGTTTCAGCTCTCTATGGAGCTGAGTTGATAAAGTAACTAAACATGCATCTCATTGATTTTTGACAGTAACTAAGCAGGGGTACTTATGGACATTGGGTTATGTGCACAATTATCAGGGTCTTAAATTGGTGGAAATACTCCCCGTACTTAGCAGAGAACAAAATATCAGTTACAGAAAAACATATTTTTATTTTGTTTATCATCATTCTTTCTCTCAAGTAAAATCAAAACAATTAAACATTTCTCAAGCAGATGTGTATTTCTACTCAGGTTGGGATGAGGAAATGAAAAGAAACATGGTGTACTATTATTAATCAAAAGGTAGATATGTTATATTTGTGTATTTCATCATAAGTGAAGTGCTTTCAGGCCTGTAGAGGAAAAAGTACTGAGAATATGTTCAAAATGCCACCCTTGTAAGTAAAATGCCTCTGTGGACTGCAAAGTACAACCTCCCCCTCATCCCCCTTGGGGATTCGTGCCGTTTGTTGTCCACTCCTTTAAAGGCAAGATTTTAGGAGTTTCCCATTACAGGCAAGCAGGAGAATTCATCTCCATGTTAATATAGTACAGGATAAGCTCATGCCAGTGGCTTATTTTTTCACCATTACAGTAGTACCTAAATATTCAGATATTTATCTTCACAGTACCTCGTCAGGTAGGGAGGAGACCCTGCTCCCACTTTGCTGTTGGCACAGAGAGGCCAAATCCTCTGTCCAAGGTTGGTCCGGAGGAGTATAGAAGACGTGGGGCATGGGAAGGAGGCATTCCACACCCGTGTCAGTGGGTCAGCCCTCCTTTCTGCAGGAATATGAATCCTTATGCAGGACTGGCAGCACAAATACTACTTATATTTGAGGAAACTGTGACACATCCCACCTCTTGAACTGTGTTCCACTTGAGAAGAGTCCTATCATCTCAGCCAGATCTCATGTCCCCTTGCCCCTCACTTCCCTAGCCCCCCAAAAAATGGCATGCACTTTTCCAAGCACAGAATTATTTGCATCTTCAGAATGCCATTAACTAATTAAAACAGAATCACAGAATCACAAGGTTGGAAAGGACCTTCAAGATCATCTAGTCCAACTGTCATCCTATCACCAATACTACCCACTAAGCTACTAAACCATATCTTGTAGCACCTTGTCCAGGTGCTTCTTGAACACCGTGAGGGTCGGTGACTCCACCACCTCCCTGGTCAGGCCATTCCAGTGCCTGACCACTTTCTGAGAGAAAAAGTTTTTCCTGATATCTGATCTAAATCTCCCCAGGTGCAACTTGTGGCCATTTCCTCGAGTCCTATCATTAGTTATCTGGAAGAAGAGGCCAACCCCCTCCTCATCACAACCTCCCTTCAGGAAGTTGTAGAGTGCAATCAGA
>VXAL01016033.1:496219-525454 GCA_013399475.1 Chauna torquata | reverse complement strand
TTTTTTTCTTTTCTTCCTGTTGCTCTCAAGGAGACAGTGAGAATACTGAGTCTTTTGAAGTGGTTTTGTATTGTTGTTAAAATGTAATTCTTCAGGGGGGAAAGTAATAATGAGTGCATATATATATATATACATGGTTATAAAGATTCATGCTGATAATATTTTCTGCCATATCACAGTTTGGAAGAAAAAANAGAGATTTGGGTTCTTGTTGTTTTATTTGGTTTCTGAGACTTTATGATGCAATGCATGCATCTTTCATTGCATAGAAAGTCTACTTGTATATTTTTCTGTTTGCAAATGAGAGCTGCAAAAATCACATAGTCTCTTGAGGAAATCTAGCTCTTAATGAAAAATACCATATAACTGAGGAGCTGGCAAGACTGTAACAAGATTTTTTTTCCCCGCTCTGCTTTTTTTCTTTTTGTGGCTCTCTTCATTATTGGTAGAGCCAAGCAGCTACAGTCCTAGTGGGGACATTTTGGAGTTGGCCGCAGCTTTGCTACACCTCCTTATTCCAGCTGGTAAGCGTTTTTGATTCTTGCTATATTTTTTTATACTTTTTTTTTCTTTTCTTCCTGTTGCTCTCAAGGAGACAGTGAGAATACTGAGTCTTTTGAAGTGGTTTTGTATTGTTGTTAAAATGTAATTCTTCAGGGGGGAAAGTAATAATGAGTGCATATATATATATATACATGGTTATAAAGATTCATGCTGATAATATTTTCTGCCATATCACAGTTTGGAAGAAAAAAAAAAAGCTCAATGAGGAAAGACGTTTGCTTTAATACTTGGAGATGTATACTGTGTCTCTGTGCCTATGAAATGAACTTATTTAGTTACTAGGGACTTAAAAGTGCATGAATGAAAGGGAGAGAAAAATGAAAATATATTTGCTTGGGTTTAAAAATGTCTTCCAAGTTATCTGAAATTATTTTCTGTTTGTAAAAATGTTAATAGTTAACCCCCGCCTCTGCTTTTTGTGTATCTCTAGGCCCCTAAAAAAGTTCTGGATTTTTTTTATTTATTTGTTTTGTGTGTGTGTGTGTGTGTGTGTGTGTGTGTGTGTGTGTTAGGGGAGCATTTAACCATTTCTGAATTCATTTGCCAACTTTCCAGTTCACTATACCCTGTGTATACACATGTACAGGCTTTTCCCCCATTCTGTATCTGTTAACAAATCTGCGGCAGAGATGTTATGAAGGTATCACTTAGACCCCCACCTCCTGGCATCAGTGGATCACACTAGAATTTTGCACCTCATTTAGTAGATCTGCTTATGACCCTCATGTTTCAGGAAGGCTGGAAATAACCCTGAAAGATGCGAACTAAGTGTAACCCAAGTGCAATAGTTTTTGAAGAGGTTAAAGAAATAGCTTTGAAAATGGTTAATGGCCTTATAATTTCTGATGGCACATCAACTTCATGAACATTACCAGTGTCACCTCAGCAGATGGCTGCAGAAGATAGAGTACAATAAGCATGCTGTTATGCTTACTTGCTGTTTGTATATCAGGGCTGGGAAGAAAAAATAGCTTGTGTTCCTTCTCTGAGGGGTCCCTTTTGTCAACACCTATGGGTCGAGTAATCTGCTGGTTGTTTCCCATGTTTTAAAAGGTTGTAGGGATGGATTTTCAAAACATGAAGAGACATGTTGCACTGAGGACTCTTGAAATGCCTTGATTTGATGCGTTTGTCCCTTTCCTTTTCTCCTTTCTGTTTAATAACAACAAATACTGTGAAGAGGACTAAAACACTTGTAATTATGATGTTTCTATTTTTAAAGAGAGAGTTTAAAGAGCATAGTCCCCTGCTTCTGTTTTGTGTCCTCATAGTATTGCTGCCTGGACTGAGATTGCATTCCCACCTCAGGTGGGAAAGCAGTTGTGGATACTGTGAAAAGTGTCTGTGCCTGACTCTGTTCACCTTAAGCAAAGCTCCCTTTTAAAGTAGGAGTGTTGGATGAAGGCAGAGAGGAAAACTGGGCCCCATGAGGATGGCTTTCATATTGTAGTAAAAGTGTGAGGATTTAATATAAATGTTTGAAGACTACAAAGACTGAAATATGTCTGTGGTGGATGTAGTTTAGAGACTCCAATCAACAAAGGCAAGACAGAAGAGACTCTGGCTTTGTGTTAAAGGGAAAGGTACGTATTGCTGCAAGAGGTTATACTGCTTATGACAGCATTAAGATCTCTCTTCATCATCTTTTTTCCTGTAGTCTGCTGAAACTCTGACAATTACTTGTTGATTTCCAAATTGTTGGACTTTAACATTTTTAAGAATGTTCTATTATTTTGTAAGGCATTCTGTTATTCATTTTGCTTAATCCCTAAGTTGTATGGATGGAAGTGAATAAAAATGATATCACAGAATCTGATATTTTAAGAGCAGTAAATACAGTAAACTGCACGGCAAACTTTCAGATTGCTACTTCCTGTATTTTCTGTCTGTCAAGTCTTCGTGTATAGCAAGAGAGCAATGATTACTTTGCCTCGTCCTTAAAGCAAATTTAATACATGATCATCTTGCTGGACACTGGCATGATATTGTCATCTGTTTTCATTTCAGTGGTATATGCGTAGCCTAGAAGGATGGTTGTCCTGTTTTTCTGTCATCTGGTTCATTCCAAATCTGAGGTGATTTGACTTATCTTGCAGATTAGCATGTGTTACTAAATGGGAGTTTGAGCAGGAGGAAAACTAAATGAGCAATGGACAGGACTAATTCTGCCTTAAAAAGGTGAAATATGAGGCTGTTCTCCTTCTACAAATTCTGTGTTCATGTTAACATCCAACTTGTGCGCAGGCAACGTGTTCCTGACGCACTATGGTGAGGATGTGAAAATATTCAAAGGACTTTGTGTACGGAGAACTTGCTGAATCTCATTGCTGAAGATGAGCGAGCAGCGCAAGGACCAGAAGTTAGCGTGTACTCTTCAGAAGAACATATATAATAAGGAGGATCTGAATAATTACGGTTCCCCCTAACCAACTGAGTGGGGCACATCTGCCGCTGAGGCAGGCTGTTGAATGCAGCCAGTGCATAGGAAGGGAAGCTAGGCAGGAACATGGCTGCCTCAGCCTAATAGCAGCAGCGTGGAGTGTATGTAGAATATACCCTAATCAGTGATACCCCTAATGTGGCAACCTATTGTTTCATTCAGCTACTCTGGAAAATCTGCCTCTCTGAATGGCAACACTTGTGGCTAAAAATTTAATACAGCCCATGAGCCGATGATGTTGGCAAAAGGCAGTTACAAAATGGAATACGACCTCCTATCTCCTTCTGCTTTTGTTTTTGTTTTGTTTTCCAAAGTAGGCTATTTCTACAGTTTCTTTCCTTACAGCCAGTCTGTCTATAATTCCCTTTACCACCTGCCCATTGCTCAGTCTGGAGTCTAACCAGAAAAATGTCTGCTTTGTTAATGGCAGTTAACTTTAGATCGCACCCCAACTGCTTTAGACCCAGTTTGCCAACAAGAGAATCCTGGTGTGACTTTATGTGACACATTAGGGCAATAAAAGTAATGTAGTTCAACTTATTTATTTTGCTGTGCATATCACCCTGGAATGGCATGCTTGTTAAAATTGAACTATGTATTCACCATTGCTATTTGGTATCATCAGTTTTAAACAGGTTCCTTGACGGGTAGCCTGATAAAGCAGATATTCCCTAAAGAATAATTCATTAATCTGCAACATGTAACTGTCCTGTGACACTTAAACAAAAACTACAAACAAACAAAAAAAACCAAACAAGCAAACTGATGTTTGGTAGACATGGTGTCAGAGAGCATAACAGCAAGTTTCTAAACTGTATTGTCTCAATGTATTTCCACTGTTTCTCTCTTCCTACCTCAGTAACGAGGGAGCAGGATTGGATCCCAAATGGTTCCTTTACTGTATCACCCAACTGGATTGTCTAAGTTGCTATGTGAGCAGCAAAACCAATGAATTCTGATTTCTTCTGGATTTACATTCTTTACTTTCCTGAGGCCAAAATGAATGACTAACAGATGAATCTTGTCTGCCTTTCCCTCTGTGGGCATGCCAAGTTGTGTCTCTACCCACTGCTCACCCACTGATTTTCAAGAACTTGTGCAAGAATATAATTCTCCTTTATACTCTAGACCTCTTTCAAGATGAGTTTCAAATTGCCCAGCAAGCTCAAATGTTATTTTAGAGTAAGGAGGAGTAGATGAATAGCTGGATAGACAAGGAAACAGCATACTGAGATAAACGTTGCTTTTTATAAAAAATAATTAAAAGAAATGTAAGCCCTGCTTGCAGTACTCCTCAAGAATAACATTTTCTACAACAGCATTAGGGACTTCTTGGATACTAAGTCCTGAAATCCATGTAAAAGGCTGAATACACTAGGAATGATGTCTGGCACCAGTGAACACACTGGCTCAGCCAAGGTAGTGTACAAACTATTAGCCTCCTTTAGCATTTTTGGTGGGATGGTGAGGAATTACAAATCTTGCTGTTGGAAATGTGTGTATACTGTTTTGAATCACACCTACATGTAGAAACATTCCAGATCCACTTCAGAGGTGCCAAAGCTTTTGCTATCTAGCCTGGAGGATATATTTTCTCACTGTTCTCTCTGAAGTAAACTCTTGGTTTAGCTTGCAGATACTATACAGTGATTTAGCACTTTAAAAAAAAAAAAATCACATTTTTTTAACACACTGATGTAATTAGAAAAGCATATGTGTATCACTTATTCCTTTAAACCTTTCCACTGAATTGAAATACTTAGCATTTCTACAGCCAAGCACATGATCACTTTCACACTGCATATAAAAGAGGGTTACTGCAATAAATCAGATAACTTGTTGGATACCTTTCCTTTTGCTTCTGCTTCAAGATAAATTCCTAGCGACTTTGAAGAGGTGACAGTATTATACTTGGGTAAAATATAAACTTGCAAATGTAATGGATGCAGCTAACAGCTGTTCTTTTAATACATTTCAAAAGGTTGCTTCAGGTAAGGATTATTTGGGTCCTGTTTCTGATCCAACCTCTACAAGGCGGAAAACTCCTGTCTTGAGGTAGAGCAGATGAGTAAAGGTAATACTCCTTGTGACAAAAGCTGAAGCTCTAACTAAAAAGCTTCCAACAGTGGGAATGTGTTTAAAGGAACAGGAGACATTCAGAGACAAACACTGCCAGTAAAGTTGCTCACAGGACGTAGCCTACTCCTCTGCTTTACCGAGGCACTGGACTGTGACTTCCTACACCATTCTGACCACAGCCTAAAAATAAGGATGAGGTGAAAAGCTAGAATCCGAGGGAAAAATTTTTGAACCCAACAAAGGACTTCATTTTGACAAATGAATTGCATTTCGTGACTTATTGCAACATTTTCTCTTTTCTTTGGTGTTTATATATGAATGTGTAAAGCTTACATCTGGACAAATAAAACCACTGTAGATGTGTAATGATACCAGCAGAGTTGTTAGTGCTTATCCTCTCCACTTTTGCTCTTGTAGGTATGTAGGGAATTACACCCTTTCAGCTTTGGTTTCATACCGAGGGAAGCTAGTATCGTTTCCTAAAATAGGTAGCATTAGAGCACTGGTAGGTTTTCATTATGTTTGCAGGGAACTCTGAGATCTGAAAGAAAGTAAACGTTAAGGGTTATCAATCAGCTAAAGGCTGAAATGATACATTCCTGTCTTTCTGGAGTCTCAACCTCTATAACCCTACTCAGCTGAACACAGGAGAGCAGAAAAACTAATTCAGTTTTTTTGCCTTTATTATGGGTGTAATGTCATCGAGAGTAATGACTTTTTTTTTTAATTGGGTGGTTGAAGACACATCCTAAACATGGACTAGAAGTGGTTGTGACAAGGATGAGAAACAAGTCTGCTAGCTCAGTTAGTGTTTATTTCCTGATAGCCTACCATTATTGCATTTTTAGACATTTATATTTTTCTTTTCCAAGATGTGACTCACTGAAGTATGTTTCCTAGCTGCACTGCAATCTTTGTGTTACAAATCAGAAACAGAACATGTCTGGGTTTTACTTCAAACTTCATCTCATAAATGTTGTGCAAAGACCCCATGTAAACACCCTAACTGAGTTAGCATTTAAACTCACCATAGATTAATCCTTTATTTTCATCTGTAAGATCTTTATTAAACCAGTGTGTTTCACGAGCAAAGCAAAATGAAGTCTGGGTAGAAATAAATAAATGCTAAAATTTTCTAAGGTTCATATCCATAGAAAACTGAATGGTGTCCCAACAAAGGAAGTGAAAGCCATTGCCTATTCTGGACCTATCACATCATTAAGAAGCCTCCCTCTCTCAAGAAGCACTTGTCACAGTGGGAGCTGCACTGATCTATTTTTACAACAGGAAACAACCCGAGTATCTCTCAACAGAGTATTTGGTTTTAAATGCTAGAAGACTTGTCCTCACTTTCAAAGGTGGGTTTTAATGTTTACAGATTTGTAAAGCACATTGGCATCTGATGGAGCAGGACTGGAGGATCCAGTTTAGAATACAGAGCCTTCTAGCTCAGAGGCTACCTTCTTATTATATATGTTTAGAGTACTACCAAGAAGTCCTGATTCATGATTGAAGAGTCCAGTATTACTGGTTTTGAAATTCTAGAATTCTATGCATTAAACTATCTCTGTCATGGAATATAGTTAATGTGTGCATATGTGCAAAGACTACGCATGCCCCTTTTGTTGCCTCTCGTAGCTGCTTCCTATCCTGTCTTACATTTGGCAGTGGAGGTAGAAAGACTGAAAGATACGCTTGTTCTCTTTTTGAAGAATTTTTTTTTCCTCCTCCATTTGGTCTGGCAAGGAAGCGACTTAAAGCAAAAATGTGTTGGCAAGTCCAGTGGCCTGTGAAATCAGTCAGAAATCAGATAAATCAGCTAAGGAATTAACTGCAGGAAATAAATTACAGAATAATAAAGCCTTCTCATTTCTGCTTTTGATGTGTTTCTTACTGCATTGGACTCTTTCCATAAGATGCTCATAAGAAAAGAAGAAATCTTAGTTCCCCTACCAAACCAATAAAATAAATGCAGACTACAATAGAAGAATTTACACATAGTTTACAGGAAACTTCATTTGAAACACTCAGTGGACCTTACCATGGAGGTGGGAAGCTGCTACATGAAGCCATGTATCTTATCTCTAAAATACATGACATCTATAAAATTTTGACATAAAATTACATGATAAATCCAAGATGGTTTTAAAAAAAAAAAAAAAGGAAAGAAAGATGACAACTTAGTAGTGTGAAAACAGATTTGGAGTTCATGTCCTTATGCTTTTATTTATTTATGCTGTTTAGGTAGTTCATATCTCAAAACATTCTTCAAGAAGAGAAAGTAGTCTGCCTGGTAGATATGTCCTCCCGAGGAACACTTCGGTGGGGTCTCCATATCAGACAACACAAAGAGGGAGCCAGAACATCATGCCATTAACTTCCTCAGACGCTAGCATGGTTACTTTCTTCTGCAGAGACTGATCGCATTAAGTTAAATACAACCTCTTGCGTTAAAATCATTGGACAACATTACTACATACTATGTGAGCTTTGGTAAATTAATGAAAACACAAAAAAAAAACGGAGGTCCCCCTTCTGTATGTCAAAAAAGCTACTGTGTTTCTTTTCCTCTTTCTTTTGTAGAAACTCTCTTGAAAGTATAAATGGGGGGTGGAGCAGAAGCGGAAGCAGAGGACTCACTAGTTGTGCTGTGTATTTATTTTAGCAATTGTTATGTGGCTGGAAGAGATTAAGTGTCAGATTTGACAGAGAGGGGAGGCCAGGTGTTATCAGCAACTAACACTGTGTTTGCTTTGCATGGCAGTTAAAAATTCATTGGCATTTCTTGTTGGAAGAACCTCTTGACTGCGACCTCAACAGCCAAAACTTGCCCTCTGTCCCCCACGGTTAGGTGCCGTCATCAATCATCTTACACCCAAAGCGTGATGGTGGTTTTTATTGCTGTATGTAGAGCTGGGAAAGCCGTGGTCTCGGTAGTGTTACTGTAATACCTCAGGAAGCAGTTTGGACTGAGCTGGTGCTGCGATGGGCAGCACAAGTGGCAGCGAGTTTTCACCAGCATTCATAGCCCCTCCTGCTTGCCACGCACTGCACTTTGAATGAGACGGTTTCCATGGTGCGGAGCAACTAACAGAGCTGGGATGAGGCAGCAGCTGAGAAATAAATGGTATGGAATAGCAACTGAAGCTGAAATGGAAATGGTTTATATCAAGCCATCTTCTGTTGTCAGATGAAGGCTAACATCTGCTGAGCCACAGAGGTTTTCAATTGTTCTGTTGAATGTAAAACCCCTAAGGCTTATTAAAGAAGGTGGTTTGCACACGTGTGACTATAGAGCCATGAAGTTCCTGAGGTTGCTCACAACTGAGTTAGAGGGCATTTGCCTTGCAAGTGTGCTGGCTGATGAATAGGGATTCTTCTGCTGGCTGGAAAGGGAATGAAACAGCCCGTAATCTGGCTCTGCAGTGAGTCTTTCCAGGAACAACATAATTGCATTATAGAGAAGTTATTTTAGACATTAAAAAATTAAAAAAGCAAACTAGTTTGCTATATTACACAATTTCATCCTCTTCACTGGACTGTTTTAAGGCAATGTCATCAATGAGCTTGGAAGCTGTTGCAAAGTATATGTAAGATGCCTGATGTGCTTATTCACAGGAATTTGGATGTTGCGAGCTTTTTCTTCCTCTGCATTTATCAAAGCAGTACTTTAGGCTGTGGAATTATCTGCCCTGACTAGAAGAAAAGTCATCCCTCTCATCTAAAGGACAACAAGAGGAAAACAGGAAATGTACCATAAGAAAATGCTCTCCTCTTGTTCTAAGTGGTGATGGGCTGGCTCATTAAACAGGCATCATCTATCTTGGATGTGCTAGGATGTGAATTGGCCAGCTTTAAGCTGTTTAATATTACTCACCTATATCTCTGTCTTATATCTTCCAAACTCTCTGATTTTGTGTTTGGTGTGTGTGTGTGTGGTTTTGTTTGTTTGTTATTTTGGGGGTGGTGAATTCCTAAATGACTGGATACATGAGTTATTTGATGTGTGTGTGTGTGTGTGTGTGGAAGGGTCTAGATCTAGGAAAAAGAAGTTTTTTTTTTGTGGATGGGAGTGGAAGTGGTGCAAGTGCCTTAAAAACAAAACAAAACAAAACAAAAAAAAAACAAAAAACCCTCTTCTCTCTTCCAATTTTATGCACCTTGCACAAGTTCTGATGAATATATGACCATTTTGGTGTTTATAGAGGGTAAAAAGCCCTCAGATCTGATTTCTCTCCTCACCTGAATTTTGAGGGGAATTGTGATTCTATTAGTAAGTTTTCTGATTGACTGTGCATTTGACAGACTAGGAAAGAAGTATTACAGAAGGTAGTTTACATGCATTGCTCTGCTGAAGAGGGTTGTGGGTTTTTTGTTTTGTTTTGCCAGTTGCTGTGACTGTTGATTCAATAGAAAGTTTTTTCTTTTAAACTTAGGACAAAGCATTGCTGATAGAGAATACTGAGTAGATCCTAAAGATCTTGCGGTATTATTGTGCTGTCTTTACCCTGAAGCTAACTTGAGCTCTAACAGATGGCTTGCCCAAACTGCAACCCTATCCATAAACATGACCTTCAACTGAAGCATATGGTTGCTCTTCACTTGACTGGCTGGCAGGGCATAGATTAAAACTTAGCTTAGGAAACCTTATCATTTATCATCAGAAATGGGGGTGGATGAAGCTTGCTCATCTGCTCAAACGGGACAAGTTTTCCAGTGCCTTTCTAGTCTCTGCCTTTCACAGTTCAGTGGGAAAGGGCTCATGGAAGACCTAAACTTACATGGAAAAATGCCAAGTAAAGGAGCCCCAGTGTGCCCTGTGGGCCTCCACTGCCCCTCCCCAGGGAGCAAGCACTGCACGGCACTGGTGCCAAGAGGTGGCTGCTCTCATCTGGGCAAGGCCAAGGCAGGAGGGATTCTGCTGGTGCTGGTCACACGTCATTGGAGATTCAGTTTTATCCACCAGAAGTTAGGTACCCTCTGACAGCATGACCTTGCACAATTCACTTCTGCTTTAGCACTAATGGTCTCTTTTAGGAGACGTTAGATACACAGTCCCAAGGACTTCTCCACAAATTTGTTCACCATGTTCAGCAGTGTGGTCTGGATGCTTGAACATCTCCAAGAACAATTACATTAAAAGAGAAAGTTCTTCTGCTGTCAAAGGGATTCTGCCAGAGACAGTACTAGAAAAAATGGGGACTGAGGCAGTTTGGAGGAAGTAATGCTCCACGTTTGCCCTTCAATTTGTAATCAGTATAAATGTGTCAAAACAAAGGACACATCCAAGAATATTTCTATGCCTTCAAAGAGATGGACAGAGTTACAACCAAATTCTTTCATCGTTTTTTGTTTTATATTTGGCCAGTCTTTTGAGTTATGTAATGGAAACTTAATCCTTCCATCCTGCAAACTGTTTTACAAGACCAACAACTAAGAAGTCCACCTGCTGAAATTTGAAGAACAAAAAGATTTTTAACATTTGTTGTTCTTCTAAGAAAATATTTCTAGGGCTCTGGCTAGGTCTCTTGAAGGCATAACTAAACTTGTAGTTCAGGAATGATATTTGTCATGACCTATAGCACAATGTTTTCATCAAGGTAGCAGACTTGGACTGCTTATGTTAGAAGGCTATATAACTCAATCTGACAAGGTTAACAAGAAGACGCTTCCGCTTAGCAAACCACAGTTAAATTCCTGCCTTGACCTGACTCTTTAGATGTCTAACAACATGCAGGCCGTATTTGGCCTGTGGTTCCTTGTGAGCGACTGCTTGTGTGGGAACTACAGAAGGATGTCTTCGCAAACACACAAAGATTTCATGATGCTGAGTTTGCTAACAGCCTGCTGAATGGCAGTAAATCTCTTCTCACAATCGCTCTGTCAATAACAGAACTGTCTGGAATGAGTTTGCATGGGCTGCTGCATCTATAGCATGACTGTAATTGTTGCATGTGAATATTGTGTATGTATTTCATACTGGCCTGAGTACATTCATACAGCACAGGTGGTTAGTTTTGTATTCAGTCCCCACTAGGCTAAGAACATCTCTGTGTTTTTCTGCTCTTTATTCAGGCCACTTATTTAGAGGGACAAAGAGCAATTTACAAGCTGTATGGTGAACTTACTGCTCACTGTGGGACTCTCTTCTAAAAGCCCTTGAACCTCATCTGAGGCAGTCAAGCTTTGGGTTTAACAGATGTTTTCCCTGAACTTCATACTGAAGAATTATCACATTAAAAATGTTCAAAGGTGCTGCAGCACCTTCCAGATGCATTCTTCCCATCTGGCATGCAGAAAGTAGTAAACAAAGGGAGGCTACAGGAATGTTCTGCTAAAATTGTATGTTACAGATTTCCATACTGTGGAAAGCCCTTTTCTGGGAACGCCTATTCCTGTCAGCAGAGAATCACCTCTAGATTCTTGAAGGGCTGTGACACCAAGGAGGAGGAAGAGTTCTTTAGTGGAAGCGGAAATCAGCAGGGCGAAATGAAGAGGAAATGCTTGGCTGAACACAGGGAGGAAAAACCTCCCTGACAGTGTGCCGGGATGTGTCCAAAGGAAATGTTGGAATCTCCCTTCTCAAGGGACTTTTTTTTTTTTTAAATTAAAAAAAAAACACAGTAGAAAATGTACTGCAGGGAACAATATTGCACTGGCAGGGAAATGGGCTGGATGATCTAATTATTTTCCGTCTTTAACTTGTCTAAGTCTGAGAATAATCCAGATCGCTCTAGCTGCCTTTTTTCTACTTATAATTCCCAGTTTACAACATTTAGGAAATTTCTTTTAAAAGAGAATTATTTTTGATCCATCAGTCCCAAGGCTAAACAAATTCTAACCTTTCCTGTCCTGCTCTACTTTCTAGAACTGTGATCTGCTAGGTGTAGTATGAATACAGCTGGTTCCTGCAGTGTACACCTGCAGAGTTTTGAGGACAGTAAGACTTAAGTTTCTGCTATTATGATCCTCTACAAGTAAATCTGTAAAGTTGGGATAGTAATCCTTCAAAAGCCTTGATATTGTAAAGTGCTTAGCATCAAAAATTCTCCACGGAGTTGCTTGTGGTAGAAAGGAGCTCATTGCGTATTCCTTCTCAGCTGGCCAAGGATATTGCAATTAAAGCAGTATCCTTTCCCAAATACCTTCACAAAATCCAAACTCCTGCTTTCATGAAACATTCAATTTTTTTGGCATAGGCAGACGGCTTCATGAAATGAAGGCCTTTTTTAACTTTAACTTTTTTAAAGGCTAGTGAGTTGAATACCATGTTCTAAAAAGATGAAATGCACTTGGGTGCAGCGCCCACTCATTCTCAGATGTATTTGTACTCCACACTAAGCACTGAAGAGAGATAGAGGCCATGTTTCAGCCTTCTGTGTTTCACTGCCTCCCAACAGAAGGCTGAGGAGCATTGCATTGGGCAGCATTTGGAAATGAGTGTAGAAACCCCAGCAGGTTTTAGGACCTAAGTCTCAGTCTGAACTTCTGAGTCTGAATTGCTTCTGCTTACAGTATTCATGACATGAGTAGCTCTGTTCGTTGCTTGTTCTGGTCTACACTTTAAACAAAAGGTTTTTAAAAGGTGCCAATGCTGCCAACTCTTAAGATAAGTGGTGTAAATTTTATATAAATTCAGATCCTGTGAGAACTATGGCTTTCATTTTAAAATAAAGTATGGACCAAAGCTTGGAAAATATCAGTCTAATAGTTTGAACATCAGTAGACAGCTACAACAATCTTTTTATTTCATGACCTATAAGTCAGTTTTGTTATGTTTTCCTAAATTTGAAAGCCCAGAACTGTCAATAGTCTGATATGTCAAATAGAGAGAAGGATTGGTGGATTTGTGTTGTTTGCAATATGTCCTGAACATGAAGACCTCAGTGATCTTGAGAGACACGGTATGGACAGGTTCCTGCTATGAATGCTTGGCAGTGAACTGATGGACTTATGGCAGTGGACGTGTCCCAGAAAGCTATTGCTGGAGCACTGCCAAAGGCAGAAGATGGGCTGATTATAATGCACTGCTGAGTTCAAACTGTCCAAATGAGTGAATGTTAGGAAATGGATTGACTTGTTTTGTCCCCTTATCTTTTAACATGTTAGAGTAAATGGCAGCATAGTGTGTCTAAAAATGGAAGTCGTGTCCAAAGAAGTGCATTTCACATATGTTCTAGAGAAACTCTTATACTGCCAAAGACCCAAGAGATGGTGTCCAGCTACATGCTCTCATTAGAAAGAAGTTTCATTGGTTGTTTTCTGGCTTTGTGGATATTCTAAAATATCCACAAAATATAAATATCTTTTGCAAGAAGCAGGAAGTCCTTAAAAANAAACAACTCTGAAATACATAATCCAGCATAAATATTAATTTTCTAGAAAACGCTGACGCAATCTCTGTAGACCAATGCAAAGGGCATCTCTAATTTCAAAAGGGTAGAATATTTCAAAGCAATGCACATTGGCTTGCGGTAAACAAAAAATCAGTTTGAAAATGAAAAGTTAGGGTATGTAGGACCTGACTTTTTTTGTTTGTTCATTTGTAGACTTGTGTGATGTCTTTTATCCAATTTCCCTGTGAAGTGTCTGTTGTGGAAATATATTGGAAAATAGACAATTAAGACTGAGAAGGAATAAAGACATCACCAGAATATGGTACTTGAAAAGAATAAAACTGCAGATTCTGTTGAAGTCAAATTATTTGGCTGACACATAGGTGAGCCAAGATTACTATGGAATGTGAAGATCACAAAAAAGTGACTTTTCGCTGGTACATCTGCAGAATTTAAATGTCCCTAGTATGTTGCTGGGTTTCTCCTCCACTCCCTCACCGCAACAGTTTTTTCCTAAAATAATGACAGTAAGTGTCTTTATCTATATGGCTTTGAGTTAGTATGAGTAGGGTTCATTTAAAGGCAAGCATACGCCACCTATACGTCTTTAGCAGACTCATTCTTTTAATAACGGAACAGAAACAGGATATTCTTGCTGAGTTGTAAATTTGGTGATATTAGCGTTGTGTCATTCACCTACAGGGTTTAGGATAACTTACTTGTGCAAAGAGCCTTCATCTTTCCTCTCTCTTATTCGTATAGGTCAAATACGGCATAGATTGTATTGTTTCAATTCAGCTTTTGATTTTTACTTGACGTATTATTGTGCCTCCCCCCCAAAAAAATGCCTTTTATTATGTATTATCATGTGTACACTTGCATAAATAAAAGATTCAGTTCAACAAATCAAAGATTAAATATCAGCAGATACTTAACTCTGTCCCAGTTTAAAAGACATCACATGAAAGGCTCATGTCAGTGACAGCAACTCCACCGGCTGAGGCACACATGGCTGCTTTAGATCAGGGTCACAGGCCATATGAACAGCTCAGGTAGGCAATGCCAATGTCTCTTGCACACTAGTTCTGTTACACTTTGCTAAGCAGTTTTTGGCATTTCATCACTTCACAAACTGTAATCAGTTTGCCGTCCTAACTTCGATGTTAAGGGGTGTATTGTCAATGTGTTTTCACAAGCAGAAAACTGAGGCATATTAAAACAACTTGTACCCAGACGCACACAAGCTGTGGGCGGCCTGACTCCTGCCCAGTAGGAGTTAGGTGCCTGAATAATACGGGTACAGATCCTGCATCCAAGCCCTGCAGTGAAATGTAGACCTTCCTGGCACGTATTAACTTTACCCCAGAAATGTCTTATTTTATAAATTACTCAACAAGGAAGATAGCTCAGTGTAAAAGAAAAATATCAACATTAACTTTCACTTAGAAGAAAGAAACAGTGTTAACAAACCATATCCATCTAAGCATCTACTTGTAAAGAAGGGCTTTGTTTCAGATCAGAGATATTTCAATGACTTATGATAGACTTTCAAGGTAGCAGTTAATGCTGAGAGCCAGGCACTTTTGTTAAGTGCTGATCCTTTTGTGAACCTCTTGTGGAGATCTTGAGTTAGGTATCACAACGAGAAACAAACCTGTTGAACTGTCTGTGCTAGAAGTCATGATGCTGCGAAGTCACTTGAGGAAAACAAGTGTTTGGTCAGCTCCTGCTACGCTTGAACTATCATGAAACACTCTAAATGAGAGCATTCAGCAATCACACAGTATGCTCTTAATTGAGACAAATTTGTTCTGAGCCAGGGGTCAATCAAAAGAAGGAATGTGAAGCTTATAGCTCTCTTCATGAGCTTGGATAAACCTGTCCGTCAATACCTGTTTGTGTTCAGCAGTTACTGAATGTTTTGAAAACATTTTTTATATTGTAGCAACACGTAAATGAAAAATTAGTCAAATTCTGAGCCTATATTCTTCTGTCCTGTATACCATAACTTTTAATGATTCAATCACTTTGTATACTTTACATCTCTTAAAATGTATTTGGTTTAAATAGATACAGCTGAGAAAAATATTGTTTTTTAGGTCAAGGATGTCTAAATGAATGAATGGTTGCTAAAAATGCAAAGTAAGTGCTAATTCACCTTTCGGATTTAGGATTAATATATCAGACCTGGAAGAGCTGAACACAGGAAATAAAGTTGCTGAGTCAGTTTCAACTGGGTTTAACATTTGTCTAAATCATTGAACAGTTTCCAAAAAAAAAAAAGTCTCTAGGACAGATTTGAAGAATTCTTTGGGTTGGGGAGGATTCTTCTTTTGAATTGGAACCACTTTCAGTCTTTTTAAAATTCCTACCACTTTTGCAGCAAATGTTTAACTACCATGAAGCACATCAACATGAAAAACACACCTCCACATGGTCTCTACGTATATAAATTCTAAAATCTATGCCTAGCCCCCATGAAAATAAAATGTTATTGGATGAAGGTTTCCTTTAAAAAGTGATTATTATTTTGAGTAATCCAGTAATTGGATTTCTAAATTTGGGCATCTGATAAAGAGAAGGAAGGTTTGTTACATTTAAGAAATAAAATAAAAATGATCTTTGAAGTCAGCTTTACTCTACAGAGCAGAAGTCTTCAGGCTGTTCAAGTGATGTGCTTGAATCTCCAAGCATTTTGACAGTCTTATTTATCTTCCTTCTGCCCATGCAGAAAAAAATTTCCTATTGAGGATGTGATTTCAGGTTCACAGAGTTGAGAGACTTTATTTGGATATAGATTCAAGCCCTTTAAAAACTATTTACCCAAAAGAATGTTTAGTACCCTCCTTAAAATGTCTATAATTACCAAAACAAGGGTCTTGGTATGTATGTATATGAAAGATTTAATAGAAATGAGCTATTTCTCCAAGTAAAAAAAAGGACTGCACACAGAAACTTTGCCAGATGACACCAGGTCATTAAGCGCTTTGTGAGAAAACTCTTGGCCTGTCCTAACTTACTGATGAAACTTGCTTTCCACTTCAGTGAGGCCAACATTTCACTCATGGATGATGCCCTGGAGATTATCAAGAACATTAAGAAAAATTTCCCATCACCTCTGATTAATTACCCAGAGTAACAAGTTATCCCCTGGGCAACTTGTGTCTCAGCTATAGATAAGCATTGCTATGTGAATTTTAATCAAGTGCAAACTCTGCAACAAGCAGAGTAACTTCACTGTTAAAAAGTCACTGCTAGGCAATAAAGCAGTTCAGTAAAAATCAGTTGAGACTCCAATTCACGATGAAGTTAACAGTGTTATCCAAAACGTTGGTACCGGTTTGGGCTGTGCTGAATTAAAAGGCAACTTAATGCTTGCTGGTGGATTTGAGACAAGTAATCCAATTGTAGAATTATAAAGGATGGGCACTAAAACTGCTCTCTTTCCATTATGGCAGTGCATGCATATGCGTTAGTATATGCACACCTATATAGTGTTGTCACAGCCTAGGTTCTGCCGGGTACTAATATCCAGTCCTTGGCTACGGTGATCCCACACATTCAGGAAAAATGAACGTATTTTTCTGCAGTTAATGTGAAAAGAGTCTTCTGAGGGTTTTAGCTCCCTACACTGTAAAGAACTCAGACTTTTACCACCCTGCATTTATGTTGGCAGCCTGGCAGCATAAAGCTAGAATAGTAGTCGTTACTCTCTAATGCAGTAATGGTAGGAACTTTAAGGTTAATGATTCAATGGTTGGGGGGATAAGGGGAGGGAAGAAACACCCTTTAGTAGAAATTTAGTGGAAATTTAGTGGAAANGAAATTTAGTAGAAATTTAGTAGAAATTTAGTAGAAATTTAGTAGAAATTTAGTAGAAATTTAGTAGAAATTTAGTAGAAATTTAGTAGAAATTTAGTAGAAATTTAGTAGAAATTTAGTAGAAATTTAGTAGAAATTTAGTAGAAATTTAGTAGAAATTTATCTCATATATCAGAGTTATTTGTAGGGAACTTGGGGAAGTATATTGGCAGGAACGTGGAATTTATCCATAAAAGTCTCAAATCCTTTCTGTAGTACAAATACTGATTTTTTTCCTCTTTGCTTGAACATTCCTATTTACATCTTCCTACAAGTTAATGCATTAAAAGTATTTTCTAGTGTCAGTGAGGATATATAACCAAGTATCCAAAATACTGTTTTTCTTATTTAAAAAAAAAAAGAAAATATAAGTACTTTATTATAATCATTGTTACAACATGTAATTAAATTGCGAATGTTATAGTCAAATCAGGTTAGTACATTGGAAATGACTCAAAAGTTAGGTCAACTGGTAGATTTGGGATGCGAGTCCTCCTTTGGCTGGGTAAATAAAGCCATCACCTTTCCTAGCATATTTTCCTTCATTTATATTCTCACATCAGAAATAACTACATAAAAAGAATGGTACTTGTTTAACTACACAATTGAACACTCATTAAGATATATTTCTGTTTTGCTGACTCACGTTTGTCAATGTTTTCCTCCCTTTCCTTTTAGTCCTAAGCTGAAGATCCGCTTTTCTCAAAACTGTTGCGGAGGCTGTATATGTCTTGAACCTTTTCTCTTCCTTTGTGTTATTTGTACCAAATGTGAGTTGGAAAGGGCTGGATTACTGGAGAAGCAAATATCTCTTTAAAATTTTCATTTTTTAAAAACTTTGTGCATAGACTTGTTTGTAGTCCTCCGAGAAGTTCTCTGTGACATGGAAGTAATTCATCTCACTTTATAGATGGGTAAACATAAAAGTGGAAAAGCTAAGTAACTGTAAAAACAAATGCTGTAGGATGTAGAGAGATAGTCCCTAATCTCTGACATAAAAAAGGAAAAGGGGCTGGGGGGATTAAACAAACAAACAAACAAAAAACCTACTAGGATTGCTACTTGAGTTTATCCAGGGTAAAGTTTTGATGATTCACAAGTGGCTCCTGAGCTGCTAGTCTTCTCAGTTTGCTTGCTGTGCATGCAGTGCTGCCCACCACCTGTTGTTAATTATAACATCCTATAAATCTAATGTTGGAAGACTGGCAGTGAGACACGGTGCCTGTGCTGGCTTAGTGGATGCTCTAGGAAAAAAAGTAATTTTTCAGGATTTTATTCCTGGATGAGCTTCTGTGAACCTGGCATTGTCATGTACTGATATTTCTATTACGAAAAGCACAAGTGGATGCCTTTAAACAAACAATGTCCTGCCTTTATATAACCATTGTGGTTTCAAGCACCATATCAACAAGCACTGTGATGGGAAGCTATCATTTAATAAATCAAAATAGCTTGCTTGGTAATAAATATTTTTCTTAAAAACCATATTATTGTCTCTTCCATGGATCACAGGACTTTGCAGTTCCTGCATTTTTTGACTTTTCTGGAGCAAAAAAGAAACATGGGAAATAACTCAGCATGGTGAAATCATTCAGCTTAGCAGAGCCTACACTGTGGCTAGAACAAATTAAAAATGTCTGATTTCAGGCATAGGTGACCAAACTCTTCCCTTTTTCGGGTAGCCACAACTCAGTTGAACTGCATAGTACCACCTTTGAGATGAGGAAAGCATTTAGCTTTGGCTAAATCACTTGGATTTCATGTCCCTGCTTTGTTTTACAGAACAGAGGTGTGAGCAATATTTCTATCTCACAAGATGGGAATTAATTTCTTGGCTATATAGGCTTCGAATAATTAAATAATAAAATGCCATGATTAATGGCATTTTGACTTTATGTTCTACATTGACTGCAATTCAGATAACTTCCACTTCTACTGATAAATAAGCCTTTGTAGTCAGCAGTGAAAAGAAACCCAACATTAAAAAAAAAAAAAAAGGGAGGGGGGTGAGAATAATAGTTTGAGGAGTGGAAACATACAGAGGTTTATATTCTGCTGTCAGTGACAGCATTTTAAATCCAGATTGGTTCTAAATACAAGTCCTGTAAAGACGTACGCACAGAAATAATATTATAAGAAATGTTCTATTGCATTTAAACAGATGTATTCACGCATGTAGAATAACTTGCTGACATAAAAAGTCAAACTGACCGGGACCTCTCTATTGGCATTACCGAAGACTGTAAGTTGGTCCAAAATGTTTAGCATCAGACTTCACTAAAAGCACATATGCATTTGCATGCTTGTGTGTGTTTATGAATGAAATCATATGTTTCACCTAAAGGCTGTAAGCAATAAACACTTCTCCCCTAAATAATACTGCTCTGTACAGAGTCCTTCAAGTTTTCTAATGTGTGCTAAGGTCATAAAAAGCTGATAAAAGTCCAAGGATTCCTCTTGTTTAACTGGGATCATTTTACAACATGCTATGGATACAGAGATCAGTGTATTCTATTTATTTCTTCCCCAATTATTCGTTATTCCACAGCAAGGATTTTAGTGTACTTGGGTGAGAGATTCTCTTCATAATGAAGTGCAATGTGGGTATGAATGTATTTATATAGCTCCAATGGCTTATTGGCTCTGCTTGCTAGTAAAAATATGGTTTTGATTACTGTTAAAACTCCTGATTCAACCTATTTTGAGAAAGTTAAGCTATATTGTTTTTTACTGTTCACATGACATATTGTGCACTCTAGCTCAGTTGAGATCCAAGGTAAAGTACAGTGAACTTGCACTAAAAGAAAAACTATTGCAGCAAGCCTTGAGTGGAAGCTGAAAAGTAACTTAAGAAATATTAATAACAGAAAGGTAGTGAAAAGAGAGTTCTGGTTTTAGGCAAACAATTTGTCCGTGGTTCAAAACGATGGTTTAGGAGACAGATAGGACAAAAAATTGCTGAAAGTATACAGGAAATACTATGAATCCTTGGAAGAAAAATCAGAGAAATGCTGGTTTAACAGGCAGGCTTTAAATGACCTCAAAAAATTATGTGCCACGTTGGTTACTGCCCTGTCATAGAATTTCATTACTTTGAAAGCAAATGTGGAGCCTGAGGCAACTTTGTTAGATATACTGATAAGAATATCTCTGTTCTCTAGTTGATCTCCCTACGCACCTACATCTGTATTTTCCCCTTTTCCTCTTGTCTGCTTTGGTGATTACACAGTATTCCGTTTACTTATATCTAAAGCAATTAATTCTTTACACTGTTTTTTTCTCATTCAGTTCACTACAATTCAGCTGCATCAGTGTGCATTTCTAGAAACTTTTTTTTTTAATTAGGGGCGGAAAAGCTACAAAATAAAAACTCCATCTTAGGGAAGATTGATGTTAATATACTGTGAAAGATGTGCATTTCTACTAGGGCAACAGAGAGAACACCGACAGTATCTTGACTACTGATGTACCAAGAAAGGAGGGGAAATAATGAAGCTGTGTGAGGGCAGAAAACTTTCTGAAAATGTTTGCTGTGTACTTTAGTTCCAAAGCTAATTGCATCTCTGCATCCTTATGAACCAGCTGCCAGGCTCAGAGCCACCTCCTGTTTTTGGGGTACAATTTGGCAACTGATGCCTTCCGGTCTGCACCCTAAGCTGCACGTTCCTATTGCTGACTGTGACCACATTGGCCCTGCACTGTGCACGGTTCTATTCTTGGAGAAAACACGATGCTGTTGGCCAAGAACTGGTAAGCTTTCACGAATGCAGTTTTTCATGCTGAGCGAAAAATATTTATAAAATAACCTAAAGTAGGGACATCCATCCCACTAAGCAAAACCTTATCTCAGTGTGCGAGTGACTGAGAAGCAGATGATCCCTCTCCCCACAGAACACCCTGACATCTGCTGGCTTTGGGCACGGAGCGGTTCTATCCTCATCTGGTTTGGGACTGGTATTTTCATGCAGTTTCTACATTTTGTCTGTTAGAACTTCTGACAATACTGGTTCTTTCAAAGCCAATAATTTTTCCCAGGTAATTAAACTTTGAAAGACTTGTCTAATGTTGGAACAATGGGATTAACTCCTTTATTAATTATTCTGTCCTCAGTGACGTCACCTCCCAATGCCAAAGCACCGAAGAATGTAGTCTCTGATATACCTACAGTGGTTGTACAGTAGTCTTTTAACAGGCCATGAATCCAGGATGTTGCATCTATCACGTTGATACTCCATTTATGAAGGGAAAGGAGCAGACACTTGCAATTGCTTTACATGCCCAAATCCATGTGCTCACAATGCATTCTTGCTAAATTTATATTAACAGATGGCGATTGAATCTGCCTGCCTGTTAGCAAAATGTTGGTGTTCAGGTCTTTTTGGGTCAACCGGTGCTATACTTCACAGTAAAATGTTCTTCCCAGAAATATTTTTATTGGCAGGGAGCAGGGGAGTGGGGGGTATCTTCCGTAATGCATAAAAACAATGAAATTGTTAGGAAGAAAATTACCTCAGCTTAATAGGAGCGTACTTCGCTGTAGCAGTACTGATATCCAGACTCAACATCCAGTAATGAAGAGATCACAATAGCGCTGAGTATCAAATGTGAAGGGTTCTGACAATCTGCATTTTCTTCTGTTTCTGGAAAGAGAAGGAAAGAAAGCATGTATGTTAATAATCTTCAAAATATTCAGAACATTATAGAAATATTTTTTACTTTAGTTGAATAAATAAACCACAAAGAGTTTATTTTATTTTTCTATTTTAATTTTTTTTGAAGTAATCAAAAGTTAAACAGGAGACAGTACAGAAAAATTGTGTTTAAAACTGTTGCTCAGGTTACAAAGGCACCATGAAGGGCTCAATTTTGTTTTATTTTTATGAGTAATATTGTCTGCATTCCCACATGAAGCTTGTGTGTAGTTCTACAATTCACAGTAAGCTGAAAGCTACTCTCTCTTTGGGCTTCTTTGTATATTACAAATAATTACTATTTTTATTCCTACAATGCTACTTTTTCTCTCATCAGCAGCAGTCAGTTTCAAGCTAAGAAAGTATTCAAAGATTTGCAGAAGTGAAAGCTGGAAAAATGAGGGTGAAAATCAAAATCTTCCACTGTAGAGTGTAAACTCTTTGGCTTATCACACACAAAAATCAGAAAACAAATTGCATCAACCAAAGCCTAAAACCTAAGTAGGATTTTCTTCTTCCCCCTCATAAACGAATAACAGTCGACCGTTCTGGAATGTGCACTCCTCTCCCATGAAAACATTTTTCCACTCTGTCTTTTCCAAAAATCGAAAGTTCAAAGCTAGACTACTACACATTATAAAAGAACAAATTTACCATGACACTTAAACAAAGACATGAGTCAGTGTATTCAGCTTTCTTGAGGGACGAAGGAGTTATGTTTCTTGTTAAGGCAAGGTATGAAATAAGGAAATTATTTTTGTAGTTTTATATATCTCTTTATTTATCCACATAGATATTCTATTTTACTGTACAATTAAAGTTGTAATTAATGCCCTTTTTGTCACTGATATATTAAGGTTTACATCTTTTCTCCTCAGAAAGTGAAATATTAGCATCCTTGTTATACAAATGTGCATACACAATCACAAATTATTTATTATTATTTATTATATTATTTAGCATAACTGTGGCAGGCTGGGAGCCTCAGCTGCTTTTCTTTACTGTAAAGAGTGCTGCTTTTGTCCCTGAGAATGGCACACGCAAGATGAGTAGCATGTAAGGACGAGCAGCATGTAAGTGGAGGACAGAGACAAAATGAAGTGGCTTTGGACTGCTGTGGGTAAAGCAACTTTTATCTGGAATAAAAAGCATAAGATTTTATGTTGTCTTAAATGTGAGGTGTATAACCCAACATATCAAGCAGCTGAATTGCTCTGTGTAGTTTTTCAAGCTGTCTAGGAAACTTGGAACACCATTTCCATTTATTTGGAGCAAGTGGCTGACTCATTTGTCTGCATTGAAAAACCTCTGCTTCCATTCCTGAGTGAAGCAAGACGGATATTCTGGAAGTCGTTCTTGCTGTACAACAAGAGAGAAATGAAAAAAGTTGCAGAGCTCCTGCTAATATTGGGCCCGGCCATCCCTGAATGTATATTTGATTTGGAGCATGTTAAAGGATGCAAACTTCTGCTTGGTACTGTAGTAACTTTAATGTGTTCAGTTCTTTCAAGCAGATTGACACTGCAAAGTCTTGTGGTTCAGGGCTGAGACAGGCACACATACGGGGTTGCTAGATTAAAGGTTTGGTCTAGATTCACACCTTTTACACTGAACGCTATATTTGGCAGGGTAGAACCAAAACCCTTCAGCTTGGAGAAAGCTGGCATCTGAAAATATATCCAACAGCCTAGGCCCACCATCAGGATCAAACCTTCCCTTATCAATATGTAAAGACTTCTTAGGTTATTCCCTAAGAAGAGCAGTGCTCAGTAACTGTAGAGAAGACATGCTCAAACTCAAGGACACTTAGAGAATTTTTTTCTTCAATTTCTGTTTCTGAACAATATAGCTTAGACATGAGGCTATAATTTCTATAGGTGCCACTCTCTTCCTATTGGTTCTGTAAGATGACGTGAAAGGACCTTACCTGGCAGTTACCCACAGTCATAAGTTCTCTTTAGCCTTTTTTAAACCCTGTTATACTTCAGCAGAACACATAGAGGGTGTAATGTAATTAACATAAATGTTTTTTTAACTTTTCAAATGGAAAGGTTTAGATTTCTCGTTTTGTTGTTTTAGAGGTGTTTAACTGATTGTGCCATTGGATTTAACGTTGGTTATAAACAAGATTATAGAAAATAAAGGGACATTGTCTGTGGGAAGTACATCTCTAGTAAGGGAGAGCTCCACAAGCAGTTTTGTCATGTGCAGACGTACATCAGTGACAATGGCTAGAAGCACCAAGTACCTAAAGAGGGGAGCCTGCATTAGGTGAACCGCTGGGTAGGTGAGTCAAGTTTTGATAACCACTGGAATAAAGACAGAACCAAAGCAAACTCTGCTAGATAGACAATAAACTCATTCAATTTTCAGTCCTCTTGCATTAAATTATAGAAGTTGTTAAGAAGATCATGCCAGGATATGTATGTCATCAACAGCTGGGAGCAATTAGGTGGCAATGACTTTACAGAAAAAGAGCAGTTGATTAACAGGCTAGTGGTAGGTACACTTGCTGGCTATACGCAGATGAGGGCAAGAAGGGGATTGCCTCCCCCTTTCTCTGTAGCCAAGCATAGTCCTTGCTTGTGTGCTGCTTGGTTTGGGTACGTGGGTAATGCAGGCAGTAACACCGCATGTTCTGAAACAGGCAGAACTACAGCTCAGCCAAATCCCAGCACTAGCCACTAATAATTGTCACACGGGGCAGATATGTATTCCCCTGGCCCGTGCTTCTGTCTCCCACATTATACAAGTGAGCAGGAAAGAGATTCTCACCAGAGGTTAGGAAAACTGTGTGATTTATAACACTGGTGTTAGGTGGAACAGCGGAGATTGTGGGACCAAGAGAGCCAAATATTTTAAGCATCTGCTACAGGCCCGTGCCAGATGCAGGATACCAGACAAGATGTGCCATTTGTCTGTTCTTGAATGGAATTTCCTATGTCCCTAATACCAAGCAAACTCTGTTTATTTATAATATAACTACTTCTGATTTTGGAGAGATGATATACAGCACATTTCATCTTTTCATGCTCACAATGATATTTAAACACTTAAAAAGTGATTTATTTAGTTCTATAAATTCAGCCAGGCTTGGCAGTTGTTTTGCTTTGTCATGGGTGAATCTGTAAAGGCTGGCAAACTGTTCAAGGAGGCTGAACTGCATAGTTTACAGAAGTACAGCTTTCTATAATGCTTGTCTGGGTTAAGAACAAGACCGAAGTTCTTCTAAGACCTGTGTCAGTAGGCACTGGTTTCAAGCGGCCATTTTCATGGGCACAAAAAGAATTCCTTGAGAAATGCTGACTGATCTCTCCTGAAAGTGGAATTCTATTCCTCCTGTACATGATTATAAGTAATAAGGGATCCCATTATTTCCCAAAGAAATTAGCAGGAATTTCAAAGCAAAACTTTTTTCTCAGAATATGTCAATTCAAAACTACAGCTCTTTGATGGAAATGCATGTATTAGTTGTAATTTCCATTTCCTGGGGTGAGTTACTAGACAAACTAGAAGGGAAACATAACCTTCCCAGAGTAACGCCATGTCATAATGAGATCGATTACCTGGGAGTTGAGTACCCCGGTTTTGAGTCTCTGTGATGCCTTGTTGGTAGTGAAGACACGAACCCCAAGCTACACTGAAGACCAGGTGGAAAATCAGTGCTAGGGTGCCTGGGACTGGAAGGAAAATGCAACAGCCCTGCAGTAGAAGTCCTTGGCTCCAGTACAGGCCAATTGCACAGAAGGGTCAATCTTCATTAGCCTTCATGAATGTTGGCACCCTTCCCTGCCAGAGTGGGCACAGCTGTTTGCTCTGCTTCAAAGACACACCAGGCTGTGCCCGTCCAACCTGCTAGCCTTTACCCTAGGCCCTTTCTGGTACCTCAACTCCAGTGTCACATCCTCCAGTCCTTTTACAAGCACAGTGTCCCCATTATCTCACTGGTCTCCTAACTAAGCCCTTGTCTGAACTGTTGCCAGTTTTTGAGTTCAGCTTTTTTTCACACACACACACAAAAAAAAATTAAAAAGAAAAAGAGAAATGCCTTGGCTTCTTCCAAGGACAGCACAAGAGAATTAAAAACAAAACTAATAATAATAATAAAACCTGTGAGATAGAAAAAGTGGCAAGTTCTAGTTTCAGATTTGCTGCAAAATATTGAGGGCTCACAGAATTACTAATTGTAATCCAAGTTCTTTCAGTGATATTCCCTAGAACTTTCTAAATCACAAGCTACGTTAAAATGTGCAAATAACTGCCTGCATAAACATGCTGCATGAGCTCATCCCTTTCTGCCTCACTTTTTCTGTTTGTAAATTTAAGGCTGTAAAATTTGCCTGTGGTATTGCTCTGAAGTCCAGCTTCTGACTGTAGTTGTTATTACAATAATAACTCCAACAGGTATCAGAACAGAGTGAAAGCAGTGTCACTTAACAATTAAACTGCAGACCACAGCCATCGCTTTCTTTGCTTTATTACAGGTATAAGACCCCACAGAAAAGGAAACAAACGCTCACACTTGCTTCTAGATGTAGTCCTCTACTAGGACAGTATCCTTATTTTTATTGTTTTTTCTCCCCCTAGTCAAAAGTTTTTCCAGTACGCTTAGCTGTTCCTAGCTGTAGCTAGAAAAGTTGCAGCTGCATTTTTTGGCTTACATAGCTCGAGCTCAACCCTGAGCAACGGCTTAGTCAGAACTGTTTTACAAAGCTATTTCTCTGTGAATACTTTCATTCAATAGTCAGCATGTGATATCTCTGCTTCCTTAAAACATACAAGTGACTGGGTGCCTTATCTTCCTATTACCAGACTGGTTAGATACTGACCTGGGAGGTGATCCGAAAGCTGGGGCCAGAAATGAGACAGTACTTAAAGAAAGCTCAACTCTGAGGAGAGATCCTGTGACAGACAGCCCAACAAGCCGATGCTGACTGACAGAAAGCAGCACCTTGAGTGGCAGCTGGATGGATATGGTCAGCCTGGAGAGGAATTTCTGAACTAGCCTTGAGCTCATGGCTTCAGAGAGTGTTGTTTGCAAATGGATATCAGGTGAACAGAGCGTTAAGATGAAGGATCAAGGCTGGTTTGGGGTGTTTTGCATGCATTCAGATTTTGGGGTGCTCAGAATCTAGAGGCAAGTCCTGGCTTGAGGCTTAGGACAATCTCTAGCGTAGCTAAATCATGCAGCCTACAGAGGCTCCTGTAAGGAGGCTGCTGCTTCCCACAGAGGTATAGTCCAGCCAAGAATAGCATGTGTTTCCTCCTCTGCATCTAGCACAACTGCAGCTAAGTGGTTGCTTATGTTCAGAAGTGAATGAAATATTCAATGAAAACAAGAATCTTCACTGACGCGACCACTGCTTCTTAATCATTACACAAAATACTGTTGTCTTGCCCAAGCGTGCCTGGCTCTCTAAGGATAATGGAGACAGTACAGTGTTTGGATAGCTGCTGTTTTTACTGAAGAGCAGGGAGGGTGTGCCTGTGTGAGGGCATGTTCACAACAGTTTTATCCCAGAAAGAAATGGGTACATCTGGAAAGAGCATAATCTAGGTTGCCAGACTCTGGCACTGCTACTAGAAATAATCCCTTCTCAGGAAGGTACCAAAATGTGGCTGTCTGGTTTGCCCACAGGTATCTGGGCATTTTTCTTGGCAGGCATGGGTACTGGCAGATATTCGGCATTTTTATTCCTGCCCCAACTAGTTTCTATTCTTTCTTTGCTGAGGATGGAAGGACACGCCTGTGGTTAAATCACTGGCCCAGGGATTAGGCAAAGTGGGGTCTGTTCAGATTTTAGTCTGCATCCTTGGCCGGGTCACTTAAGCAAGAATTTTGAAAAGTGCTCAGCACCCACAAACAGGATCAGATTTTTCAAAAGCTCTCTGCTTCCACTGAGGCAGTGGCCAGATGATCAAAGGAACTTTTCAGAAAATTTGGCTGTGAGTGCCAATGCAAAAGCTACTGGGTGCTGAGCACTCCTGAAAATCTGGTTCTCATTGAGGTGCCATGGTGGGAACCAAGCTCTCCCACTAGCCCCCATCACGATAGGAAGACACTTGAGAATGTGGCCAGCAGCAATCCCTTGATATGCTACACCAGCAAATTTCTCTGTGCCTCAATTTCCTCTAAAATGCGAGTGATGTTGCCAGGGTGCTTGTAAGGATAAATTCATTAATCTACTGTATGTGTTCTTGGATGCTTCTGCAGCCAGGAGGGGGAGGTGAAGCCTTTGTTGTACAGTATCTTCCCAGACATACCAGTCATCTATGTAAGCAGGAGTGTATTAAACAGACTGGAGTGGGAGTCCAGGAGTCAGCTTTGCTGTATGCAAAATTTACAAACCATCAGGTTCAGGAGCTGCTGCTCTTTACTTGTCTTAAATCCCTGATCGTGAGTCAGGGATCTACCATGCAAGGGGATGTAACAAATAGATTTAAAAGACTCATCCTGAAAAACCTGTGTGCTAAACAACGTGAGGTGGGGAAAATACATCGGAAAGAAATAATAAAACTGTTCCATTCAGCTGTTTGCCTTCTGAACTCCCTACCTGTTGAATACAGTAGTTTTATCATGTTCTTTCCTCACATGGTATTTCTTTCCTTACACCTCACAAAAGTGTTTGGATGTTTGTTAAGAGTTTGGCGTTTTTCAAATTTCAACTTTAAAAGGTTGGCTATTCTCCTTATACTAGATAGCCATATACAGGATTACTTTTGGCAGGTGGTTTTTCTTCTGGTTTTAGCACCAAGAACCTTGACTTTGGACATTTTATTTTTTTTATTTTTTTTTTTACTTTTAAATTCAGCGGCCTCAATTTTGCCTCCAGATGGGGAAATCTGAAAGGTCCTCTGCCTCCCGCCATGCGTGCTGGAGCAGCCTTCCTCCTCTTTCCGAGCAGCCCCTCCTCACAAGATGTGACATTTTCTTTCCAGCTGACAGAGGATCTTCACCCCCCTCAACCCTCATTTTTGGCTTTCCAGCACTGTCAGCATCTGTGCAAGCTAATGCTGCCCAGACCCTTCTCCAAGGGGCACCGAGGGCTGGCACGCAAAAGCGAGCCCCCAGGCTGTATCTCTGAAACCCAAGAAACCTCAAACGCATTGTTTCCATAAACGCTCCTCAGCTGACTGGGCTGCAGGGAGTTTTTGCGCTCCTCAACCCTTGCCTCTCCTTTGGGAATGGCAGGCGCAGGCTCTCGATCCCTCTCCAGACCGCCTGTGGGCAGACATGGCGCTGACGCGAAGGCGGGCCGGAGCC
>VXAL01016033.1:460216-496202 GCA_013399475.1 Chauna torquata | reverse complement strand
GCCCCACGACGCGGGGCAGGAGGCGCGAAACCAACGCGCGGGGCCCGGACTGACTGACGACGGACCCCGAAGCGGGGCGGCCGGTGCCCGGGCCGGCGGCGCTGCCCCCGCCCTNCGCGGCGGCGACTGCGCGGCCCGGCGGGGGCGGGCTGCCCCGGGCCCGCGCGGTGACCGTTACTGGCGGTGCCCCGCTGCTGAGGGGGTGCGGGGTGGCCCGTCAGAGGTTCAGCTGGGCTCTTAACGCGGGTGCTTAACGGCCGTTCCTGTTGCGGTGTTTTAAGCAAAAGCAGGGTTTTTGTTGTTGTTTTGGGTTGTTTAGTTTTTGTTGTTGTGTTTTTTTTGTTTTGTTTTGTTTTTGAAGTGGTTGCAGCCATGTTACACCACAGTGTCACTAAGTTGAATCAGCTGACACAAAACTCCGCCATCTTGACAGCTTTGGGGCCTCAGGTACGACATTTCATGTCTTCCGTAGGCCTCAAAGATGTTTCAGCAGTTAGTGGGCTAAAATACTTCTCCTTGTCCTCTTTGGCAGCAGGGTGAGGGAAGCAAGGAAGGAAGGGAGGGAGGGCTGTGGCTCCCTGAGCTGAGGCCTGAGGAGCTGAGTGTCCCCTGGGAGCACCTTCAGCTTCGAGCAGCTGCTGGTGTCATGGATGTGGCTATTATTTTGAAGGATAAGGCTGGATGTTGTGACCATCCATCACACTAAAATTTCAGCTCTCAGTATGCATGATGAATGCAACATTGAAAAATATAGACTTCTGTTTATTTTTGATATACGTGTTTTCATGGCACGAACAGTTAGTAGAAAGGTGAAAGCAAGTGTAGCAGAGAGAATGTCTCTGAGCAGTCACAAATTGAATTTGTTTTGCTTGTGTTTCACAGACCTTTTGTATTGAGTTCTTCAGAACATTCAGCATACGAGTGACAGATGTGATGTGGAAAATAGAATAATAAAAAATACTCATTGCAAGTGAATTCTGAACTGAATGAAAGGCAGTTTTTGTGCTTGAAATTTGAATCTAAGAGCTATCTTGCCCTGACTATGGGGCAGAGATGCTGTAAGAGTCACATGCCAAAACTAATCAGTAGGTTGGATTTTAGATGCAGAGTATTTGCAACTTGTTGCTTGAGAGCAATCTAAAACCAAAAGGCAGTGATGGTGACATTACAGAAGACAGCTGAGCAGAATAGATTTCCTTTAAACTTTAAAAAACCGTTTGATAACATTATAGCAGTACGAAGATAAAAACTTTACTGCTAGAAATGAATCTTTAACCAAGAATCAGGCTTGGATGTTAGCATACAGTTTTCTTTATTACGAGGATAGTATGAACAAAGGTTTTAGCTGTGGCTGGTAATGCAAGCTTAGGGAGCAATCCTAAAATGCTTTCCATGTTCCCTGATGTAGTAAGTTATGCTCAGATCACCAAAAGAAAATAGTAGCCTGTAGGAGTTCCTGAGAACAGGAATTAAGAAATCACTCCTGCAATGGCAACTTGGGCTATACTGCACAGGCCTCCTAAAGTCAGCTGTGCTGGTTGGAACTGGAGGAGAGCAGGGATTCCTGTAACAGGCGCAGAGCATCCAGCTGCTGCATGACTCTTCTGTGGAAGACAGAAGCTGCTGCTGCACATGCACATATACACGCATACAGCAAAACAGTTGAGAGATACCATTGCCCAGACTTGCATGCAGCTTGCATACGCAGTAGAAATTCAGTTCATCATTCATGCTCCACCTTCATCCTTCAGTGAAGCATATTTCTGGAGCTATTCATCAGGAAGGCCAGGATAGGATGGGACAGAATCTTTCCAGTTGTTGCCTTGTTAATTCACACAGGGAATTACTATGTAGTAAGGAGGCAGGGTAGCTCTTGTGAACTGATGTTCAGCTTGTGAATTCTGAATTACACAAGTACTGAGTCTTGTCCAGTAATCTACAGCATCACATCACAAATTGTACCCACATAGTACAGTATTCCAGTCTCAAAATATATTCAAGAGGAGCCTAATAACGATTACAGACATTTTTGAAAGTAGAGCTGGATTTTGCTAAGCTCTGCCCACCCTCAACAAAAATCTTTCCATTCATTGGAGGGCTTGTGCTCTGAGAGCTTTTTTTTTTTTTTCCCTCTTTTTGAGTTGACCAGAACTTGGCTTTAGCCCTTTAAATCCTCCTCTCTATCAGCTCAGCAACCGCAGAGGCAGTTTATTACTGAAAAGAAATCTAAGAATCAGTTTTGGCCAGCATTGTCTTGGAAAGTTCATTTTATTAACATGGTTTTGGTTTTATTTCAAAAACACTTTGACAAGCACTGACATTTCTGGCACCAGTAAAGCACAAGAGACTTACTCCTAAAGGCCTAAGCTTTGCATTTTTCTGCAGCGAACAATGTGATGTGCTACTATGGTAAATTCAATTCAAGCCACTGACTGAAAGGAAATAAGTACTGAGTGTTGTCTTTTTTTCTTCATTTTCTAAAATACGTTTTGTGTGAATGCTAGTGCTTGTGGGGTGTATTTGCTTAACTATTCATAGCTTATTTGCTTTTTATGCATAGTACATACATGTGACAGATATCAATGCTGGCAGCACTAAACTTCCCTTGCAAGCCTGCTTTTATTTCTCTGCTTTCACCTATATTAACTACCTTTTGACTTTTTGCTGAGATTTGCCAACAAGGGTCCCAGTTGTGTGTTTTATGTTAAGGTCCATCAGCTAAGAGTTGGACTAAGATTACCTTATTCATTTGCAAAGAAATACTGGGAAATATCTGAACACTTTCTCTTCCTTTTTCTTTTTTTTTTTTTAAGGCAAGCTGAAAGAAAAATTCTGGTCTCTGAGCCACATAAAAGATCCTTGTTCTGATATTCTGCATTCACTGGAGCTCTGCACATGGTGGAAAGAATGGAAGGGCAGAACAGAGGTAAGTCATTTGCTGGCATAAGCGGACTTGACTGCTAGATATCTTCAGCGGTAAGTTGATTGTATTTGGTTTGAGTGTCTCTGGGGCTGTGCCATCATCAGTTCTGTCCCCTTTAAAATTAGATCGAGTAAATGAGAGGAAATGTAAGCATCTCCATTTCAGTGACTGTACTGTATTATATATATGTATTGTTGCTTCACCTCTTAACGCTGGGTTTTGTTAGAACTTTGATTTGCTTTCTGGAATTTTAATTGCAAAAATGGTGAATTGAAGGTCTCTGTGCAAGTCTACAGTGTAATGCTGTCTACTTCCTACTTTCCCTTCAGAGACAAGAATACAGCAGTATGTTGGTCTAGAAAGAGCGGCTGCTTTTTTAGTTAGCAGGAAACATGCTGCAGATGTTTAAAAAATCTGACTTTTAATATACCTTTGTTTTCTAATATGTCAGGCTGTTAGTTCTGACTCATTCTGCCTTTAATAGGATAGGTTTTGCGTATCCTTTTTGTTGCTGTGATAGATTTCTAGGAGTTGAAGTGAACTGGGATACCTGACCCAGTAGTTTATTTAAAATAAAAACTCTCTCTTAAGTTTGCAATGTATTTTTGTTTTTTCATGTCAACGTTGTTTCAGGGTAGCTGCATAACTTATATGACCTGTTTCTCCAGTTGCATAACCAGATTAAATAGGCCTTTCCCTAAGAGAATGGAAAAGATCTATTTAGGTTATTTTTGTTTTGTTTTAGGTGGTCTTGTTGGTACCGTTTATTTCTTTTTGGGAAATGAGATGTTCTCATAAGTTGACCTTCAGAAGTGTTGTAATTTGGGATTGCCATGAATATTTGTGGTAACTGGCCAGAAGTCTCTAAACTGAGTGTAGTGAACATAGGCATACTTGTCTTGAAGAGGTGGAAAAAGCAAGATGTGCATATGAGTGTAGTGTATGATGTATAACGGAAGGATGGTCTTGCTGTGTAATATTATGAATGGTGTAGCTACTAGCATGCATCTCAAATCCTAACTGGAAAGTTTCTTACCTCCCAGGAACTCCATATTATTTTTGAGTGCCCTCGTGCTGAACTCAGTATAGTCGCTGATGAGACCCTGTGAATAATGATGTCCACATACGTGCACAGACACCATAGTCATCAGTTTACTGCATGCACACAGCACTGGGAATAGAACTTAAGACCTTCGCCTCCGCAAACACAGCTGCTCATCTGGCTGTGGGCTTTGTAGCCAGCAGAGGGAACTGATAAACACTCTCATAGGGCTGCTTTGTACTTTTTTTTTCTAACCAAAAGAGGGCACTGATTCTTACTCCTTTACATGTCACCCCTCAACAATTTCACCTGCCATTCAAGAAGCAACAGACTTACATTCGTCTTGCTTTTGCTATGAAATGTGGACTTGCATGAAGAAGTTTTAATCATCAAAAGATGTCCCTAGACTGCATAGTGGTATTAATCCCCTGCAGTGCAATTATGAGACATTAAATTCATTACACATCAAGACAATTACAGAAACACATCCAACATTTCAGGAGTATGGGGAGACCAAGCACAATTGTTTGCTGATGTGTACAGAGAATAGGCACAGTTATTGCACAAGACCCACAAAAGGCTTCAGAACCGGGACTCATCATTATCTTTTTAAACAAACAGAGCTCCACAACTTTTGCTGAAGCAGAATTCTCTTAGCACAAAGAATAAATCTCACTTTCTTCTGGAGCAAAAGCCATAAAAAGGAAACATACACTTGCACACTTGCTAGGGTTTTGTGTAAGTGAAGAGGTAAAAGCAAGAAACTTCCATACAGTTAGATAGCGGTATTTGTTGGTTTTAATCAGACGGAACAAGACACCTCTATGTTTTTGTCTTTTCTTTTTCCTCACTACAGTAACTCCATTGAACCATTGCTCTTTTAGAAACATGATACTAGTGGAAATTAAAAATTATCTCCCTGTAGAAGGAAGGAACCCAGCGCACTAGGATAATTGGAAGGCCAAAAGAGTAAGGGAAAATATGGGAATATATTTAAGCCTCAGGGATAAAAAGTAATCTTTCCTCCCCTGGGATATAAAGCAAGACATAGAACAAACGGGCTGAAAATGCTGTGTTGCAGGTGTGCTCATGTACATATGACAATTGACCTACCTTCTACCGCAGGTAGTGATATGACCATTAATCATTCTTTTTCTGGTCCTTATCACTCCGGCTAATATTCTGCATCACACATCGACGTATGTTAATTTTTGTGGGTTTTTTTTTTTTGGATAATGCAGGATTCGCAAGACCAATCTTGCGTTACCAAGATTGAACTCTTATAGTTAGGTGTTAGGCTCATTTCTGGTCCAAGGCAGTGGATCTGTGCTTGCTCATGCTGCCAAGAGTGGGTTAGTCTCAGCTAACCACAGAGGGTAAGAAAGGGGTGGTCATTTGGTTATTTATTTATTTATGTATTTATTTTCCCCTCTAAGAATGAGTTGCAAGTCCTGTTAAGGGGTTTGTAAATGGTTTCAAAGGAAGCTCCAAAGTGTTAGGATTGAGTTACCTCTCTTAAGAATTTAAACTGAAATTCTTCTTGCTGTTCAACCCTAAGGAGTCATACAAAGACAGATCAGCTGCAAAGGGGTGGACTTTATAAGGCTGAATGCAAAATGAAGCTTGGTATTAAATTGCTGGACTAGAACCCAGAAGAGCTAAATCTGACTTTCTGCTCTGCAATGAATTTTCAATGTGACCATGAGCAAAACAGTATCAGAATTGCCAGAGGAAAACATATCTCTGCCTCACAAAGAGGTGGTGAAAATAAATTAATGACGATCAGAATGTCTCACAGTCAGTGATAATGTCAGGCCACTGGGTAAGTAGTCAGTGATAAGTATATCCTGTATCTACTACAGGTGTACCTTTTCTAGCTATCTAGTCTAGCACTTTTAATAGCAGTGGAAATTATTCTGGTAGTTTCACTGGGCATTTGTACCCTAAATGAACACCTAAAAAAAACCCTAAGTGTGACCACAAAGAGAAGTGGTTGAGCATGCCTGCTTAATGCTTTACTAGTATGTGGCTGAAAAATTAATATAGTCTCTTTATCTTTATTTTGTTATTTTAAAATATTATGGTCATTACTCAAAAATCTGAATTCCTTTTTCTCCCACTGACTTGCTTTTTTTATTGTGGTTGTAGCACTATTTTAAAGTGATAGAGTAATTTTTTATCTTAATATCAGTACATTCTGATCTTTTAAAAAGGAGTTTCAGATCAGCACATAAGTCAATAAAGCCATTTCTAGACATCTAAGTTCTCTGGGAGACATGCTGGTTGCAGTTTCCCTTCATCCCCTGCTGCAGTGATGCTCAGCTGAATTATCTGTTCAGCCTAAGACAGAAATTGCTCAGAGGAGATTCTGATCTAAATTAGACACATTCCTTTCAACAGAGTTTTCTTAATATCCCCTGCAATCCAATTTTGAAATGCCAAAACATTACATTTCACAGCAGGCTTTAATAAAAGGTATTTTGCTATATACACATTTCTTGAAGCAACTGCATTTTTTTTGAAATTTTTTTATTGAAAATTGATCTGTTAGAAATTGATATATCTGAGAGTAAAATTCTGTATGAACAATGAGGCTTTACTGCCAGATTTTAGACCTGAATTATATATGCTTTGCACTTAAAAATCACGTATCTGTGTTTTACAAGAGGAGTGTTTTTGGAGGGGGATGGGGACTTGCTGTAAAAATCTGATGTTAACTAAGGAGTAAAATTTTGTAGCTCTGAGACAGAATGCCTGTTATAGGAATAGAGCCCAATTGTTTTCCTCACATCTATAAGCAACTTGCATGGATTACCTGGATGCAAATATAGTTTTACTGTAAGCCTGGTATAGAAAGCACTAGACTTAGTTTTTGAATAGCTATTTTTTTTTAAGATACTTATGTAATCTCCCAGGCAAATAGCTGAAGGCAATGTTTTCTTACCCTCATTAGGATGTAAAATACAGAAAAAAATCTCATAGAGTATGCAGAAAAGGACATTTTGAGCAGAGTTCTGCTGATGTTATACAGAGTTATAGCTTAAAATGCTGCAGCTAATGTGAGTACAGCTACGTGTGGACATAATTCATTTTTAGAAAAGACTTTATTTGGGGAAAACAACAAGGAGTCAATTTAGGAAGAGAATTGTTTGGCTTTCAAAAAGAAAACATCACTTTAACTGCAGAATGTATTACACATAGTATAAACAAACTATTTACAGTCAGCATTCACTGCTTGCATTTGGTAGTTCATGCTCTCCCTCATCTCTGAGCACTGGAGAGAGGCATTCTAGGAGCAGGATTTCTGTAATGGAATTTCTTTAAACAGGTGACTGTGTGTTAAAAGTGCAGTGACTCGTACAACGTGAGGCTGGTACTAGTCACTAATAGATTCATCTCTGTGAGGATGGACAGATGAATAGAGGGAAGTGCAAACATAGTTTTGAAAACTTATGTTTTAATGTTTCAACTGTTCAGCAGCTTTCTGCATGAGACACTTAACTATTTCTTCCTGTAGCATTAGAAATACCTATGTAGGCAAACAGTTGATAAAATGTAATTCAAGCTGATGTACCGATTTCATAGACATACAAAGTCTGTTGTTCCAAGAAACAGAATTTTGCTTGTGAAATGTGTGCTCTAAGCATATTTACTACCAGATCTGAACTCTGATAGAGCTGAACTCTATCAGCCTTATTACTGTGCTCCTGTGCGGGCATAAGTTCAGTTATGCTTTTCTTTTTTTTAAAGACAATTAAAACCTGTGAAGATGCACTTCAGTCTCAAGACTTGCTCAGTCTGGTTTGTAAATAGCAATAGTAATAATAATTAAAAAAAATCCTTCCTTGAGTTAGCACTATGAGTTAGCACTAAGCATTTTTTTTTTTTTCCAAACAGAACTTAAGGCAGCTTTAAAGTGTACTTTTTGATAACTTTGACTGGTCTGAGAAGAAGACTGTTAAGAGGGATAATAAATTGTTAGAATTGGTCTGGGTATACTAATCTCTTCAAAATCTATCAGAAAGGGAGAGAAGAACATTTCTCAGCCACACGATGTTTCCCAACAAGATTTGTTTTTATTTCATTGCTAAAACAACAGATTGTTACTAACTTAACTGTCAGATGACACTCCATCTAAAAAAAAAAAAAAAGCACCCTGCCAACACCACCCAGCAAGGCAGTGCTAGAGTTCACATTAAGACTTCCTTGCAATAGCTGGTTAGAACAGAAACCTGAAGTAGCAGTAATCTTACCTTGAGTGTACAAGATCCAAGGAGAGAAGATCACTGGTTCAAAACAGTGGAGGACTGAGAATGTACTCTGATCAGCTGCTGGTAGCATGCACTTGGCTTTTATGTGCAGGTGGGAGGAGCTGCTCCCTACGGTAGGTGGGCAGTAAGGATAGCAGGCAGACAGCCTTCAGAAGGCATTGTAAAGTAGGTTTTTGCTCTTTGGGGACAGAGGGAGGGGGAAAAAGCTGAATGGCATTTACAGGAGAAATAGTGTTGGATTTATTTGTTTTTAAATTATGTAGTTAACTGCAGATTTTCTGCTGTATTTGTTTCTCTAAATTTAGTGCATTATTCTGGTTACAGTTATAATGCTGCTAGGTCTCAGTCTTTTGGAAAGATTTTTACAGCAGTGAGATAATAACACAAAGTAATTATCAGAAAGGCGTGTTTCCCCCTTTCTAAGAAGGAATAGCTATGAAGAAACAGCTTGCTTTATGTTCCAAATATCTACTCGATCACAACTCTGGAACCCTCCTCAATTTCTCTCGTGCTGTGCTACCCAGCTGTAACATGTTCCATCTACACACTGACTTTCTAGCAGTTTAGTTTAGTGGTTTTATTGTGCCCTATGTCTGAGTTCTAAACAATTTTCACAACTGGTATTCTCAAAAGGCTAATGTAGCCAAAAAGACAAACCAGTAGGAATACACATTCCTGGTGGTTTCTGTGTAAAATTATTCATTGTTCATTTTAACTCATTCACTGCTTTCAGAGCATGGAAGAGTGGGTGGCACAGTGTCCAGACACTGGCTCCTGAAGGTGAAACAGATAGTTGTAGCCATCTGGAATGCACTGATTCTGTATTTGCACAAGTCTCCAAAATGAGGCATCTGGACCTTGATTGGTATTATTTACCATAACACATGAGTAAAACCTGTGTCGTATTGGAACGTTTGTGAGTGGAGAAAGCTGGAAAGACAGAGAAAGATCTCCATATTTTGAGATCTGAATATATATGCTATGATCAGTGTAAACAGGTCTTAAGTCTGAAGATATTTGTGTTGGGAATGCAGATTAACTGTTAAGATGGACTCAGAGTAACATTTACTTCCTTATTTTTCTTCTCCTTTTCTCTTGATTATAATGAGCACTTTTTTTTTTTTTTTTTTTAAATAAGTGTTGAGTGAGTGAGTTGACCAGGACAAATAGAGTTGCATGCAACTCTATTTGTTTTTGTCTTTTTCAAAAAAGACTTAGAAATCAACTTCGATGTCAATGTTATGTGGCAGAATGATTCAGAATGATTCAGATTCAGAATGGTCAAGCTGAAAGGGACTGGTTAAATTGCTATGGTTTTTACAGGTATCAGGTTGCTGTTGGATAGGGCAATTTCTACGTTGTTGCAACTAATTACCAACAAAAGTCATGTTATTTTGTTATTTCTGCAGCACTCAATGTGTTTTTACAGTTCTTATGAAGAGATGAGCTCTCTCTGAAGAGATTACAGTGTGCTTTTAGGAAGGCTACACTAAGTAGTGGTAACGTAGGAATAGGCTCAGCAAGGGTAAGAGTTACAGCAATAAGGTTATGTAATCATTAGTTCAGGCATGGGCACCTTGTGAGGGTTTGACTGATTAAACAATGCACATAAACTGAAATTCTACTCATCTAACATCTGATTGGTTTTGTACTTACAGAAATCTAGGTCAAGATTTTCAGAAATTAGAGAGTAAATAGATACCTTTGTCCTTATTTAATGACTAACTGTTCTCACGGTCTCAAAATTGCTGGCCTTTCTGTAGGTCCCTTTTAAAATCAGTGGATGCTTCTTATAAGGTCGGTACTTTCTAAAGATCAAGCTACTTTTTTTCTTGGAAACAAAAGCTTAAATGTAGAGGACTATCTGTAGGTTGGTTTTATTTATTTATTTAAGCTTCAGGCGCTAAGTGCAAGTCTTCAGAACTGAGTCAATGCCAAAGTGAACTCAGTATAAGTCCTCCATACGCCATTGGTTGTGCAGAGTGATCACATGTCCTGCTGTACAGCAGACTCAAGGATAACCTTATCTTTTTATACTTCCAGAAAAGAAGAATTAAAGAAATTTTTCTTTAGTTCTTTCCTTCAGGGAATCTTAAAGCACTTTACAAATATGAGATAAACTTACCAACAGATAAAATAGATGAAAAGTATTAGACTATATTAATGATTACTAAAGCACCACCATGATGTAATTATATGGAATATTGCTGGATGAGACTAGAGCGCTAGGTGTAGTCATGTAATTTTCTAGTCACTGTATTGCGTATCTTCCCTAATGAGACTTTTAGTAGATGAAAACTTTACCAAAACCTCTGCAGGAAATTTGATTTAGGTTGTCACATGATTAACTGGATTTCAGGGCACACTGCCAGGCTGGAAAGTAAATTCAGAGTGGACACATGGCTGGAAGGGTCTTGTCCCTATGACCAGGAGCAATGTCCAACCTTTCTAAAACTGTCAGTTCCCGTATACCTTTTAAAAATAGCTACCCTTCCAAGAGTACTTCCAACGCTGTAGCCCTCTTGCTGGATTCTTAACCTGAAATATCCAGATTGGTTTGCCATGGGTTTCCAAAAATTGTTTGGGGCAGCGTATGCTTTTAGCACATCCAAAGTCCATCACAGGTACTTGCATTGTTTGATAGCAGGGCTATACCTGTAGTCCAGAACAGAACTGTTAGTAAGGGCATGAGCTTCATGAAAGTACCTTAGACTTGGAGAGATTCTTTTACCATGCTTTCGGGAAGCATACATGCTCAGTTAAGAATTACTGTATTTAATATGATTCAACGATGGTTCAGAGAGCAAGATGTCCATCTGGTAGAGTTCAACTAAACTTTTTATCATGGCTCCACATAGGGCTCTATACAAAATCTCCAGAAATACATTGAGATTCATTTGGGAACTCTGAACTCTTCCATAGAGGGTTAGAGTGCCCTGGCACTTTCTTACCATTTAACAGATTTGACAATGGTCCTACAACAGGATTGCTCCAGGCAGCTTTTGCAGCTGTGTCTTACAGCAGAAGTGTTACTACACAGAGTATTGGTATACCCAACAGTATCCCTGTAGAATGTTACGATTATGAAACGGGTCACAGCTTGCTAGTGGGGACAGAGCTGTTATAGTAATTGCTATATTTCTACAATCATGTTAAGCATATCTGCTCTTCAGTCAACAGTCTTCTATTAAACTAAATTTGTTCCAGTGTACAAAGCGTATGGAAAAAAACCAATTGTTAACCGAGGTGACACCATCTTTAAAACACAGGTTACAACTACAGCTGTATAAATGAGAAGCATTTTACTGTATATCTTCTAAAAGGAGATATGCCAAAATTCCTGCATTTATTTCAATAAGGGAACCGATTACTCTCAGTGTGAGTGTAGCTCAGCTGAAGTAAATGTGGCTGAATGTGTTGGCAGTGCATGCAAAAAGAATGAACCTGAATGGATGGAGAGTTTGACTCCTTGTGAATAAATCGTGATTTATGTAGCATCACAGCAACAGCTCAGAGAGGTGGCTACTTGCTGTTTGGTGGTATTATCCAAGAAGGAGGGTTAAATAGCATGGAGACAGCAGAAGATGAGCTTTCAAGATTGAGGTGTCAATATTTTTGTTAAACGCAAACCAAACAGTATTAGAGAGATCTCCTAATGTAAAGCAGGATAATACAGGTAGTAGTAACCTCATGAGGTAAAAGTTAACGCTTCCAACTTTCATCTATAATTTTAAAAACACCATAATTTTTTTTTTTTTAAAAAAAAGGAAGACATTTTGAAGTTTCTTTGTGACATTGGTTAATAGAAAAATACTCTGACCAGCTTACAGGTAAATTTCTGTTAACCTACACCACCCTCATGGAAATGTATTCTTCTTTTCTTTTTATTTAACTGCAGTACCAAAGACATGAATGATTTCTGCACTTGACCAGCAGTATACTTTATTAACCTGTGGTTTTAGGCAGCATTCTGTCTTCTGTCTTGCTTCCCATCATTGTAAATTCTATCCAAAGTCTTTCCAGCAAATTTGCCTTTTAGAAAATTAAACGCAACAGTGCTGCAGTTTTTATAGAGCATTGTCTTTTTCACAGTAAAGACTCACAAACCTAGAGTGGAGAGTAAGGGAAGAGAGAGAACAGTTTTCAATTCATTTTGTTTTTTCCACGACATTGAGAATATGTCTGATGTCCACTATCAGATTTGCATCCATAAATTAGGGCCACTCAGGTGGTCTGGCTACAAACTACTATGCCAGTCCAATGTAGGATACAAAATCAGGATACATTTTGAAAGTGCAGATCTTGCGTTCCAGGTAGGCCTACAACAAGGCCTAAATGTGAGCATGGAATGAGCACCTACCTACTTCAACCAATGTTTTCACCTGTATGACAAAGTTCATTCTTTAGCACATAACGTGATAGAGACAGAATTGGAAAAAATGGAAAGAACTGATACAGAACATACTGTAGCCATAACTGATGTCATTCTGCATGCATCTTGCCTGTGCTGATTCTGTTTAGTATTGTGTCCACCAATGAAAAGGGAATGCAGTCCAAAGCTGCTAGTATTAGATCAATCCATCGAGCCTACAATTGCTTGCATTGTTTATGTCCTATATTTACTGTCTTCCTATGTCTGTGTGTCAGCTCTGGAACGTCCATTGGGATGTGCTAGCTGATTTTCATGCCAACCATATCAAAACAGAAAAAAGATGCTTATTTTTAAGAGAGACTCTAGGCGATGTTAACTTAGACGGGCTGTTTTTCTAGAAGGTATATGCCATAGCATAAGCCAGATAGAACACACAAAGGTTGGGAACTTGCTGACTGGGTGCAGTTTTGCTGAAAATATGGGAAAGTCTTGACAGAGAGCAAACTGAACAGGAGCCAGCAGTGGCCCTGGCAGCAAAGAAGGCCAACACTGGCTTGGGCTGTAGGAGTAGGAACACAGCCAGTAGCTTGAGGAAGGTGATTATCCCCTTATATCCAGCGCTTACTAGGCCACATTTATAATACTATGTCCAATTTTGAGCCTCCCAATACAATGAAGATATCAACGAACTGGAGCAAGTCTAGAGGAGGGCCGCTGAGGTGGCCCTGGGGGCTTGGAGCACTTGCCCTGTGAGGAGAGGCTGTGGGAACAGGGCTTGTTCGGCCTGGACAACAATTGACTTTGAGGGGACCTAACAAACAGCAGCCCCCCAGTACCTATGGGAGGGGTTTGGGGAAGGTGGAGCGTGGCTTTTCACAGTGATGCATGGTGGGAAGACAAGAGACAGAGCAGGTTGCCCAGTGAAGCTGCGCAGGCTCCATCCTTGGAGGTTTTCAAGAACCAACTGGATAAACCTGGTCTGACCTCATGGCTGACCCTGCTTCAGGCAGGGCATTGGACGAGAGACCTCCTGAGGTCCCTTCCAAATGAAATGATCCTGTGATCCTACGCTATAATACAATAATGTTGAGTAATGCTTCTCATACTGTGGAAAAATTTAGGTTAGTTGGTTTTCATTTCAGCTGCGCTTAAAAGATTGGGGCATTGGCACAGGGGATGGTAAAGTGTCTATGTATTCAAATCTAGTGTTTGTGCATTTCTGAAAAATAACCAAGATTACAAATGAAAGTCTTAACTTTTAACATATGATTGGGGGTTAAATAAGACTTGTCTTCAGTTCCACTAGAATGTGCTTGGTGGCAGTGTTATGCATTCTCTGTGTTGGTTTTGAGTATTTTTCTTTTAAATAAGTTTTTTGAAAGTTTATTTAATGAAGCCAAGTGGCACACGTTTTGGCTGTAATATGTATTCTTTATATCTCTTTGCCAAAAGATTATATAGTGTTTTTTTATTTTAGAAAGCTAATTTGTGCTCTGTTTCAAATGAAATATAGCATCCTTGGGAAAATATATTTCTGATCAAAGGAAATATTTGCCCAAGTGACACCAAAGTTAAAAAGGGAGTGAACCAGAATTTGAATAAGATGTAGGTGTTTTCTAATCCATGTCTACTACACAAGTCTCATACCTTATTTCATAGATATCGCTTGTTTTGTCCCTACACAGTTAGTCTTGAAATAATGAACATTTTTTGCTACCTTGATTACATCATTAATAAATTCTTCCTCCCCCGCCACCCCAAAAGCCCTATGGAGACAATTAAATTTTTTCTGCAATAGTATTCAAACTGCCTGGTATTACTATCATTAAACCATACGAATTTGATACCAAACATCTTAATATTTTTTTTTCTTAAGGACTGAAGAAAAAGTAGCTCGATTGCATATTTGGCCATTAGCAAAATTATTTTTAAAGACTAATGACTGAGAATTTTTTGAAACTTAAAATGGGCCTAAATTGTTCTGGAAAGGGAAAGTTTGCAGAGAACACCTAAAACACATTATAGTAACAGCCCATACTTTCTTCAAATTGCATCAAATTTTAGTGTTGAGGGAGACACTATATTATTTATCTTAACACCAGAGAATACTGTGTAAAGGAAGCAGATCAGCTTCTGCTTTCAGTTGTAGCACGGCAAAACAGGAGTGAAAACAGACATGACTGGTGGTGCTCACACAGATTTTGGAGGACTTGCATTTTTCAATCTTTTGGTCTTTTTTTCAGACTTCTTGCTTTGCTATAATAGATCAGAGCATGGGTAGTGGAGTGTCTAGCAAAGACAGCCTGTCAGCTTAATGCCATTTGCAAGTGTTTCGTCAATTCTATTATTTTTGCTGTATATAAAGTTGTAAGCAGTATTACATCTATTGGTCTTTGGTTCTCAGTTCAATGTTTCCGTTAGTGTGCTCTAGTGTAGACATTAAATCATGCTAACTTGTTCCCAGGAACCGTAAGCTGAAGTTCAAGTCAGTTATGAACTACCACAACTATTTCATACACTTTGGTTTTCTTTTTCTTCTTTTTTTTTTTTTAAACAAAGTGTTTTAATGAATTTCCAAAAGAGCAATGAACTCTGGAAACAAGTACTCTGTGTTCACAATAACTTGATGATTAAGAAGATATTTGAGTGATCTGTTCAGCTTGTCTCTCAGATCTTTCATGGATAACCACTGAAATCATTGCCACGGGGCAGCATCTAGATTAAAAGTTCTTGTATGGATGAAAAGTTTTTCCTCACTGTATTAGTAGACAGATACCAGACTCAAGTAAATGTCAGTATTCCTAAGCTTTTTCAAAGTATCAGTATATCATCGAGTAAGAAATTTGCTTGCCAGCATGTTCATCAGGAGGAGAAAAGGAATACAGAATGAGCGCTTCATGACACATTAACATTTTTGCATACATTCCCAAAGTGGTACTTTGCACTTTTCCTCTTTTTTGGGGGTGTGTGTGTGTTTCATCTGGAAAAAGCTCTTTTCTTCTGAACATTCAAAACACTACCGTGAAAAAATGAGTAGAAAATAATCGTTTCTATGTATTATGTTCTGGACAGTTAAAGGCAGTTTCCTGAAAGGGAAATTCAGTTAAGACAACTCCTTGAAGTTTATAATAATCTCCTTGGTTTTATTAACTTGTCTCCTTTTGCATAATGGATGCATTCTCAGTGTGTTCCTCTGCTCCTGTTAAAACTGGAGGAGTTAGATCAATGTTGGCTATTTTTCTTGAAATTCCATTCAAAGCTTTAATAGCTTTTGTTAATGCACTGTAATGCAGTGAGTTGCACTAGACAAACCAGTGACAAGAGAGTAAGCTCACCTCCTGCTTAACCATGACCTTTTGCATTAAGAAGATAATGGTAAACTTTTTTTTTTCATTTGTGTCTGTGTCTTGGATAGACCTTAGTGGCAACCACCAACCAACCTGCGGAAAGGATTTTCCTGTTTTCCTCATCTCTGATCTCCCTTTGGCCTAGAAATTAAGAGGAGCTTTTGTAAAAGAGTGATATGTGATCAATCACTTATTGCATGTGATTAATCAGAGAATTCTTCTCCTAGTGCAGACCAGTTATATTATTGTCAGAGGGACGAAGCATCCAGAACTGTCATAGCTTTGTAATAGGAGTGTGCTTCCACTACTCAAGAAGGAAGAGAGTAGTACTGCTGGTACAGACCCTACATTCTCCTATGGGAGGGAGATGTATAGACATTCTCCTATAGGGAGATGTAAGTCACTGAGCTAACAACGTGGCTTTCTTGTACCAGAATACTTTTAGACTGTTATCAACTGTTTATAGTACCATTTCCAAGCCAGAGCTTGATATTATAATTTTTTTAATTTATAAAGAAGTTGACATTGTTTTATTTCTGTGAGTGCTCAGTTCAATCTTGTTTATTTTACAAAAGTACAAAAGCTATGCTAGCTAGGATCTGTCATTCACCCAGTTGCAACAAGAAAAGGCAGACTGAACTACTGAAGCTTCTTCTCTAAGCATAGCATGTTATGTGAGAGCCTTTCTGCTTCATCCAGATGCACAGGCACTTCGTATCTTAAAGCATTCATTTCTGTTTTTGTTGGACTGGAAAGAGCGTCCAAGTGTTACTTTTTCTCAAAGAGTTTAATGTTTGTGTGTTACTGTTAACATTTGAATAAGCAGTAAGCCAAAATTGTTTTGTTCCACAGAACTCAGATGAAGTTTATGCCAATTAAAGAAGCATTTTATTTTTTAATTTTTTTTAAATGAATGGAATCAGCTCTCTGTAGCTCCATTGGGCTTCTCAGCAACACTTATAGTGCAATTCTTCCCAGAGATCCTTAGAAATGAACTGTCAGACATACACCATTGACAGTGCAAAGAAGTAGACTGTTCCACAAGTCAGCTGCTGTTTGGCAGCTCCTATCTGCATGTTCTTAGCATGCAACAAAGTGGAGGTAACTGAATAGTGAACTGTTCAGGGAAGAGGAATTTGGTGTAAAATGCTGACAAACTTGTTATCCTGTATTTGTGTGTCTGTGCCATTATTTACTGCAGTTTACCTGATAAATCTTCTCTGACCATTCCAGAGAAATTCTAGGGGGAAGTCCTTGTTCAGTTTCTGGTTTGGATAGCCAGCTGAAGTCAGAGATGCTTATTTATACCATCTGATTCAGGAACAATGAAAATAGACTTTCTGACAGGATTCTCTGTGCTTTTCTGCTGGTGGAGGAAATGCCATGGCTGCAGCCTTTCTCAGGCTTTTACGATGTGTGGTTTTGGATGGGGAGGACATTGTCACATGTACTTTGTTAATGATTTGGAACCTTCAACTGGTTTTCTCCAAACTTTTCTTGAGGAACGCATTCGTATTAGTTGAAGTTTTTTGCTTAGTCTTGTGGAAGCAAGAAAATCACAGCAGAGTACTCCTCTGCTGAGCTGTTTTTATATTTGCATCTCCAAAGATAAGCTGCATTGCTGGAAGCCTATACATACTGTTTATATACATTCATACTGTTTCCATGCTGGAGAGTTAGCACGTATTTTTTAAATTGCAGTCAGGTTGTCTGAAGCAAATGAAATTTTTTAGCATTTCCGTAGTAAATGAAAGAAATGAAACTGGTATGAAGTNGGGGAAGGGAGATTCATTTTTGCACAGTTTGTTTAAGGTTGTTTTAAAATTGTTACAGATTTTGTCTTATACACCTTCTATTCTGATTCTTGCCCTCAACCTCATTTCCTCTGCCCAGCAAAAAATTTTAATTTTTCATTCCTCTGTAATGCAGTTGTTTAAGTTGTGCAGTAACAACAATCACCACTGTGTGATAACAGTTAGCAAACAATGATTTTATTCTGTTTTTCATAGTGTTCAGTTCAAGGTCTTGTTGTAGTGACGTCCAGTTTCCATCAGGCCTTTCCAACCATGTCTCTGTAGGCCAGCTCTGTCATTCTGGAACAGCAAATTTCAGGGTGAAATTCATGAGAACTAAAGAAGAATTGGACTTGGTCAAAGTTTCTGGTTGTTGAATAATCTACAGAAACAGACGAGATAGAACCAATATCAGATTGCACTCCAGAAATCTGCCGATACTATTACTTTTTTCATAACTTTTTTTTAAAGTTCATAGTTCTCCGAGATGACAGCGGACTTCGGTGTTTAATTGTCTTGAGGATTTGAATGTAGCTGTACTTCAGAGATGCTGGACTTTTAAAGTTATCTTTGATTTAGAGAGCACTTTGTGCTCATTTGCTATAGATAGGGTCCCTACAATGGGTTAAAGACTGGGGGCTGAAGTTGCTAAATGTTTTGTAAACTTTGCCAACAAATGTATGGCCCTCTTGCATTTAAAAAAAAAAAAAAAGGAGGGGGAACAAAGCTTGGAGAGGTAGTGTGCAGAATTTATCAATATATTCTCTGCAAGTAAAATTGATCCAATCGGAATCACTGGATAATATTTAGATTCTGTAGTAATTCTGTCAAAAAAAAATTAATTATCCATCTACTTTTTCTTGTCAGTCAAAACACAAGTCTTCATGTGCACATCTGAGCTCATGTTACTTCAGCATATTTTTCTCCAGACTTGTGAGAAGCAGGAAATCAGAGGGTCCTCGAGATTTTTTTTCTTATTTGACTTGACTTTGGATGGGGAAAGGGAAAAAGTGCATCCCAAGTGTGACTGACTGGTAATTTATATTCTTAAAAAGCAAGAGTCAGAAGCCAGTCGTGATCTGTATATTGGTTAGTGAGTAAAACAGGAAAGCAGTTATATTTAAAAGTGTCACTTCAAAATATCTGCACTGTACACACTGGCTACAGAGGGAAGATCAAGGGTATTTACTGAACATAAATATTTAACTTCCTCAGTGCCCCCAAATAACGTTTTGTGGCATAATATTTTCCACATTCCTAAAGACAATTGAGAATAAATTACAATATTACGTATGAGGAAAGAATCTATGATTCAACAAATATGAGTTTTTGAGTATTGTTTACATGTAATTATTTGATTTAGCAGTGGTATGTGTGAGAGTATTAGATGTATGCACATACAGATGTAGCTGTCCTGTACAGGGTTGATGCACTTAGTGAAATGGGTACAGTGCATTTCTTTGATCAATTATTTATTAACTGCCATTCAATTGGCTCCTAAAAATTCGGGCTGAATAAACCAAAGGCATAGATTGTGGATATTTGGAGAAAAGAAAATTCTTTTCTTTAAACTGAAAAATGACCAGTTCTGGCTTTCGTCATCTGAATGTATGGGCTACCTTCTCTCTGTTCACATCTGTTTGTTCACATAACACAGTGCCTTTACAGCATGACAGTTTCTGCAAAAAGGTGTCCTCCTACACATGCAAATATTCATACTTTGCTCAGTGCTGACAAAGATGTACTTCAGGCACCCTGCTTCTAGAAAGATGCGTACTAATTAGGGAGAATTCAGAACACAGCAAGAAGAATGATCAGAGATCTGTGACTTCTGACCTACAAGGAAGTAGGAGAGTTTGTTTTTTTTAGTTGAAAGAGAAAATTTAGAGGGAACATTAGCAGTCTTCAGAACTATGTAATAGGACATTGCAAAGAGGAAGAGGAAAACAAAAAGTCAAAATATGGAGCAACAAAAAGCAAAGTTTGCTATCTATTTATTTATTTATTTATTTGATATGTGGAAGGATCTCATAGCCTATTTGTTTACATTGGAACATTTGTACAGCCAACTTTAAAGACTTCTGTGTTGCATTGGGAGTTATCCAGACAGTGTGTGAATCAGTATCAAACACTTTAAATGATGGATGACAAGCTTTGAATAGCAAGTACTTGAGGCCCTTATTACTGCGAAAAAATTGTGTGCAGTCCATAAAGTGGCATATAGTCATGTAAAAAATAGTTAAATAATTTTGAATGTCTAAAGTCTATTCAGTGGTTGATTCTGACCTTAAATGGGCTAAGTTATTCCTATAAGTTGTCCAGCGACATTCAGTATTTATTTTCACTTCTGAATCATTCAGGATTGCTGTTTCTAGGTTTTCCCCTATATTCAGTCCTTATGTTTCAGGTTCTTTCTTCTACTAGTACTAGCTAGCATTACATTTAAAAAAATAAGAACTACATGGTTATTTTCTGCTGATGTTTCCAGTCCCCCATGCTTATATATTTCTCACTTGTTATTCACAGAGCTGTTGATAAAGAGTTATGAAGAGTGCTGCTTGGAAAAAGAAAATATATGCTAAAGATCTTTAAAAAAATATATCTTAAGGTATTTCAGAAACATTGGCACACTTAAAATGATCTTTCAGTGTCACAGAAATCAGCTCAATCCAGAAAACTGGGAAACAAACAGAATATTGCTGCAATTTCTAAATGACTCTCCTGTACGTTTTAGCCTCCTTCCTCTTTCTGAAACAATTTCAACAGACAGTAACTCCTCTAAAGTCCAATTAATATCCCTAGTAAACTAATAGAATAGATGGAAGAAAATTTCTAGACTTCTAGGTAATAAGTTTCATTCTAATGATGGGATGTTGCTGCTTTTAATAAGAGAAGAAAGCAGGCTTGGTATATAGGTCCTGTGTCTTCATAAGTAATGTGATGACTTTCACTAGACTAGGAGGATACTGTGAAACTAGGGTTTTCATGTATGACGTTTACCCAGATTGTGAGGAATACAGGTGTAAAGTGGGAATACAACAGCAATAGGTAGTAAACAATTTTAAAAAAAAATCACTGTCTGTCTGAAATATCATACAGTACTCTGTCATTTTGTAAACAACAAGCTAACGCAGCTCACAGTATTTTGTGTGTCTATGTGATTGCTCGTAGAGATCTCTTAGCAGATCAATGCAAGTTAGACCATTTTTCTTTTTAGTTGAACTATCCAGCAGTTTATCTGTTTCTTGCCTAGTAGCAAGACATTCAAATCAGCAAGGGAAACATTCTTCAAAAAAGTAAAAATTGTTGCACATTTGTTTATGAAATAAATTTAGACATAAGCCTGGAGTATATGTCCCAATTCAAATTTAGGGTATTTTGAAGTGTATTTGAAGTTTCAACAGTATCTGCAATTAATTTTTCTGTTCACTTGTAACTGATTCTTTGCCGTTTTATTAGGGAGAGGTGGTACCCACCCACAAGAAAATGGATGACAGATGAAATTAGCATAAACACAGTTAAGTAAACAATGTAGAATCATTAAGCAGAGAGATTTGGGCCATGCGTGTTTTCTCTTTACTCCCCACGGTGGGGGAGGAGTTGTTCATCTACACTGCAGGAGCTCAGCAGAATCCCTGTGGGCAAAGGGAGGTGCATGGGCTATACAGAGGGGCTGCATGTCTAGTTCTGTGGGACTGAGCCTGTGCCGCAGCACCCAGAAGGTGCCTCTGCAATGGGGTAAAGGGAAGCAAAGGGGAGAACACTGCATGCTGTAGACTTTTCAGGACCAACAACAGGCAAAGGACAAACCTAGCTTGTTAATGAACATGCGATGGAGACCATAACTGAAAGTCACAGATCTAGATAAAAGGCTAGAAAGGCAGTTAAATTTCTTTAATGGAAACAATTCTTCCCAGAGTGGAAGAAATTTTCATTCAAAATACAGGGAGAAGAAGATGGGGAGTAAATGAACATAAAAGAATGGAAGCAATGCTAAGTCGAGAATCTATGGTTAAGAGAGAATGGAATAAATGTTAGGAAAAAGGTTGGTAACTTCAGTGGTCCATCCATCCATTTGCTTTGCCTTGTTATCTCTCTCCCCCTCCGCCCTTTCTTCCCCTCTGTCATTTTTGCTCTCATTTTCTCTCTCACGTGTGTCATAGATACCTCATCATGTTAACATATAAGAACACACACACACAAAAAAGTTGTATTTCCCAGTATGACACAGGCTTAAAATATTTTCAAGTATTTTAAGAGTGATCCCTCACCAGTGACTGCTGTGAATGTTCAAAGGTTTGTTTTGTTGTGTTTTTACCTTGTGTTTGAATTATTTTTGGATAACCATGGAGTACAACCTGAACTAACTTCCTACGATGTCTCAAATAGTGGTTAAATGGGGAAAAAGAGGAAAAAACATTCTCTCTAAAAATTCTCTCTGTAGATGTGGACCAGATCTGCTTGTACATGCCCAGGTATACGAAGGAGCTTCAATTGCTGTGGAGACCTGCCAGACATCTTACTGGACAACCTGTTGCATGTGTCAGTGAGCAGAATATCTGGTATCAGGGGGCTTTCTTACTTTTTGGTGCGGACTCAAATGCTTGCTCATCAGAATCTGATGATTTGTGTCCAACTAATTTCAAAAAGTAAATTAGTCAATAAGGTGTTTTTGCCCTTCTCTTTTTTAACTGATCCCAAATACCGCCATTGCAATCCTCCTCTCTTGCCTAGCGATTATCTCCAAAAGTTGTGCTTCCTCTCAGGAGAGAAAATCCTGCAACTTGTCAATCTCATACACTTTTCTGTGCTGTGCACAGTCTTCCTACCTGATTAACCATTTTAAAACTCTTTCTCTAAAGTCAAGTTCTATTTGCATCTGTTACAGACTTAAGTAAAGCTATCTGTTGCTTGTGGTCCCACTTTAAAAAAAAAAAAAAAAAAGCTGTAAGAAAGCATTTTGTACTGTTAGGCCTGGCAGAGCTCAGTTTACCCCAGAGAGCTTCTAGCACATCATGCATGTACTTCTGAAACAGATTTTGGTTTTCACAAATGCTGTTAACTTTTCATGAGTACTGTCAGAGCCACCCAAAGCATTTGAATTTGAACAACTATGCCTCGTAGTTCTTGTGTGGAAGAAACGATGAAGAACAGTCATAATTTCCCTGTGATGGTCATGATTTTATCATCTTCTACTATGCCCTCTCTCAGCTCTCTCTTTTCTAGGCAAAATCTATGGGCCTGATCCAATGCCCAGTGCTGTCTGGGTAAAGTATCCTGGTCCGTGAACCAAAGTGCAGAGTATCTGATAGCATCCAAAACTGCAGCCTTGTGAAATGGCCTGTGCATGTATTCTGATTTCAACCTGAAGTTCATGCTTATGCACAGTGATGTATATGGATGTCTGACTTACGGTACTAGCTGACAAAACAAGCACTGAATCAATTAATTCATCCAAACGTAAGTTTGTATGTTACTGAAATGGCTTGTAGAGTAAGAAAACTCAATGTAGAACAGTCATTCCTGACCATCAGGCAGTCAGAAGGAATAATACACTGGATAGTTTATTATAAAAATAAACATACACAAAAATACACACATGCAAGCACTTAGTGTAAGAAAAGCTTTGGCAAGAATCCTAAAAATGTGTTTATGGAATCATTACAGTAGTGAAAATGTCACTGAAAATACAGTTAAGTCAATGAGTATTTATGAGAGAGAAAACCACGTGGACTCCTGTTTGTTTTGGGCATTTGTGGAGTTTGTCACAGCTGTAGTGCAGTTACACCTGGATATGGATGCTCACTGTTGAGGCTGAACCACAAAACTGAGCATGTAAGGGAATGGTATTTAGGGGCAAAATAACATTGTTAGTAAGGGAGAATGATGTAATATTGTGGCACAGTTACAAAATAAACAGCATTTTACGCTTTTCTGAGTGTACCCTGGCTTCTCACTGAGCCTTGCTGTGGACAGAACCACATGTCCCAGTTGCTCTGGGACTGGAGGTAGCAGGGCAGCCTTTCACTGCCCTTGTTTTCCAGCTGTATCGACTCGTTCAGTTTGGCACCTGTGAGTCCCTTTGCTATGGGAGGATGTAGGCCTGTAACTAGAGAACCACCTCAAGGATCTTGGAATTGTCTTTGTTTTATCCATTTGATGTGTATAGGAAAAGGGTACAAAAAGTAAGCAGCTTATATGCTTGAGTCTGTCTTGTACCTTCAGCTGTCCTTGCTTGCGCTGTAAATTCCTTTCACCTTGGACATTGTGAAGTGGAATGTGCTCTTCCTATCTATTTACATCTCTCCAAGCCTGATTCCCTCGTGTGTGCTGGGCTGCATTTTCCCTAGCCCCAGTACAACAAATTGCTGTAAACGGCTGGAGGGAAAAGATCACCTTTTCCTTGTGTCTGAATGCCAGAAGTGCCGCCAAGAGAAAGTTCCAATATTATCCTTCTTGCAGAAGGGCTTGATCATCATTCAATGTCTTCTAGTCAAGAAACATGAAGCTTCTGCAGTTTTTTCCTTGGTGGTCTAAAATAGCTTACAAAGGAAGGTTTTCCAGGCAGTGTTTATAAAACACTGGAGAGGACTGAGTGGCACTTTAATCTTTAGAGGGTTCTTGAGAGCTGTTATCTTTTGCGCAAAGTAAATTTGAATTACACTGTATGTGACTGTAGCTGAAGCTCAGTGCTACGTGTGCTGGGGCAGGGATGTGATATAAGGCCTGTGTGTTCAGTCTAGCGAGTCGCATGCTTCTCAGGGGCATGTGATTTCTTAAAAAGTGGGTTGATCAGATCGAGGAACTTCCTTCTCTTGTAAGATAGTATTGCAATATAGTGATGGATGTGGAAGAGGTCTGTTTCTGTGGGCATTTTCTGTCTTCTTGATAGCTGGATGTTAATGCAGGCTGTTCCCACACACCGTAAACCCCCTGTGAATGAAAACATCTATAATTCTAATATCAAATTATATATACAGGAGTGACATGGTAGATGTTAAGCTGTCCGTGATGAATTACTTGTAGTCTGGATTGCCTAGCGATTATCTCCAAAAGTTGTGCTTCCTCTCAGGAGAGAAAATCCTGTGGATTCTTAGATAATAAAAAAGATCATTATTAGAGTTTATCTTCCAACCCAGATTTTGAAGATATGCCTGTGTGCAAGAAAAGGGGGAGGGAAAGCAATCTTTTTTCTGAAGTGACAAGTGACAACACCTCTTTTTTTTCAGTCCAGTTTCCCAGGGATGTCTTGTCCAAGTGGCCTCACACTTTCCCAAAATATTTTCCTCTGGCTACAGACCAAACACGAGGACTTTAGGCAAAAAATGTTTCTTTAAAAAAAGAGTGAAAGTGTATCTGTTGAGAGAGGGAAAAGATTTTCAGACTTATCATGATAAAAACTGAATGATATGTAATATTGTTTATTTAGCTTCTAGGGTTAAATAAACAGTATTATATTGCGTTACAAACATGTGGTTTTTGTACGGGTGCTGTAGATTTTCTTCTGTCTGGTTGTCCATATACATACAGTATGTGGGGAATATCAGATACAAAGACTTCAGTGGTATGGCAGACTTTTTTCCCAACCAAACTCTGGCAGCGCTCTGTCCTCTCCCAATTAGCAGGGCTCCTTCCCAAGGTTTCTGGTGGAGGGAAGTGGCACTGGTCAGGGCTCGCTGGCCTCATTGCTGTTGCTCACATGGAAACAGCAGCTGGTCCAGTAGACAGCATAGGGTGGTGTAGCCCTTTCATCCCAGTGTTTTGATGGCTCTTTTGGCTGGCTGTCCAAAAGAAGTCAAATTCAAAGCCCTTAGTGGGCATAGGTTGCAGCAGTTGCTTATTCCAGAAGCTTCCACGATAGCTGCATCCTCAGAATGGACATGTGCCACTGGTGAAGGTGAGATTATTTTTTTTCCACTTTTTTTTTTTTTTTTACAATAATGCCTAGATTACTTAAGCAAGACCAAGCCCTCTTTTTTCTTGGCCTTGTACAAAAAAATGTAGTATGAAACAGTCCCCTGGGAAGTTTAAAATCTTGACAGATTTAGTAATCTAAATATCTAAGAGCACAGCAATTGCACTCTTCTCCTTGAGAGATTTGCTGCAGAATGAAATAAAACACTCACTTCCCAGCCACTATTTTTTTGCAGTTGGGGAAGGGCGAGGGGAAGGATCTAGTTAAACAGACCAAAAAAACACCTTGTTGCTAGCTACTGGTGGAAATGAAGAGGAGTGACAGCATTTAAGGATTTCTCTTAGTAAAATACTGGCTGGTGATGAAATTTCATGTCACTGGACTGTGTGTAGTCCCTGCATATCAGCAATGTTAATCTTAAAAAATAGGAAGAAAACTATCCTTTGGGTTAGTTGCTGAATCTCAAGTGGAAGCTTTATTTTTTGAAAGATCCAGGCGGGGAGCAATAGAGGCAAAGTTTCTTTGCTTGGATTCTCTTTGCCTTTTACGGTTAGATTTCCTATGACCTGTAGCTTTGCAGGAATGGTATCTTGTGACCCTTTCCCACTTGTAGAGGGGAAGATAGGCAAGCTCTGCTGTCTGTTAGAGTGTGCTGTTCTGAGAAACTGCACAAATGAATATTCATTCAGCAGCAACTTTACACTGTCAGACTGTTGCATGTGTATAGTGTAAAACATGGAAATGGGTAATATAGCTCTCATACTTGCAATAGTTTTCTCACGTATGTGAGCACTCAATAGACTCAATTAATTGAAAATGATAGTGCAAATGGGGTAGAGGGGGCTTAGTCCTGCTGATTAAAAACGAGATTCCATTTTCTAAGAAGTGGTGTGCGTACATTGTGGCTTAGAGTAGTTTATTCCATGTTTAAATAAATGTTCTATTAAAATGTATAACATGTGTGTCTGTCTGAGCTCCTGCCAACAAAATTTCTTACAAATCACTCGTTTTCTGATAGACACATGCTACTTTCCACTTAAATTTCCCACAGATGTTATTTTTAGATTCAGCAATGCCCTAGTTTGGGCATAGATGTCTTTTCCCTTTTTAACAAAGAAATTAAAATGTTAAGCAAGCCAGAGGTGGTTTTTGTGCTCTGTCAAGGCAGCTGTATGATGTTTGCAAGTTGCAAGATGCATCAAAACCTAACAAAGCATGGATGGCAAGTGATGCTAGGGGGATTAATTTCTAAGGCTTTGATTTTTTGTGTGTGTGTTTTAAGAGGTAATGAAGTGGATCAGGGCATGTCACTTACCTGAAAACTGATTACAGACTGAAGTAGGCATGGTGACATATTTCGCAGATCCGAATATCCTACCTAGAGAGCTTTCAGCAGTTGTAAGGCATCCCTGTGGCACCACGCTACAGGAGAACCAGCCTCAGCTGAAAGCAGCAGTGGGGCATCAGGGGCTCTCTGCCAGCAGAGGCAGGCACTGGAAGAAATGCTCTCCACACTCCTTCCCGTAGTTGTGCAACAGCCTCTCTGGGAAGGGAAAATATCTGCAGCTCATGCAATCCTTGCCATCTCTGGTGGGCTAATTTTGGTGGGTGTTGTGATGTAGGCATTTGTGCTTTTGGAACTGGAAGGAGACACATTTAAATGGTATATTTCGAACATGTTATTTAAAAGCTTTCGAACAGAAGTAATTGTTCAGAATACCTATTCCAAAAGTAGCTTGTTTTCTTTAAAAATCTCCTGGGGCTTTCAATCAGTTTTTTGTTTTCTTGAGTGCCTGCATTTTTTCCCCAAAGATTCATAATTATTCTGTAGCATAGCAGAAAAATCGTTCTAGGTGGAATTCCCCAGAAATGCCTTTCTGTCTAAATCCCACTGAAAGTAGATGAGTTTTGTGCTTCGAATGCAGTCAAGTTCTTTTAAACATCCTACCTAATGGAAAAACAATGTATCTCTTCAGTTTTATGAGTAACCTTTAGAGCCTGCATGTAGGTTGTCTCTTCAGTGCAGGGGAAGGACAAAATGTTTCAAAAGATGTAGCTTTTTGTAGGGATCATATCAGTTACGGCAAAGGTAAATAGTATTTTTCACTTCAGTGTCTGTTGAATGAATGACGTGTATTCAGCTAAATGCTGGTAGCCATGGAGAGAAGCAGCAGCTAATTGAAAGAAACAAAAAGGAATACACATGGGTCTTTTTGTTAGACAAAACAGTTTTGTCCAAGAAAGTAAAAGGCATGTGGTAACACTCCATTTCTTTTTTGCTGTGAGATGGTTACATTTACAAAATACTGTGCAATTAACTATTTAATTCCACTATACGAAATTGCTGCAGGGCATGGTGTGAATGAAGTAGTTTCTCTAAATGCATATAAGACACACAAGAACCTAATTCTTGCTGTCTTTCAAAATTTCTCCTTCAGTGTATGCCACCACCATGCATACTTTCCCTGGTAGCAGAGACTAAGATCTGCCTAAGGCATCCAACTTTTCTGACAGCTTTGCACTTCTCAGTCTGGTGCTGCAGACCCAAAGTCCCTATTCAAACCCTGGATGTGATGCAAAAGAGCAAATATTTGCACCGTTAGATAGAAGCTGGGAGAGGCAAGTGACTTGCCAAGCAACAGAGTAGAATCCTTTCATCTCGGGAGCTCTTGAATGGATTTTGGATCTAAATGTTGATGTCTGGACACTGCTCTTCTATGGAAAGAAGTAAGTGAAATTGAAGCAGAACTGGACAAGCATGTTGGTCAGAACTTTGTTCACAAAACTGTGAAAGAAAACATTTCGTAGTATGGGTAATGTTTTCTGGTCAAAATAAATCCCTGAGGAAAAGCAACATAAAAATGGTAGCCTGAAGTTTTGTAAATGAAACATTTTGAAACAGTGTTTCAGATATTAAAAAAAGAAAAAACAACTAAAGATTTAAATTATGTTTTCAAAAACATTGTCATTCAGAAAGCCCGTTTCATTAGAGCCAAAACAAAAATAAAATTAAATTAAATACATCAGCCCTTTCGGTTTGCCAAAAACTTGAAGACCTATGTTATATAACGTATGTTATTTTAGATTCTCATTCTGTAACTTTTTCATTATCAACAAACCAAAGGGCAGGTTTTATACAGCCTTGATCAGCAGTTCTTAGATACTATGAGAGCTCAGATATAATGATCTCTCTTTCAGATTAATACCCCTATAGTAGGCATTGTTTTTATTACTGCAATGATGACAACAGTTGCTGACTCTAGCTTAGCTGTTTATCTGTCTCTGTGAAGTTGAAGCTAATGTGATGGTTAGATTATAAGTGGAAAAGGAAGTAAAGTAGGATTTTAATTTTTTTAAATGAAGTAGACAGCTATTGAAAGACTCCCACAAACCCATGTGCCATTTAAATTTTACACGAATCGTATTTTAACTGCTTAAGTGGAATATAGGTTTTGCCAATTGTTTAGCATGGAAGTCAGCTTTACCCTACATTAATATTTTTTATTGCATGCAATACTCATCTGTTTCTGGTAACTGACATTAACAAAATTATCCAACTAACAAATATTTTAAGTAGGAAAGGGAGGAGAAAACCTGGCTTTCTCATGTTGAAACAGTTTCTTCATTTTTTCTCATGACAGCGTTTGATTGCATCCTTCATTATTTCTGATGGGATTTTGTTTACGTTTTTGCTTACCCCGTGCCTACAAAAATAAAAGGAGCAAAGTGACTTTAAAATAAAACAGGCAAGACAACTGATCTTTAAAAAAAGAAAAAAGCAAAAAAAGGGAAGAGGGTGCCAAGCCAAAACCCTGAATTTGTATGCATATGTACACCCACACAATGAACTTTAAGAGAGTCCAGAGCTTGAATGTTGTGGCTCTGGTTCTGCTCCAGTTTGCCCATAACCCAAGTTCAAGTGTCTAGGCTCACAATTACATGTGAAGTTTTAATAGGGTAAAGGCATTGATTGAAAATACTTTGTGAAGAGGTTATGAGAAAAGACTTATCTACTAAACGCAGCCAAGATTTAAGTCATTATTTCAGACGTGAAGCATTTGGCAACAAGAGATCATTTTCATCAAAAAGGAAACCCTAGTTCATTATTTTTGGTCTGAGAATAATTTGGTTCTCTGTTTAATGCTACTCATTCTACCAGCAAGCGGCTGACAGAAATGTTAATTAGTATTGGCAGTTACACCAACACAAATACCAGTTTGATTTTAGAAAAAATCATTAAGCTTTTAATCCTGTCTATTGATTAGATAGGATGACTGTCTGAGAAAGAAACATGGGAGACTTTCATTTAAAGACTCTGTCTTTAAAAATTGTTCAAAGCTCATTGTAAGTGTGTCTAGTAAATACAAGACCAGTTCTGATTTACAGTATGATTAGTGGCATTAACTGGAAGCATGAATTGGTCATAAAAATGTTACGCATCAATTAAGTTCCTGTTCTAACCCTGTAGGTTGCTGCTGATTGAAAAATTCCCATAAACATTAATTCATGCAGTTACTAATGTTCTATAGCTGGATTATCCTTTCAATGTTCTTGACTAGGACATTGTTTGATTAATACACAGCTGCTTCTAAACAAAGGTAGTAAGCATGCTGTCCAACCTTTTCAGGTGGTACTGCTGTTTTGAGATGCCTCAGTTTAGGGACATATTCCAAAGAGCATAGTTTTCAGAAGAATCAGAAAGGTACCATACCACTTTGAGGTGTATCAAGTCGGTACCAAGTGTCATCTGTCAGTTTTGAAAGAGTGGCCAGCGTAGCAGATGGAGACACAATTTTTAAATTCTAGAATTTGTACTGTGAGTGTACTAAAACAGATTATTTGCAGCCTCAGATTCTACATCTTCTCTGCTTATTTCCTCCTACAGAAAATACCTTTTTATTATGGCTTGCTGCTTCTAGTTTACTGAACACAAACTTATTCTTTGATATTGCAAGTTTTCCAAAATACCAAAGCGATGTGACAGTAACATTGTCTGTATGTTTTGCCAAACAGATTGGCTTCAGCTACCCACATAAATTTTCTGGATCTTTTGATCAAATCCTCCACCCTGTTGCAAGTTTGGAATTCATGCCAAATACAGCATCCAGCAGTAGATAAATCTGATTTTTTTCATGTGAACTACAGGTTTTTTTTTATTCTTATTTCTGATAAATCTTTTGTGCCTATTGTTATTAAAGCTGGTCTAATAATTTATTTCTCAAATAATTTTAAAGTATATTTTTAATTCAACGATTTTAACTTACATTCTCCAAAAACTCTCACCAGTACTCATTGCAAATACTACCATTTTTCATTTCATAATTATTTGTAAATACATATTGCTAGCTTTTGTTATTATCCACATTTTTAATAGTTGGGGAAATTATATTTTTACTGGAAGATGAAGTCTGCACACTGGAAAAAAAGAAAGCTGACAGGGTTTACCCACTGAGGTCAGTGGGACTCTTGCTGAAATTTCCATTTAGTGTGTTTGACAGAAATGGGCTTAAATGCATCAGGCTGCTTCAGTCAAGATATTTCCGAAAAGCTTGTAGGGGAAGTATTGTTGGTGATAGTTTTCATCAGGAACACTGAGTACAGCCAGATTACCTGTTACTTAAGAAAGCTTAATTCAAACAGAAACAGGTGCAAAAAAAGTGCTCAGATTATCCAGGGCTGGAGAGATCTTATAAGGGAGAAAAAGAGAGCTGAGCCAGCATGGTCAGGCAAAACAAAGAGGGATATGATTGTAGTCTATAAATATATTAGAAAAGAAGTACTATTTAAGCTAAGGGAAATGCTGACACAAGAACAGATGGGTATAATCTAACTGTGAGTGCAGTTATTCTGGATTTTAAAACATTTCTAATTCTGAAAGAAATGAGTCTAAGACAACTTTCCACTAAGAATACCAGAAGTAAAAAAAAAAATCAAAAGAAAATCCCCAAACCAAAAAAAAAAACTCCAATTGATTTTAAGCAGAGCCTGAGCGGCATATGAAAAAGATTAAATGGCATGGTTGCCTGCAAAAACAAGGGACTGAACTCAATGACCCAAGAGTCCCTTCCAATCTGCTGTTCTTAATTAGATATATGAGTATCATGGGAGCTCTTCTAGCCTCCAGCCTATTCCTGCAAGAGGATCCTTTTATTTATGTAACTTCCCACTGAAATCCCTGCAAATCTGCAGATCCCCACTGACATGTAGGTGATACGGCTTCTTGGATCCAATTCCAGGGAGGGTTCGTGGTCTCAGAAGAAAATTCCATATCTAGCATCTGTTTTCCTTGTTGGTTTTACATGCAGCTTCAGTTTCAGTTCCAGAAACTTCCTTGTATTCATTGTTTCATTTTCCTTATGAAGATAACTTTTCTTCTTGAAGACTAATTTAGATGGTAATAAAGCATACACTTACAATCAAAATCTATATGGCTGAAAATAGTTTTACATGCAGAATACTTGTTGCCAAGGCCTGATTACCCTTGTCACTGAAATCAGTGCAGGTAGAGCATTCAGTGGTTTTCCTGTCCCTTAAATCAGCGTTATACTCTTCATCACCACAGATCAGGTCCTGTTCCATGAAACTTTAAACACATGGTTCTTATAGGTTCAGTGGGTGAGTATTAAGGTAACCTAAGCCTCCAATCTCTGTGGAAAAAAAAGGTAGTGGGACCCTCAGAAAACAAAGTTATTGATCTGGTAGCTTCACAGTCACACAGATTTTTCATGCCCTTTATGATGCTCCAAAAAGCAGTAATTTGAGACTGAATCATTATCTTACCACTTGTGATCAATTCAAAGTACTCACTAAAGTCTTTCTTTGACACAGAATAATCTGGCCATTTCTGCCTCAGTTGCTTCACCTATAAATTAGTGTCATGACAATCAAAGCCTCAGGGCTATGTGCTGAGGACTAAACAGTTTTGCAAGGGATGTCCGGAGTCTCTGATAGAAAGTCCTACTTGTAAATTATTATGATAAAGATCTTTCCTAGAAATTAAAGATTGTGTTGGAAGTTCTTACTTGCTATGATGACAGATGAGAATGGAATGATTCCCACTAATTGGGGATGGCTGGTGACAAAGCCTGACAACTTGAGTTATTGCTTGCAGTTGTACAGTGCTTCTCTAACGTGCTGTTTTCCCAGGGAAGTTCACCAATGACAATAACCCCAGCAGCTCTTACTGTTTACTAGCTTGTTTTATGAAAGTCAAGACCTCCAAAACTTCTGAAGCAATCCCAGGACCATTTGCTCATACCAGCAGCCGTTCCAGGGTTGGCCGCTAGGCACCCAGTGCTCGCTTTATTTCTCTTCCTTTTGACATGCAGGATATATTCATTGAAATGAAGTTTGGAGGAATTCAAATCTATTCATACAAGGAAATGCATGCAAAGCCATAATGGAAACACAGAAAGTGTAACCATTTGTCAAGAGATATTAAATCTGTTGTCTTGGAAGACACTTTGAGTTTACCTGTTCTTGTGGCCTTCACAGTTCGCTGTGAGTTCTCTCATAAAGAGTTCATTTCTTTTGGAAGTCACAAAGCTTTATTATTTCATGGAATTGGATGATTCTGAGATATTTTGATTTATTTCTGGACAATTTGAAATGAGCAGTTAAAATTGTTAGCTGCACTATCATCTCTTAGATTGACACCCTAAACAAAATTGGTGGAATGAACCTGCTACAGTGTTCCTTTTGCTTCCTTTAAATCATCTGGATTTTCATTGCATTGCATATAGGACATTAAACCTATTTAAAACACTGTGAGGAGGTTGGTGACTTTGCTTACAAAATCGTCAGCAAGCAAGAAGCCAGTATTACCTCAGCATCCTTACATTCTTACACAGGGGCTCAACATTATAGAGGTGAAAATAGTTTGTGTCTCCGTGTACAACTGTCTTGAGTTTTAAGTTGGAGGTAAAGGGAGATAAGGAGTGTTCTCCTCTGCCTGTATTATTTCCTTTTTGTGAAAAAAGTCTATTCATTTAATGTGCGAGTTATTCAAGCACCTTGCAAAGATATTAATAGTACCTGAATATCTTTGTTACTGTTTCTTCTTAGCTATTATTAATAGTGATGAACATGTTAATGCTTTTCAGTCCCAAAATTTCAGAATTGTTTACATTAGGGCAATCCCTAGGTTTAGGTTGCAAAGGAAGCCATTTTGCATTGCTTTATAATCCAAAGTGCTGACTGCCTGCCCTTTGAGGATCCGTATTCCTTCCCTTGGTTGTGCTGAAAGCAAGGACTAAGATGTCTCAGACAGGACCCCAAAAATGAATGAACACATTTTGGGAAAAGGAAAGACATTAAATGACTTACATCAGAGTTCACTGTAATTATGGTTAGAATTAAGACAGTAAATCAGGAAATTGTCACTCATTATACTGTGACTGCAATAATTCCCTTTCCCCACATGAACTCCAAAATAATTTCTTAGCGAGGACCATGGTATATACCTATTTTGCATCTGAGGCTGACAGCGTGTGTTTAATTCATGTCAGAAGTGTGTTTTTTGATCTGCTTTTTCCATATAATTCAGAACACACCAGCAGTATTCTTCAGGGTAGATATGCCAAAATGAATAATGGTGCTGACCAAAACCAGAATTCTGTATTTAGAATTAAAGAAGAAAAAAAAAAAAGGCCAATGATCCCACATAAGAGCCCAGCTGTTAATATATTTTGCTTTGCTGCCATTACGCCATTCCTACTGGGAGACAAGATACGAAATGGTCTATCAAATAGTACCAGAAGTCACAGAGATGCACAGACATTTATAAGAATTAATAAAATGTTGCGTTAGTATTTCTTTGAATGTATTCATAAGCAAGAAATGTGGGCTTGTGGTTACAGGTTTCAGCAGGAAATGGTGGGAGAAAGAATATTCTTTTTTCAGATGAGTTGCTTTACACTGTTTTTGTTGAGAGGCAAAAACAAACAAAACAAAATAATTAAAAAAAAACAACAAATGGGGATAGACACAGCACTGTTCTAGAAGGCTGTATGGATTTTGGACTGGGATGGGCTTCTGTCCAGCCTGTTCAGAACACAAGCAGAATGAGGTTGGGTCAGTCTGCACCCACCTGGGTAGACGTGTTCTGTATGGTGTATTTAAGTGTGTATACATTTGTGTTATGTAAGGATGAAAGTCTTGGCAAATATTCTTATATGCATCTTCTACTGCATAAATAATTTTGACAGTTTTGTTGAATAAATCAGGACTGACTTCATATATACAGTCCTTGAACACTTTCCAAATGTGCTCATATAAATCTGTTTAACAACCTGTTTATGATGATCTCTTATGAAGCCCTTTGGCTCTAGTGAAAGCTTCACCCAGTGTCTGTAGACGTAACATATCTTTTCGGTATTACAAAGCAGCAGTAAGGCTTACCACCAGCACTACTGCAGCTTCTACAAATGAACTGTCTATTATACTGTCACACTATTCCTAAGGATACAGGTGCATCTTTTCTTCAAACCAAAGAAATCTGCAGGAAATTGATTAAATGGATCTGTGCAAAAGAAATCTATATGTGATATAGCACTACATCAAATGTATTACTGTTCCTGATTTTAAACTGCATGTGTGTGTTTGTTACAGCTGTCATTTAAAATTATTTTATAGATAGAAAACTACAGACACCTGTACTTACCTTACCTAAAGCATATCTGCTGTAGTGTCGTCTCATAGGGCCTCAGGTTTTCCCTAACTTTCTGCTGTTTGTGGCTAGGTGGAGAAGAAAAACCTTTTCGTTTCTCTGCTTAGCTAGGAATCCTTTTGGTAAGGTTCAGTGCAAGCAACCAAATCACTTTTGAGAATGAAAGAAAATAAATTTTCCAGTATTAAAGAAAGATTTTGCGGTCTTTTTTGAACAGCTGTACTGCTGGGGTGGGTGTGGGTAGAAAGTTGAAGTCTGGTGGGAAAGTTGCCAGAAAGGGCTGTGTGCATTTGAATGTGCTTAGACAAAACAGCTCTGAATTCTATTTTTTTTTATTATTATTATTTCTTGGGTGAGAAGAGCTAAAGAAAATTCTGGATAGGTTATTTTTCTCATAAACTGTCAATTTGGCATGATTTGGGCTTGTGAACAGTGCAAAGTTAACCTGTCTTTCAGGGAAAAATGGAGACTCTCCTCATTTCAAAATCGTGGTGCCTTCAGGAGGAGCCTAGCACATGAAGAGAGCTCCACAGAAACTCTCTTTTTTTCCTGTTGTTGCACATGGGACTTACAGCCAAGAGCCTGTTCTCTGCCCTTTTTAAGGTAGGGCAAGCTTCCATGAAAAGAATTGGAAAACTGCTGTTGTACTCTTCTGA
>VXAL01016033.1:299959-455435 GCA_013399475.1 Chauna torquata | reverse complement strand
GCTAGCCAGAATATATGGTGTGGACATTAAATACAAGGGTTCCTGGGTTGGGATTACAAGGGGTTTGAAATAGTCACCCTCACTGAACCTTTCAATTAGGTTTCTGATTTACAGAAGAGTACTATTAGACAGTGTTTTGGGAAGGATGAAGCGAGCAGAGAAGAGGGCTGAAAGTGAAAGAAAAGTTTAACTACAGATAAAATCAAAATTAACCCAGTAAAATGGGGTCAGCTGGCTCACTGTTCTGAGTCTAGCAAGGTAAATGTTTCAAAATAGTGAGGACTGCTAGTACAGAATTTAAAAAGAAAACAAACAAAAAACAACAACAACAAAAAACACACAATCTAGGGAGAGAGAGAGAGACTGGAGTGAGGACAGAACGTGCCAAGGTTGCATGAAGTTCTCATGGAATCACAGAAAACCAGCTAAACTAGATGGTTCCCCTCCCTTCCCTTCCTTCAACAAATAGACTGTCTCTCTACCTGTGCTATTTCCAATGAACAGGAAAATCAGTGTAATCTTTTCAACTCTGCAACAGTCTTTTACATATGGAAATATTGCTGTTCCTTCTCCCTTTGGTTTTCTTTTCAGTGGAGAAAACAGTTTCAGCTTGCTCAGTTTTCACTCATAGGTCTTGCTGTGCAGACCTCCACTTGTTCTTGCTTTCTCCCAGACTGTTTCCAGCAAATTCTTGTCTTATTCATGTACTGCAGTTGAGGCTTTACCTGCATGTCACCTGAATGGCTACTTCATATGTCCTAAATATTTGTTTGTATATTCTGGTATGATTTCTCTTTCCACTTGTTCTAATGTGAGCAAAGAGAGGCAAATACTTTTGCAAATAAACCAATCACCTTCATTCAAATTCAGACCAATACTCAAAGTGAAAGGGGGGAAATGACCTGAACCTGGGCTGCTACTGCGCTTAAAAGGAGCTGAGAGTAAGGAGTGATTTCCTCCACAGAAGCAAGCTAAAAGGAGAACCAAGAAAATGACAAGAGAAGGAGCAGCAAAGTAAAAGTGAGATTCTCTCAGCTAAAGGCAACAGAAAGATCAAGTAGCTTTAGACTACAAAGGTTGTCCCTTCCTCTTAGAGCTACAATTGTTTCCTCTAAGATGAAACCCATAGACATCATACAACTGTTAATTCAGACAGGGAGTGTTTTTAACGTGGGTTCAGAGGGAACAGAAGCATTAAACTGCAGTTCCCTCCTGTGTATAAACAGTGACTGTATCATGACTGCTTGTATTCAAATTGGGCTAACTGTAGACAATCTCTTTAAAGAACAAATTTAAAGATTTTAACATCACAGCTTAACTATGTGACAGTTATTAAAATTGTTTTGGCTGGCTTGATGTGGAAAAAAGCAGTAAGTAGAGTGGGGATTAAAGAGGGAACTGAAGACAATCATGTATGATCAGGGGAATCAAGTGGTTAAAAGGACCTTTTCTTTCCTGTGATACGAAGTATATTCACTTTACCATGAGTTATACATTTGCATTTTAGCTGAAAAGCCCCTGTGTTAACTATGCTGCAACTTTAGCAAAGCTCTCCAAATGTAATGCTACAAAGTCACTCAGGGTACTTTTGTCCAGCACAATCTTTCCAAGGGTTTACTGTGGCAGCATATTTTTTTGCTTCACTTCAAAACAGTGTCTCAGCAAGTATGGAGAAAGTACTTAAAAAAAAAAAAAATCTATAGAAGGAGCTGAGGTAAAGCAGAGAAATCTCTTAATGCGGCCTGCAAAGTGCTCACCTGTAACAACTGAGGCTTTGCACACTTAAAGGCCTTACTCCTAATCTACTGCAATGCTTCTCTGGAAGTTGAAATCTTAAATCTGCGTTTAATTCTGACAAGTTGTACTGAGGCATGGAAGAGATTTTTGTAAAGAAAGATGACAGATCTGTTTCTTTGCCCTGCTTATTGAGTTACTGAATTCTGAAATTAGTTGTCTACCTGTCCAGTGATATGATGCTTTGCAGTCACTGGATAATTGCCGCTGCAGAAAGAGCAGAGCAGAACATTATCCCTGTGCTCCAGTGTGTCCTCATTTCTCAGCAGATTTGTGGAAGATTAAAGCCATTACCGGGAGTATAGTGAAGTCCACTGAAATGGGTCACCCACAGCCCTGCTGACTGTCCTGTTTCCAACACGTGGCATTGTGGCAGTGTGAAGAATTCCCTGAAGGCATCTTTACTTGAGATTGATTAGTTGGTAACTGTAACTTGTTAAACCAATATGCATTTAACATTGTTCTTCATTAAGCTGAGAGACAGGATGTTAATAAAAAGAAGAATGTTTCTTCTAAATTAAAAGAAATTGTAAATCAGACTAACTGCTTGCCTGCTAGAGTCCGACAGCTGCTCTGCTGGAAGTGAGGGGATTCAGTGGGAAGAGTTTTTGAACAGCACTGAGGTGGTCAGCGTAGTCTCCAAGGTCCTGTCCTGAACAACTACTGTACTGCAGTTGTTTCAGCAACAGTAACTCATGTTGAAAGGTGTCTGAGTGTTAGTAAGAGGATAGTGGGCACACTGTTTATTTGTGTCTCCTTGGACACAGATCCTGGCTGGCATACAGAGGATCCATGGATTTTCTTCCCCCACTCCCCATGCAACTCAAAAAACAGTCAGCCCTGTGCTTCCTCAGGCCTCTCACCCCCCAGCTTGCTGTCTTCTCTGAATATCCCCGGTCCAACATGATAGCCTGGGACATCTGACTTGGTAGTCGTAAACCAGTTTGCAACTGTGCCCAGTTAAAAGCTCTAATGTGAAACTGTCCTCAGAGGGCTGCAAGATCTGATCAAGGAAGCAAAAATTGTTTTTTTTCTATCCTCTTAGCCTGGCATGTGAAGCTGTTTCTTAAAGAATTTAAACTATGTAGTTGAGGGTCTTTGTTTTGCTTTGTATTTTTCTTGAAACAGTACTAATATGGAAATTTAAAGATCTAAGTGGTCCCTTCTGAAAGTTCCTAACATTGCTATCAGTATCATTCCTTTTTATAAACAGAACTGTTACAGTTCTAAGATATAAAGTATTCAAAGAATGCACTCATAAAAGATTACGCACACAATGGAATTTTTTAGTCTCAATGGGAACAGAAGGCTTTGTGAGTGTTTGTGTGCAATGAACATAATGTTTAAATCAATTCTTAAGCTGTTGCTAATGAAACACCACCCTCTGAATAAGAGGCTACAAGGCATGCCTCTTACAGATGCACAACGTATCAGTTCCTGCCTAGCGTATCAGGGCCCTGGGGGTTTAGAGTGTGAAACAACAGTTCAAAAAGAACCGTGCTAGAAGAGAGGGGAGTGGGGAAACAGCCTGAAAAGCAGCTTGGAGTGATGTGAGATTTATTCCCTTAGCTCATGTTTTCCGTAGTTTCATCATATGACTTGGCAATTCTGCAGAGCTGGTGTTAAATACATCACATAGGAAAGGCACAGAGATGCTTCTGAGCCTTGGATGGGTGACAGACCTCACAGAAAGCACTTGACAGTCCCTACCTGTTCCACTTTAGTAGTCCAGCTTTTGTTTCTATCGTGGTCTCCAGTCTCCAATCACATAACTGATCTGACCACTCCTGTGCAGGTTTCTTTAGGGGGGCATGGCTGGTGACACTGTCCTTACTCTGATTTATCAATGGGTGGGGAGGTTGGGGGTTTCCTTTAGCTGCATCCTCCCTTCACATACCTTATGTGCTACCAGAAGTCCTCCAGGCAGATACCCTTCACAACTCCAGCATTGCTCAAGCTTTGCAATGCAGGAATACTGTTTAGGATGAACTGGTTATTTCAAAGGGTTTGGTGAGTGGTTTGGTTACCTTCCAGCCTATGAGTTGATTCCAAGTCATCTCCTCAGAGAGCTGTGGAAGTTTTTTTCTCGAGTCTGCTATAAGGTTCACAGCCGGATGTTATGTGTTCTCTGTCTTGATTGGATAATTCTCAAGGTTACAATGAATTCTCAGTATGGATATGTGGATATGTGAATGTTTCTATTGCAGACAAACCTTCTCACAAACATCCACAAAATCTTCTTGCCATCACAAATATTCTCTTTCACACAGATTTGTTCCTATGAACTTCCATGAATTACAAGCACAATGAGGAGGAAAAAAAAAAGCCACTAAGTAAATTAAGTAGTTCTTTATTCAAGTAAATGTTCAGATCGACGGTTGCACAATAGTTGCCTAAAACTACATGGAGCTGAGTATCTCTGGTATGAACTTATCTCTGGAATTTCCACTGGTTAGCAGAGTTTGTTACATACTCATTTCAGTAAGGATAACCCAGTAGAAAATAAACCACTGGGAAATACTGCATCCAGATCTTTCTTTGGTCTTTTGTTGTTGCTGCTGTTCTTTTCATTTAACTATCGTTGCATCTGGTAAGCATGTTCAGACTGGGGAAACCCAAAAAATAAAAGCATAGAGAGCAAGTGAGAAGTTCCTGGAATGTTACAAGCTGCTGTGTCGCTGGGAATAGCAAGTCAGACGGGCAGAAAGCTCCTCTCTCCAAAGCTGACACCACAGTGGGAAAATTTGATACTTATTAGGTAGTGAACTGACTGAAGCTATAACTTTGAAGTGAATGTACAATTGCAAACAAATGCTGAATATCCCACTCATCTCCTTAATTCATATCTCTTCCTCGTAATTTTATACATCATGCTTTTTAAGATAAGCTTTCTGAAATGCGTTCTTTGAAATCTTATGGTCCAGATGGGCTTATGCTTTGTAGACCTAAGGGCTACTGTACATTTTAAAACTACTTCATTTTTTTAAATTTTAAACTGATGGTCCCACTTAGACAATAAAACAGATTCTGTAATTACAGTTGGTAGATGCCACTGGGGATGAAGCAAAGATCACCACCTTCTGTACATTAAAAAGAGAAAAATGATTTCTACCAGCAACAAGGCTGGAACTGTCCTGAACCCTCAGAAAAAGCAGAGCCTGGTTCCTGTGCTGTCCAGTGCTCCATGTGTCCCAAAGAATGCTGTCTTCTAGCACATACAGCTCCTTTAGCCTGCAAGTGTATAAGCCATTGTCTAACTCAAGAGTGTGCATTATCCTATAGAAAAAAAAAAAAGAAAAAAGGCAGCAAAGCCTGAATCTTGAGTACAGAAAACTCTTACCCTCATCCTTCACACATGGACTTATGCTATGGACATCAGGATTGTATAAACAAATTGCTTTTCCTAGCCTTCCTTTCCCTCTCCCTCGTACCAAATAAAGTTTTGTTTTGTTTCGTTTTTTAAATATAACTGCGCTTGCTCTCTTGAGAGCTTTCCAAAAGGGTAAGAACAAAAAACTGAAGGGAGGTGTTGAGGGGTCTCATTTGTATTTATTGTTTCTAACCTGTCCTTACCCACTCCTCAAAGGCCTGACCTTTAGCCTCAAAATGTTCTAATTTCTGGCTGGGATAATGGTGGAGGGCCTGATTCCCAGCCCCGCTGAAGTAAGCTGAAAGGCTTTCCTCAGTTGATCCTGATGAATGGATTCACTGAAGAGGGTTGCCTCTCTTGACAGTCTGTCTTCCTAATATGACTGTGTTCCACTGTAATCAACAACTTTTGCTTCGTGACAAAAGTAATTTTAAAAAGATTAAAACATTACTCATTCCAGCCGAAGTTGAATATGGGGAGAGAGGGAGAAAGGATGTAAAAGCAGCAGTAATCCATGCAAACATACCTGCAGGTTTCTGTAAAATTAGAAGTTTGGGACCCATCCTCTTGTTACAAGTGCAAACTGAATAGATCCAGTGAAGTCTGTAGAGTTCCTGTGGTGGGAACAAGTGTAGTCACTTGGACAAGTGTGGTTGCTCATCCCTCCTCCACCCAAGTGCTAGTAGCTGTTGCAATGACCAAAAGAAAAATGTTCTGGTTTTTAACCCAAATGCACATTTTTTTGCCTAATGTTTTAAAAACCACAACTGAGTTGCAATATTTTTGGGGTGTATCTACATAGTGGCGGTAGCTCCACCCAAACTCCAAGCCACGGGGGCTGCTGACAGCTCAGGCTGGCAGCCATTTTGATGCATGACTGTGGTCTGGTGGCTGGGGCGCAGCCCCGTGCCAGCGGCTGAGCAGCTTCTAGAGCAGCGCTCATCCAGGCATCTGGAAACACTGGCGGGGCAAGTTCGCACCGGGCCGCACCTGAGTGTGTAGCCGTGCTCTCTGATGCTTCAACAGCGCCAAAGCCTTCTGGTTTCGGTGGAGCACAGCAGCTCATCATGAAAAGTTTGTGATTGCTTTTTGGAGGCTCAAAGCACGCTGGCTTAATTTTCACTTGACTGCCGACAGGCTCACCAGCTTGTTAACAGCACTTGGCCAAGGCGGCTCACAAAAAGGGGGCTGTGCTCTGCGGAGCAGAGATACAGCGCTGTGGCGTGAACTGCAGCCTTTGCGCGGAAACCTGTCATTTTTGCGGGCGCAGCAGTACCGCGTGGGTCACGCTGGGCCAGCAGGCGGTCGGGCAGCAGAGGGGCCGCGGAGGAAGGCCAAGCTGCTCTGGGCACCGGGGGCTCACGGGTGCCCCGCGCCAGCCAGCGCGGCCTGGGCGGCCACTGGCGCTGGAGGAGACTTGCGCTCAGGCAGAGGAGCTGCGCTAACGCGCGGGGGAGGTCACGCAGATGAGGCGGCTTTGCTTGGTCCCTTCCCCGGTCTTGTACAGGTGCCCGGCCGCGGGGGAGCGGCTGCCTGCGGAGGCGCGGGAGGCTCTTCCGACAGCCGCTGCCCGCNCTGGCGCCGCGGGGCCGCCCGGCGAGGAAGCCGCGGCCCTGCCCTCCGCGCCGCCGTCCCTGGGGAGAGAGGTGGCGCGTCCAGGCGCGGTCATGTGCAGAAATGCGCGTGTCTCGACAAAGCCTCTTCCCGGGAGCAGCTTTGAAGATGAGGGAAGAGTGACTTTTTGTGAGGTTCAGGCCCTTGCTCCGCCTGGGTTAAGTCTCAGCTCAGAATCGGAGCGGGAGCTCCAAACTGCAACGCCCTTTTTCCAAGGTACTGATCAGGCTCAAGTGTCAAACATACAAGAAAATTTCAAATCGTATCGAAGTTTCAATAAGATGTTTTGCTAACTTCTGTTTTTATGAAACATCCCTTGGATTTAATTATATCGAAAACAATTTTTATTTTGGTAATCTAGAGAGCTGCCATGAAATGGGACTGTTGTCTTTCCTTTGGCTGTCATAGCAGTTGGTTGCCTTTAGCCTAATCATGGCGAGAGGTTTCTCATTTAGACGTTATGGGTCTGTTTTATTATTTGCTATTTATCAAAAAAGCTGAAGTAAATAGATCTTGTTTGCTTGATAGTTGCTTGTATGCAGATGAGATACACTTTTCATAATTTTTAACAAATACTCTAATACATGTATAAAATAAGTAAGGAAAGTTTCACTTTACTGTTTAGGTCTAAGACCCAGAGAGAGACAAGCATTGCTGAAACTCTTGTCTCGGTTTGCACTAATTTTACAGTGGCTGATAAGCACTCTATTGTATTTCTTAGAAAAATCTGAACTTCCCAGAAATGTCTGAGGCATTTCAGTGGCAAAGCAACCCAGGTTTTCAGACTTTTGATGATTTTGAACTTGATGACAAACTCAGACATTAATTTGTCTAATGCAATATCTGACGTACCAAAGGAATCAACCAAAGAGAGGCTATGTTTGTGCAAAATGTTTCTCATTGCTGGGATTATATTTTCTGTAATCTGTTCATAGGTAAAAGTCTTGTTAGTGCTTTGCACTATTAATGCATGTTCTTACTGATTTCGTCCAAGGCTAAAGGCTTGGAAGAATTCCTGGGGACCCATCAATCTGTCTTCCCATAGGACTGTGAGGAAGTTGCTTCTCTGTGCCTTGTAGTTGGCTGAGCTGTAAAATGACAATCCTGACATTTTCTCCACGAGAGAGGTCAAGGCTTGCAGGTGAAAAATGTGACTGTAAATTCAAATCTTCAGGAGTAGATGAGTTGGCTTTGCTGTCTAGAGAAACAGAATGAAAACTCCACCCTTTGGTGGTAACTGATCCTGTTTCTCTGAAGCATTTGGAATAGAACTGAAGTATTTCACATGTATAGAAATCTACACAAAGGTTATCCAAGCTTGTAAAGTGTCACATGGGCCAAGCTCACTAAATACATGCAAAATTCCAAAAGCACTTTGGAAAATTCTTATTGTCCTTCCACTGGCAATGCTGAAATTATTACAGTATAGTATTTATACATAAAATTATAATATAATAATCCTCTCACTACTCCAGAAAGAAAGGAGATTAACTTTATTTATCCATGCTAATTTCTACCATTGAAGCATTCAGTTTGAGTGCTATAAACATCCTTTAATCATAATATCATGGAAGAGTGTAAGTGATCACGGCTAAGTTATTTCTGTAACAGTGGATTAAATAGATTCTTGTTGTTTCCGCAGGATTTTTATAATGAGAACAAGGGTGGTGGTGATGGTTTTCAGTTGAAGTATAGTTAATTTTGTAACTTACCAAATTTGTTCTTTCAGATGCTCATAACTTTCACAGCTTTCAGGCTGAATTATTACATTCTTGCTTATAGACATGCAAAAAATTTATTGGGAAACTTTCAAAAGAGCATATACACCCTTTCTAAGTAGCACTGGTGGCGAGTATTAGAAACCACAGCCACAGTGAAGAACACTTCCACTGTTCCTACCAAAACATAAATATGCATGTGCCTATCTTAACAGGAATTTAGCTACACATGTTATAACTTGACTTTTTTGTGGTTCGCACTAAGACCCAAAACTTTGAAGACTAAGTTTTAAAGTTATGAACACTGGCCTAGAATTTTCTGTACCTTATTATTTGCAAGCAGTGCCAAGGACATAGAAAATACTGTGCTTTAGCAGCATCTCTGTACTTATTTTGCCTGGGCATAAATGGCAAATTGCAAAAGGGAAGGAAAAAATACAGCTCTTTTAAAATATATTCCCTGTCTCTTGTGTGTTTTGCTATTGATCTTCCTTACATAATATTTAGCTCTGATTTTTCAGAGTGCAGAGAAATACTTTTGTGCAATTTTTTGTGCAAACAGGTTCTTTAAAACTCTGACATGCTTTCACAAAAACTTTAGGAAAGCTGCGGGTTTTGGTGCTTCTGATGATGTAGTCAAGCAAACAAGAACAAGCACAAGTGTTAGGACAAAGGCTCCTGAGTTCTCTTTCCCACTTGGTTATCATCCAGCTGTACAAAACCAACACATACCAGGCATCCTTTTGGGCTGGTTGTTACAACCTTGTCATGGGTGGGAGAACAGAAGTTGAGGAAAGTCATAACGATCTGGTGAGAAGGGAATCAGTATCTGAAACAGGATGCAGCCCTGCTTGTAAGCAAGGTTTTGACACCCATATGCCAGCTCTTCCCTTACCTCTGGGCAAGTTGTTTAGTTAGTCTCTGCTTTCTTACCTGAAAATGGGAAGAAAAAAAGTGATTGAAAGATAATACCACTCAGCTGTTTAATATAGAACTCCTCCTTTGCTTCCTTTGCCTTGTATTTGTTGACCATATGAAGATGCCTAAGGAAGACCCCATGGTAAGTTGTAAGTTAACACATTATATAACACAAAGTTCAAGTGCAGAAAGTTTCAGTACAATCCATGTATTTTTCGTATGTGGCTCCGTCCTCAAGTTTCAAAGAAATACACATACAAGCCAAATATGAAGAATTTTTTTTGGAGCTTTCACACTGAGAAACTTAGTCAACCTTTCCAGCAGTTTAGAAAGCCATGCTTTGGAAAGTTTTGAATGTAGGTTGCACTTGTGTCGACATTATTGAGGTTGTTAATCATTGCTTTTCATTCTGTTCTGACCTAGAATACTGCCTTCTCAGACTCTGCAGATTGCTAACTGCTGAGCTAGAAGATGACTCTCTTCAACAGCTATCCTGTTTTTTTACTACCTTTTGCTGTCTCCCCAGTGTCTCAAAAAAATCTTTTTTAGTATACTGTCTCTGGAGATCCGCCTAGTATCCTCATGGCTTGCAAAAGATGAATCAGGAACACCATCGTGGGAAACAGGTTTTGAATTTAGCTACCTATTGAATATGTATGTGCCAGTTTAGTAGCTCCATGAAAGATTCAGTATACGTATCCTAGGAGAGCTGTCGTAGTCTGTCCCTGCTTCATTTTGGTTGTGCTGCATGTGTAATTTCATAAATAAACATTTATTCACAGAATGTAAATTTGGCTGAATCATTCCGCATATGTGAATCATTTATTCTTGAACAGAGTAACATTCAGTATTCAGTAACTTAAATATTATATAACCACTTCAAAACTTGTCCATTTGAAGGAAAAAAGAAAACACAATTTTCTTTTGGCTTCTTTCCTTCATTTCCGTAGCAACCTTTTCAATTGCAATTCTGCTTTGAAACACAAAAACAGCAGCTCCATTTTATTCAACAGAGCTTTAGCTTGCGTTTATCAAAGGCATAGTGGAAAAAAACCTTTTACTGTCTTTTGCTTCTGTTATCCTTTAGAGCTAACACAGCTTTGAAAGAAGGACTCAAATTGTGTTATGTCACATGTATCATCAGAGCTGTTTACTAAATTTTTACCATTTACAACACAGGAGCAAACCCACCAGTAGCAGAAACTTAGCAAGTATCACTGAGTCACTCTAGGAGCATCAGTTTGTATGTCCAGCCTCTCTGGTACTGTCAGTGATATATAAGAAAGTAAATACCTTGTAGGATTTGCAGAGCACAGGCTGAGCTTGCATGCTCTGTGAATCGTTATGTTTAATTGCAAGTCAATAAATGCATTACTGGAAGCAGGGAACTTTATGGGGACACTAGGGTCTATTTTGCAAATGCTGTCCGTGGCTAACTGCTCTTTGCAGATATACACATTTGTAATTGTTAGTTTGCACACATGGGGATTTATATTAGGGCAAGAACAATCACATAAAAAGCTGCAGTCCTACATTTTGCAGGGCCTTTTCTGCTGTGAGACAAGAAAAGTTGGTATTTCAGTAGCAAGGGCATGGTTCACCCATACAAGCAATGGTAACCTCTGAAGTAGGTTTACAGGGTAACAGGAGGAGGAATTTAAGTATCTGAGTGTTTAAATATACCTTTCCCTATTCATTTTTTCACTTCCTGGAAGTAATAGTTTGATCATGAAACAAAAGGCTTGTTAAAGTAGGATCAGCTTGCCTGTGGTTCCTACCTGGTTTGCCATCAGTTTACTGTGCTCTTACAGGGTATGAAAAGCTTGGTAAGTTCAAGGATGTGGGACATGTTCCCTTCTGGATCTCTCTGCGAATACCCCCATAGGCATGTACAAGGCCTCATGCCTTCATCTTTTTTGGAGTATTTTCACAGAAAAGCAACCTGTCAGTCAGTTGGGCTCACCCAGCAGGTTCTCATGTGTTTCTGTTAACTATTGTTCTTCTCTTGGACTAGCTAACTTGTAGCTGAGTGTGAATGAGGAGTCCGGTCTGTTTAAGCTGAACTGGTATTTATTCCTAAAAGCAGGACCAAAGCATAACATTAGAGAAACAGATTATTAAAATTACACCAGGTCTGTAAGTAGTTCACTTTACCAGGAGCCTGACTTGGCTCTGACTTCCTCTTCACAGGCCTAATGGGAATAGGTCTACCTCTCCCTAATTTATCATATAGAAGACTCCAATTTCTCAGTCTTAAGACATAATCTCTCTCTCACTTTCTCTCGAGTTCACTTCCTGAAAGATTCTTGAATCTCTGGTTTCCTGTTCTCGCTGCAAGGACTGCTCATCTCTTGGAAAAAAAACCTTCAATATGTCTATTGCATGTTCTGCCAAAAAAAAAAAAAAAAAGCCTTAAGGCTTTTACAAGGCCTCATGCCTTAAGCCTCAGGTGTATGGGGAAGAAAGTTAATCTAGTCCCACCTTCATTTTCTAGCCTGACTGTCCTGCCATTGGACTGGTTCAGTATCTGCATACGGTAAACATCACAATAAGTCAGGATCCAGTAGGATCCAGGATTCACAGGCAATTCCAAATCTTTTACAGAGGAGAAGCTTGTTCTTTGCTTTGAGTCAAAAGAAGTAAATGAGGAAAGCAAAATGAGACATTACTGGTGTTTATTCTCAAGAGTAAGTCAAAGTAAGGAAGGCATGAACAGCTACACAGAAACACCTTGCGATTGGTTAGACCATGATCTGCCTCCCTGATATGTGTCAGGGTGAGCATGGGATTTCAAGTGTTTAGGTGATTAAAGACCAAGGCTGTATGAGACTCAAAGGGATTTTCTGCATTTAAGTCATAGAATATCCTGAGTTGGAAGGGACCCACAAGGATCATTGAGTCCGCTCTGGACAAGTCCTCTCTGGACACTTTGGGCTGTCCTATGATGCTTTTTTTTCAGTCCATAATAGTAGAAAACCAGAATGTTGCAGCTTCTGTGAGCTAAACTGGACTTCTGCTATGGTACTGCTGGGCTTGGAAAAGCACAGTAGACCAGATGCATGTCTAATGTGGCTAGGCTCAATGATCCTGAAAATAGGATGTGGTTTGATCCAAAGTGGGAGATATTAGCTTAATTTTCCATCTGCAAAAGAGTTCCACTGTTGTTTACATTACTTCTCTCAACCCTCCTCAGCCTTAGAACTTGGTACAGTTCTTTGAAAGGGGGTCACTCACCCTCTCCCTGCACAGGATATTCCTCTGCAGCCTCTCAGGTCTCTGAGAGCCCCCTCTGTTCCCTCTTACTTTACCTTTGCAGACCTTGGCATTCTGCTAACTATTCTTTCTGGCCAAAAAGTTCTGGATGTGGCTCCCAGCAGGGCCATTCGACACTGCTGTTGAGTCAGACAGAGGGCTGAATACAAAACATGTGCTGCTCCTGCTCCTTGTTACACAAGCTATGCTTCCTGCCTCCCCGCTGCCCAGCAGAGCCTACAGTCCAACTCTTATTTAATGAAAACATCTGACAGAAAACAAATTGTCTGTTATCAGCTTAGGACTTTAAAGATGGTCTTTAAGCCATTTAGCTGTCCGTTATTTGATCCTCAGCTGCTTCTGTAATATACCTGCTATGTCTGGAGCCTGATCCAGTGCTGTGATCAACCTTAGGAGGCAGGACTAGGTAAGGAATTGGAAAATGTTTTTTGCTTCCACTAAGCAATTACCTATTATATGATGACTATTTTCCAAAACCAGTACAGTCTGTATTCCTGAAACAATATGATATAATGTTACAGTACGTATCATGTATACCGAAAGTTGGATTGTGCACAGATGTATAGAGGAAAAAGAACAGGCATACAGGAAAAATGTGTTATGCAAAAGAGCGCTGAGAGCAGTATTCTGCTTTTGAAAACTTGGGTTGCTACCCGACAGAAACTTGATGCTTTTCAAAAGTAAATGTTTGAAAAAATATCTTTATTTCATTGTAAGCAAGGTGGTTTATGTGTCTTAAAAGATAGCAAGTAACTCATCAATGGCATAAGAAATCTCCAAGGTCTTCCCAGTTTGAGAGAGCAGAGGTTTGTGACTGATGGCATTTCAGGATGCCAAAGAACTGAAGGCCTTCTGCAAATGAAGCTGCTTACAACAATAAACCCTGAGCCCCTTTACAGCAATTTGAATGCTGCAGGAAGTGAGCACTCCTCCTACTCAACCCAGTGAAGGGACAGAGCTGCCACAAGCCTCCTCTGTGTAAGAAAGGGAGAACAGAGTTACAGCAAAGCTCAGGGAATGATCCAAAAGACAAAGGCTGAGGCTAGAAGGGCAGAGGGGGTAGAGAGGGCAGTGAGGGATAATGGTAGCAGAGGAAAAAACAACATGAGATTTTGAACCAAGAATATGAGTGACATTGATAGGAACACTGCAGAAAAGGGGAGAGAGTTGTCTGCAAGATACACAGCCATGAAATTGAGAACACCTGATGTTTACAGCTGGCTGTGTGACCATGGCAGAGTCTTTTCCTTATGCCTAAATTATCCAACTATAAACTAGGAGCTTGTCTCATAGGGAGTATTTATATTATTTTTGGTATTTGCTAGTTAAGATGTAGGAAAGGAATACTTAATGAAACAATGAGGAATACTGAATGAAACAATGTCTTCAGCAAAAGCATCAGTGAATCTGAGAACTACGTTGTCAGACATATGGGCACTATAATGTCATTGACAATACATTTTTTCATTCAAAAGCAATTGATTGTATGTACCCTGTAGTATTCCTTATCAACCTTGGTCATTTTAAAGGTACTACATACATTCACATCTCAGATTCTGCTAGATCATTTCTGAACTTTGCAGTATTCTTGTTCTAAAGTCATAGGTATAGGGAAAATCCTTAATATTTTCCATTGTGTCAGATGGGGCAGACACTCTCTAAAAATCAAAACTTTTGCTATGCCATTTCTCCTGCCAACATCTCTGAATGCTGAATGAGCTAAATTTCATATTTAGGAGCCAAAATAAATATTTCTGCCACTTAGTGCTTAGTATTAGCCTGATTCCACTCTAAGATACAGTACAGATGTTCCTGGAAAACAAAATCATTGGCTGATGATTGTCTTTCAGAATATATTAGAAAGCTGGATGTATTCTGACCATCAAGGCTACAGCATTTAAGGGAGAATAGATCACGAAGGTTTCTATGGTGTATGTTTGTAGATGCTGACGTGCTGGGAAGTATTTATTTCACCTAATATGAGCTGTCTTACAATACAGACAATTAGTCTAGTTCCTTATATTGGCTTTTCCTGTGGTCAGCAGAGGAAGATCAACAGCTCCAGAAGGCAATTATTCCACTTACCTTTGATGACTGTGCTGGGATCAGATGAATTTCCCTGAGGTGTCTGTCTCCCTTCACTGGCTACAGAGGAAGCCTATACAATCAGCCAAGTCTAGACACCTAAGTGAATTAAGTGACTACAATTGTCTGTGATAAATCCACCTGGTTCTGTAAGTATGTGTACATACACAGCATGGAAAACTTGGAGAGTGCAAAAAATGCAAAGTGGTATGATGTGGTGTGGCATGGAGAATTTATTGTTATATGCAGCACAGAGACAACTTGCTGTCTACTGCGATTTATCCCAAATTTGTCCCATTTCTGCAGCCTGGAGCCTTGCCTCCTGAAGTGCAGGAGAACTCTCTAACCACACGCATATCCTCACACACCAGTGATGGTTGTTTTTTCTGCTGTGTGATGTAGAAAATTTGTAAGTGTGTATGCTCGGATGTGACGAGTCGCACCCCAAATTTGCTATGCTACCTTGCTTTTTGATCCCACCACATCCCACCACATTTCAGAAAACAGTTCTTGGGATGTTACAGTGTTTTGCACAGATTGTTTTGGGTAGTCTGATGAAACGCTGGGTGCTTTTGCAGATATAAATTCAGTTGTACAGTATTGTGAGGTAGAGAAATAAAAAGAAACCAAACCTATGAAAAATTAACCTTCTGTCTATGAAATGTCACAATCTGAACATCTTGCATCTCTGACTAATATTTTACAAAGTTAAGGGATTATCACAGAAATTACTTGATAACCTATGCAAAGACAGGTATGCTAAGATGTTGACTATGTCACTGTCGCAGGCATGGTTGGTAGCAGTACCTGTCAGCCCCCATTCTCTCCATAGTAAGATGCTGCTTTTGCTTGTTTTATAACTTTGTAAAATTTACACGGTTTGGGCTGAAAATTTCCATGTCAGGTGTCTGCCCAAGGCTGATTATTTTGGAAAACTCAGTTCAGCCATTTCCAAAAATAAGACTAGGGGAAAATATGTTGGTTCTGACCATGTTTAAAAAGCTGTGGCAAACTTTTCCTTGAAAAACTCTAGAACTCCAATGCCTTAAGGCACAGATGTAGCATTTTCTGGGATGATGAGGCTGAAAGCAGAGAGGAAAAGCTGCATGTCAATAAGTAGGACTTCTGTTCCACTCAACACCGAGCACATATGGTGAAGTTATAAGCCTCCAAGAAAGCATGTTTTTCATGGGCTCTGAAAAGGCTTGCTTGAATTCAGCAGTGCACGATTCCCAAAATCTCTCCATACAGGCTATTTTGCACCTTGGGGGTTGGCAAGACTTTCTTTGCAACTACAGATGTATGCTGTGTCTGATTTAGGTCAGGGCAAGGAAAACAAATAATTGAACCCACATTGGGACAAGAGGAAAAGATTTAGAGCAAAGAAGGGAAGACGAGTAGGGCAGAGAGTAGGGCTGGTTGAGGTTGTGACTCAGGCAAGGGAGGCAATGTGTTAGTTATCCATAGTAGGATAGGTGCTGTTTAAATATCTATAGAACAACACCTCTGATTTAGAAATAATAAAAATTAAAAAAAAAGCAAACACAAGCTTAAATTGGGCAGGAAAGTGCATCTGTAAGTAAAGCCTTAACATGGTTTGTACCAAGCCATTGGTTAAAGCTCACACATAAGACTGGAGATCATTATGCTAAATGATGTGTGTTCCTGCCTAAAGAAATGCGATCTCAGTAAATAAAATAGAAGGTAGGAGAGAAAAAAGAGGCGTGAAGATGTGTGAAATCGTCTACATCAGACCAGCTAAAGAACCAAATTATAATCCAGGTTTTCTAGCTCACATATGGATCATGCTGGCAACAGTTAGAGACATGAAAAATGTCCTTACTTGAAATATCAGCCACTTCCAGGTGGTCTTCGAACGTTACATTGTTAGTTAGCTATCTTTTGATAGGACAGATGAGGAGTCTGGTTTGAGGCAAATCTGAAGGAAAGGGGAGGGTGTTGTTTTTACAAATGCGATCAGGATACAGAGCCATAAAATTACACCCTTTTCATTGCTGTGTAACCCCTTTGGCTTGATTTGGGACTTCATTACTATAGTTTTACACCAGTGTAGTCGTGGCAGTTAACACTAGCAAAGAACTGCAATTAAGCCTTGGCAGATCAGGAAGGAGTGTTCTGAACATTTATCCTACAATTTTAGGGGTAAAATAGTATGTTTTCATAAACATTTATCACATTGACACTTGCTTTACTGCTTGAAGCAGATTTTTTTTCAAGTTCTGTTCAAGAATGTAAATGTCATTACTATGTGTCAGCATTCATAAACTTGACTTCAATAAAAATACAGTAGTTATGTCCAATAAATATGAGTGGAGTGCCCAAAGCACTAATATTTGGAATGAATCCTGATGTTGTGTATTCATATTTTAGTGCATGAAAATCATTTGTTTCTGGCAGTACATTATTTGATTGCTATATGCAGTAACCTATGTTTGACATAAAAAGATAAAATCTTATTAATAAATCCAGAGCACACTGTACTATTGCTCTTGCACAGTTTGTGTCAGCAAGTACATAGCTGATTTATGAAATAAAAAAACCCACCTCTGCTATATGCTAATGTCTTGGTCAACCAGATGGCCAGTGCTTTTCTGAGTACTGGTGAAGTAATTGGGTAGGCTATGTTTGACAATGTGTCTGTAATTAAAAGAAATGAAGTGGAGCTCAGCAGTTTACAGCAGGTACTGACTTGTAATGTAGGAAGAAGAGAATATGAAGTTGTGTGGTGGGGCGTACGCAGTTTATAAGTACAGATTTGGAATATTTTTTTCAAATGAGAACACCAGGAAAGAATTACACAGCTAATTCCAAATGAGTGCCAGTGACACGTTTTTTCAAACTTACTGTTATGTATTTATTGTATGTATATTAGAAAAACTACTTCAGGAGTGTGTTGAAAATTTGTATTTGCACTTTAAAATAAAAATATTTAGAAGTAAATAGGATAGCAGTGGCATTAAAATTGAGAATTAGTTTGGAGTTGGTATTTAACCAGATTTTGAAGTATGTGGATTTGGACAACTCCGTTTAGAGGCAAAACCCATCAGACATGAAGCCCCTACCATGTGGGAAAATTCATATCTAGTTCCATAGTGTCTGGCTGAGGCCCAGGCCTGTAATACAGTATTTAAGAGAATATACGCATAGAAGAGAAGAGCAGAGAAGGATGAGAGGGAGATCCTGTTTTGTGACATCAGAGATATCTGGGGTAATTGAAGTGGAGTAGAAAGGACCACATATTTACAGCAGCATGACTGAATGAAGAATATGGTCCATGGCCTCCAGAATGTTTTAAAAAAAAAAAAGAAAAAAGAGCAGTCTTTTGAAAGTTCTTTCTGCTTTTAAACTGTTGAAATTATATAACATTTAATAATTCCTTCTTTATTTTCAGACTTATTTGTTAGGTCCAGGAATGATTATTTCTTCTTGGCAACAGCAAATCCATCATTCTCTAATTTCCCCACCTTGGAAATTGCATTTTTTATTTTATAGTTGGCATCATCCTCAAAAGAAAACAGACAAGCTGCTAGTCAGTGAAAGAAAGGAAAAGAAACATTAAAGAAAGGAAAAGAAAAAAAATCTTCAAATCATGTTTAGCCCCATCTGGCCTTAGAAAAACATGGAAATGGGTGATCAAGTACATTTTCCAGGATGGGCTGCCGTTCAAGGGAAACAAAATCTGGATATTTCTATGTCTAGACCACAGAAGAAAAAATGCTTTAGTGCTAATTAGCCCATCAAAAGCTTACAAACCCAGAGTGGTGCTCGGCAACGTATGGAGGGAAGTTAGCAGATTTAAGCTGCCAAAGGAAGTGTGGGTGGGTGCAGCCTGGGAGTCAGGAGATCTGGGTCCTACTGCTTACTCTGCCTCTGGCTTGTTCTTTGATATTAGTGCATCAGTAGCTCAACTTATCTCTGCCTCATTTTTCCTCACTGTAAAATGGGGTTGCGATATTACTCTCCCTCCAAGAGCTCTCTGGTACTGGGAGATGAAAAATGCTGTGAAACAAGTGCTAAGTCTCACTTTCCTGCATTGTATATGATTTATCTGGCAATTGTCTATGTAGAAGTCATACTCTCTAAGGTTGTATGCCAGATGTTAGTCACTGAGTAAGCACTCCTTTAGGGCCAGCTGTATTGCTGAAGAGCTAAATATCTGAAAGTAGTATATGTTTCTCTCACAGTGTAAGAGATCAGTGAGAAAACTGTTTGTTTCTAAGGGATGTTTAGAGGGCTTTACTGATACTAGCTCCTCAGAACCATATTAACTATGCCTTAGGTGGATTTTTTTGAAAGACTAAAATGTGTACCATGAACATGCCCTTAAACATAGTTTCGATCCTGATGGCAATGAATAACTAGCAATAATATTTCATGCAGGCAGGTGCTGCCTTTTATTCTTACCAAGCTTCTCAGCCCATCTCAGCAGCCACCTGCTATTCTGGTCCTCCTGCTTGTGAATAGAGTGGAAGTCATTCCCATGTGCCTGTTTTTTGAGTTAAATACCCTCTGGAAGACAGAAAAATCCACATTAGCTGCTTCAAAGAGAAATAAAATCCAGGCCTACCTGGATCTGGAAAAAAAAAGATTGACTAGCATCTGAGTTTTAATCTCCTGCTCCCTTGTCAGCTCCTTGTAATGCCTTGGCAACCCTCTTATTGCTCTTTACCACAGTTGCCAGCTCAGACCTATCTGTACTAATTTAGCTCTCTGCATTACCTCCTTTCCCATACAGAAACACATGTCCCTCATCTCTTTACATTCTGCCTTTTTCTTGTATTAGGTTGAGCTTTCACAAGCTGAGGATTTCAGAAACTGCTAGGGAGGGAAGAAGGGTGACGGGTTATTCCGCGATGGCTAAGGGAAGCTCTGTGCTAGAGTGTGAAAACTTAGATGAATCTTCAGTAAGACAACAAGGTAGTTGATGTATACTCAGGGAAGGAACTTGGCAGGGAGAGAATGGGACCTCTTTACCAAGCAGAGAGCAGCTGTGTTGGATCAGAGCACTCCTGTCCCGCTGGATGGGCTGTTGCCCGTACAGGACAGCACCAAGGTGGCAGCGTTACCTCCTTGTCAGAGTTGGAGGGAAGAGGAGTAGGGGTGGGGAAATACAGGTTACAGCAGGTGGAAGAAAGGGACAGAATGTGTGCAGTCTTTTTCAGATCGTGCAGGTCTCCTTGCTTTCTGGAATTTGGCATTTCTTCCATGTTTCTGGGCTTTCCACACTAATAAATTAGCTCACTGCTGTGCTTAGCATCTACCTAGCTGATGTTTCGGTTGCCACCCACTGATTGGTAGCATGAGAAGTGCCCAAACAAAATTTTACAGTCCCACCAGGTTGAGATACCAGTTCAGGGGGAACACTGACTTGGATGTTTAAATAAATCAATAGACATTGGTACCTTAAGTTTCTAGAGTTACCTGCTGGAATCCCCCACCATGCTTCTCTCAGCTTTTTCCCTCTATATTGCCTCTTTTTTTCTCTCTCTAGCATCCTAAAGTATATTTTCATCCTCCATCTTCCATCATAAATCTGTATTCTCATTCATTCTCATTCTGGATCTCATCTCTCCCTCCCTGCACCTGCATCCACTCCTACCCATCTTTGTCACAGAATCGCAGAGTTGCGCCAAGTGGCTGAAGTTGGACTTCTCTGAAGGTCTCTAACTCCACCAGCTCTCTGGGCACCTGTTCCAATGTTTGACCATTCTCACAGTAAAAAAGATTTTTCTTACATTTAAATGGAATTTTTTGCATTTCAGTTTGTTCCTATCGCCTCTCGTCTGTCAGTGCACACCCCTGAGAAGAGTCTGGCTCCATCTTTTTCACTCTCTTCCCTCACGTATCTATACAGATGGATAATATCCCCCCCCTTTCCTTTGCTAAGATACTCCTCTCTCTTTTTTATTCCCTCAGTTGGTTCTCGTATCAAATGTTAGACTGTGAGAGGGCCACTCCAGTGAAAAAGCCCTAGGAAGTTACTGTCTGCAAGATAAGATAGCCTGGCGTCATGAGACTGCCTGTGCCTGGGATACAAGTGCCCCAAGGCCAGGTAATGTCAGGGGAAGAAATAGGCTGAGCACAGGCAGGAACTCTCTCCTGGACTTCTCTGTCAGTGGTGACAGGGAGTTGAACTCAGTGTTCAGCTCTGTATTGGCTTGAAACTGGAAAAGGAAAGCAGTGCCAGAAGAAAGTCTTCTCTGGAGAAAAGGAGCTCTAGACAAAAAAGCGAACAGCTTAGAGGGGAATTGAGTCAGGCATCTTACTTCCTGGCTGAGAGAGGAATGGTAACATGCACTGTTGTTTACACAGAGCAGGTTTGAGCAGCTACCTGGATAGTGGCAGAAATTTGGAGTTAATTTGGAGGACAGAGGCAGAATAGTATCTAGAATCTAGAAAATACTTCTATGCTGACAAAAAACTGAAGGGAGCTTTGATAACAAAGCTTTGATAAAAGGTGGCATTGCAGGGTGCAGAACGCATTGGTACAACAGAAGAGTCTTACACCAAGGTGCAAAGTTCAGGTTTAGGTTTGCATCTGTTGCTGTAGCGTATTTCAACATTTCTTTTTCTCTCTGTCTAGTCTAATCTCTAGTCTTAAGATATGTGAGTTATTTGCCCTTTCCAAAGACTTTGTAAGTTCATAAGAGTGAAACCTTTAAATCATATCCTGCTAATACTCATGCCAGGAGTGTGAACTCCAAAGGAGACAGTGATGGGGAAGTCAAGACAACTGACCTTTTGAAACTGGTGAGCAGATTTTGAAAAAACATGAAGATTTGATAGCGTGAAGGAAACTAGTTTGAATTTGGAGCTTTATTGTAATTTATTTTAACTCCTGAGTCAAATACAGCATGCCAGCATGTTAAATGAAACCTACAGAAAGCCAGACTGTCAAATTAATGATGATTTATAACCTGTGATCTTATAAAATTAAAATTAAAGAAAATAAAGACTTTCAACAGTCCAGCTGTGAGTTCATCTTTGGTCATTCAGGAAAGTAACTTTTGTCCTTATCATTCCAAAAACATTTTCTTGTCTGAATGGGAAACATTTCTCTTAGATTAAGATTCAAGTGTATAACTTCATAGGGTCTTTTTCTTGAAAAATGAAATATTTTGTTTTTCTTCGTAGATGGATCTTTCTACTCTTCTCCAGATATAGTGCATATGCATCTATAGTATGTATACATTCCCAGTGTATAAATCCTTGCAAAGTTGTGTCATCTCTCAAATAAAAATACTAACTTCAGCCCAGATTTTCTCCACTGAAGATTTTGCTAATGACTGATTTTTGGTTCGATAGCTAAATATTTGAAAAATCAGATCTAAACTGAATTTTCTTTTCCTACCCAATGTGAATAAATGAGATTTTTTGGTAGGTCAAATTAAATGCTCAATTTATGTTTTGGCATTCAACGAGAAGAGATAAGTGGAGATGAATGACTAGACTTGAGGAATGTGGACAAACCCAATGAGGAGGCTTTGAGGCTATGAGATAAAAAAGGAGCATATTCTCCCATTTTCTGTTTCTTTGCTTTTTGCACAACTGTCCCAGATTGCAGCATCCTATCAATAGTCAAATGAAATGTTCTGTGTGCAGGAAAATATTTTTTTACCCATTTTTTTCTCTAAAGAAAAGAAAGTAAACAAAACAAAACGGTTCAGTCTAATATTTAAAAATTTTCCTGTCAAATGATAAGCAATTATTTGCTCATTCCTACTCATTAGCTTTTTTATAATTTGAGTGGAAGTAAGAAAATCCACCAACCAACAGCATTCAGTGGTAATTTCCCAACTATGTACAGATCCTTGATTTTGGGTTGATTTGAAGAAGCCAGTACAAATGTCCCAGATCATATTAACTTTTTATTTCTTTTTACTAAAAATATTACATTGTGCTATAAAATTATGCAGCATCATATCTATCAGTGTTTGATATCATTTTTATAGAATGTGGTGCTGTATTTTATAAGAATGTATTTCTTCTTTTCCCTAAACACTTTAATAGTAAGCAGTCACAGTGAAATTAAGCAGGCTATGTAAAAAAAATTCTAAGTAAAGAAAAGTTATTTCATACGATGGTGAAAGATACCATATTTTGCTCCTGTAGGGTCATTCTGTTAAGTAAGTAAAAAGGCAAGTGATTTCTTTTATGTAGAAACTCTGCTTGTAAATCTGTTTAGCGGCATGTTTGTGTACGTTTGTAATTTCCTGTTCCTGAAAGATGAAAGTACATCACAGAAGAATTTGGAAAAGACGGATTAGAGAGTGTTTAAAGAGTTTGCTAAGTGGAATTCTAATTTGGTGATTGCTACTAATTCCACTGGAATAAAACTTCATTAGGAGTAGAAATAGGCAGGTTGTGTGCAAAAAATAGTTTGAATGTTTGTTTAAACAAAATCCAAAATTTTACACAGCAGTCATGATGCCCCCTATTAGTTTTTCACCACTATTGAAACAAAGCAAGAAGTTTTGCGGGGCCAGTGCTGAACAATGTAATGAATTGTGAACATACATGCGTAGCAAAATTCTCACCAGAAGTATTCAGAAGCCCACTTTCACACATGTTTGCTTGAAAGGGTTATCTGTTCAGGCAGCAAGGTGAAGCCATATGACCTGGACAACCGTCACAGTAGGAGGAATGCAAATGTAAAGCACTAGTTATTTCAAATACTGTGACCAAGTTACAGGTCAACGTTAGTTTGCTCAACCTATTTCATGACATTGAAGGTACGTATAACAGGCAAAAAGTGCTGGCCTTGTTGAATCCAAAGTCTGTTGTGAATATAATTCCAGAATTCATCTGGGCTAAGAACAGTGTTTGGCCTCATCTGTGCAGGCTGATAACATCATGCTGGAAACCACTGCTGCTTACTCATACTTACAAATTTAAGTCCTCTGTGTAGTTCTGATGTTCCTCTCTCGCACACCTCTCTAATGGGGTGTTGCAGTTACATTATGAACTACTGAAACTGAGTAGTCAACTTCTTCACATTCCATGACTAGCTAATATCTATACTTCTCCCATATTTTCCTGAATGCTATTCTTGAGTTTTATTTGCAGCCCATCATCATACTGTATAAGAGTTGTTTAAGTCACACTTAACATTAACATCACTAACAGGGACCCCGTTTTACAAGAAATAGTCTGTCATTAAGTTCTTGACGATCAAAACACTGCAAGGAGTTTGTGTTTTTCACTTTTTTGGTTTAAAATGTTATTAATATCCTTTGTGGTGTTTGGCAGAGGCTTAGAGGTTGATAGGATCTAGTCCTGTTGAAATGACTTTATGCCTTCAGTAGAGTGGTCCAGGCATTTTGCATCCATATGACATCCAGCTGTTTCTTTCCCTTACCCTGCCAGTCACATACCCCATTCATTTTCCCTTAGTGATGATGTGATGGAGTGACATTTATAAGAGCAAAAAAAATCTTTATATAGCCATGGCTGTATAAAATCACCATGTTCATAGGTAGCAGTCCTGCTGTAAAATGCTTTAGAAACATGCAGGTACCACAGTGGGATTTCACTACACTAATCACTTCACTGTTCAGGATCTGTGCCTTTCTGCTTGAATTGCAATCTCTGCCATTTTCTCTCTGGAGGAGAGAAAGACAATGTGCAGAGGGACTCAGAGGACTAAAATGAAAATGACTCTTTCAGTCTTGATGCACTTGGAGTCTGTGAGGATGCTCAGCTGATGTTGCTGTCACAGTTTGTGATACACTCCCAACAAGCGTCGTGGAATCAGCTGTATTAAGATAGTTGTCTAGTTATAAAGGAAATTTTAAGCATCTGAATTTGTTTTTTGAATATGATATTAAAAAGCAAAAATAGGTCCACTGCTTGTAGAGAAAAAAACACTGCAGAGCAAGCTCCCAGATAGTTATTTATCATTTGGCATGCTGAGTTATACATTGGTGGTTTGCATGGGCATTTCTGCCTTTGAAACATTTGTTTTGGAAACTCTTGCCTCATTTAGAAGCACAGAAAAGCACTTATTCCTGTTCCTCCTTATTGCATATCCTTTGGCACTGCTATTGGTATTGCTTGAGTGCCCATAGTGTGGTTGGTGCCCCTTGGTCATGAGGGAAACCAGTTCATGCTTCAAATGCTGTATCACGTTTTCTCAGCAATCAAACTATTCTTTCTCTGTTACTCTTATGGGCTTTTTTTTGTAGCCTCTCTATAACACCTGTCCTCTCTACAAAAAACAAGGGCGAGGTCCTGGGCTGCTTGAGGCAGCTGGAAGTTTTACTTAGATGTCAAAGAATCTGTGAAGGAGGATTCTTCCCTCTAGGGAGAAGTCCTGATAAAAGTGCAATTATTTTTGTTCTTGTTATGACTCTAGGGTATGATTCTTTCTGGGTCTCCTGGGGGAATGGGGCTGGTGAAATGGAAAAAGCAAATAAGAATTATGATGAGATTTTTAAAAAATATCTTGCTCTGTTAAAGGTGAAGAAGCCAAAATAGGAATGTGGTCAGCCTGAGGAGATACATGGTTGAATTATCAAAGCTTCTGAAGAAAGGAAACTGAGGTCTGATACCTGCACAGCATCTCACAGAGATTGTGGGTCTAACAAAGACATGTAACATTTTGCTAGTCTTGTGATGCAGTGCCTCATCTCTGGTGGCCTGTGGCCTGCCTTGTCTGTTACATCCCCCCAGGCTTTTTGGTAAGCTTAGTTATTAGAGATGCCAAGTTGGCTGTCTGTGAAGATGACCTGAATCGAAAAGACGTGGGTTTTCTTGAATTCTTTGTGGGGCACATTTGTAAAATATCTAGGTTCGCAAACCCTAGATCTGCTAAACTTGCATGGAGTATTGTACCAAAATGGACCTGGGACACAGAATGTCTGTCAGAATTGGAATTTTCTTAAAATCTTGAAGTCTGGTTGTTGTTTTTACTTTGGAGGTTGTTTAGTTCTGGACTGTATTAGAACCCCAGATGGGGTTTGTAGCTCTATTTCCAAAATCCAAACTACTCCATGGGGTGATTTTTTGGTAAGATAAAAGCCATATAAAATAATAATTATAATAAAATAGTAATTAAAATAATAAAACCCAAGTACTCTTAATTATTTTTGACTTATGACAGTATATAATAAAGTACATTCACTTCTATATAAGTATACTTAAATGTGGCAGATGTGCAGGGAGTGGTAACGGTATTTTGTCTGACTAAACAGTCCACTTCGTTTGGACATGGAATAAATGAAAATAGTTTTGGCCCAAGATAAAAAATGGGTAGAGCACGGACTGATCTGCTATCTGTTTTGCAACAGGATGTTACTAATAAAAACCAACAGTGAGAATTACTCAACTTTGCAAATTCACAAGTATTGGCTGGATAATCTTAGTTCCCATTAAAATGTGCCCTTGACATTATTACACATTCATGGGAATTCATTGGTAAATAAAAGACTTATATGTGATTAAGCAAGCTGACAGGAATGTCAGTCTACCTTTCATCATATTTTTAGATTTTCCATAATGACATTTTGGCAAGTCAACTTGATTTTTGTCTCCATAATTAATGCAGTTTGGGATGATTAAAGGCATACCAAAACCTCTCATGGGAGCATTCAAACTTCCCTTTTTTAACTGGCCGGCTCTGTAAGAGAGCGAGGAGAACTCCCAGATCTGGAGTCTCTGTGTTTTGGTGGAGGCTCACAACAAAGGTCACAACTATCATGGCCTATGCTCACTGCTAGAGTTTACTTTGATGGCTATTTTGATAATATCCAATATTGAGTCTATATGACTGTTTTTATTTCCCTTTCCAGCAAAGTTTGACAGTTGTACCAAAATGTAAGTCTGTCTATACATAAAGGCCAGCAAGTCTTCCTGGAGGCTGTAGGCATCTCATGGACACACATTCCTGCAAGGAGTGCTGCATTCAGCCTTCATTAGGAATGTCTGCTCTTGCAGTAGGACAAGGGAGAAGAACCGCAGAAAAAGGCTGTTACTTGAAAGGCCAACAGCAGGGATGTTCTGATGGGCACAGCAGCATGTGACATTAACCAGGCAGAACTGGGTGAAGAAAAGCAATGAAGCAGCACACTAAGAGAGAAGGATGCAGAGAAACTTCATAACTGTGTAATTCATGAAACAGTTCAGCACACGTTCTAGGCTGAGATTCAGGCCAGCTTATTATATTCAAACCTTTTCCTCTGTCTTCATCCATGCCTTCGCAGGGTTGCATTCAGCAACCACCAGTATAAACAAATGGTTAAGGTAATAAAGTATCTTGGAGCAAGCTCACCCTGTAAAGGAACTGCTGATGCTTAGTCTCTGAGAGTGTTGAGAGAACAGAAAATTGTTGGGATGATGGGTTGGTGGAAGATACAGGATGCCTGTTGGGTATATTACTTCCTATTCAAGTTCTCAGCTGGATGCCATATCAGGAATGTACTTTTTCATTTGGCCAGGAGAGTCAATCCTTTTTTCTCCTGCAAGTGGTTGTTGGCATGTGAACCTGAAATCAAAAGAAAGAAAATGGAAGAAGCCAAGTACTTCATGTAAGAATCAAAAAATAGTGTTAGAGACACGTACAGCATTATACAGTTACAATACTTTTGCAGTATTCTTATAATACAATAGAGAAAAATAACTGGCCCACAAAGTTACCAGCTCTGTATGTGATGTTAGGATTTGGTGGAAGAAGTGCAGTTATCCAACAGCGATCTGATTCTGCTTCCATTGAAGTCATACGGAGTTTTGCCAATGGCTTTAGTAGGTGGAAGAACAGGATCTGGGCGGCTATAGATGAGGAAAAGCCAGCACTTGGAAAGTTTTCTCAGCATGTTATTGGATAAATGCCATTGTCTAAAGGGCAGTGGGTGGTCCACAGAGGAGGAGTTTCAAAGAAGAGAGATAGAAAGTGGATTCAAATACTTTTGGGAAAAAGGTCTTGTGTATGAGGAATGACTAGGCTCTTCAGGGACATGATATGTCTGATCTTTCTATTGACTAGTGACAGGTGAAGGGCCCACTCTGTCAGAACAAAAATTCAGTCCTGGTTTGAGGTTTTAAACCTCTTGTTTCAGAGGGTGTTGATAACAGAAATGTGCACCAAACAAATGAAGATGGGTTTGAATGGCCAATTGATGTTCATAGGTGTTAGCACAAAGGAGCCAGACCTGAAGCAAGGGTATAGGAAGATAGATGCCTCAGAAACAAGTAAAGCACTTTTGTTCACGTATCCTTGTTTTAGGAAAAATAACTTCCAATCCTTGTAGAGTGTTATGTCAGCTCATATTGTCTCCTTGGTCTGTTACTGAATCCTTCCATGAGAACTGCACATCAGTTCTCTGTGTAGCCACATCTTCTGCCTCAGAATTGACAAATTACCAAATTAGCTTCCTTGTTGTCATGCCCAGGACCACATGCAAGAGCTATTGCAAACATTGGAAACTTGGCATCTTACCATCCTCCACCATCAGTAGAAAGTGATGCTGTAGCTGTCATCCTGAGGAAGGGGCACAGTCAGGGAAGGTGGTATGTGAGAACAGTCTGCACATAAACTTGGAACAAAATCTAGTAATGAGCTTGACTATTCAACCATTTTCTTTGATTTCCACTGGGTGGCCTGCTGAGAAAATCAGAAATCGTGGCATATCAGTTTAGATTATGCTTTTTCCACTTGCAAATGAGAATTGCCAAATGGGATATATAGCTCAGGAACTTATTAAGGCTACATCATATTTTTCTTGTCTATGATCTATAGAGACATCAGTAAGATGCCTGCTGGATACACTGACAAACTATAGTTTCACAAACCTCCACATAGTAGTCAAGATACTGCAGATGAGGACAGAGAGACCTGAACAAGTCTGGTCTCTGCAGCACTGCTGTCACCATCAAAAACAAATCCACTAAATTCACTTCAGATTCTGTAGGAGAAATCACAGATAGACTGCATGCATGCAGTTTGTGTATCTTAACTGCTGTTGCCTTCCTACTGTGATAAAAAACGGGGACTACAAGTATAGGCATCAGCATCTACCCAATACCATCATGATGGGCATGGCTATAGATGGGTAGGACAGCGCATGCACAGTGAGGCTGACTCCTGGAGCACCAGAGTTAGGCATATGGAAAGGGGACCTGAAAGTGCTGAGTGTATCAGTGGCAACCTTTGAGGAAGTAGAAAGACAGAGATGCTTATACAATATAGGAGCAGCCAGAAAAACAGACATTCAAAGTCAGCTCTGCCATTCTCCTCTCTAAAGGATTGGAGACACTATTCTACCCCTACATCTCATTTTGTAGAAAAGGGGAAAATGTCTATTGTTTCTGCAGCCTTTGTATTTCTAGTTTGGGAATGCTGAGAAAAGCGTATACAAGTTAATATGCTGTGGTTTGTGGTGGGTCTGAAACCTCTGCTTTGCTGTCAATACCCTTAAAAACAAACAAACAAAAACACAAACAAACAAACAAAACAACAAAAAACAAACAAACCAAAAAAAGAAAATCCACACTGGGCTATTGGCTTCAAATATCTTCAGACATGTAGTGAAATAGAGTGCAGAGGCCAAGATCATAGCTCCAGTCCTTTACGGTTTCAACTAGGGTTCAGATGAAAAGTCCAAGATCTGAAAGCTAAGTGCTCTGCTTTTCAGATGTTTTCCCTCATTTTCCTCCATATGTTTGGTTGATTTCACATTATGTATGTCCAGTGGCAAGGATTCAAGATAAGATGATCAAAGGACAGAACAGGCACTGATGCTCCATTATCCTTTCCAGATTAAACTACTTGGAAATATGGGTATGTATTACCACTTGCAATTGGAGAGGTCAGAGCACAGGACAAAAAATTTACATTCTTTACAGAAATACTATATAAGGGCACAAAGCTATGTGCTAACAGCAGAAACTCCTAATTCACCTTTTATATCCCTTTTCAGCACTCACAGAGAGGGATGCAGTGGAGATTTATGCACCAGATGAGCTAAATTAAGTGACAGTCTAGTGTCTCTGAATGACCTCATGTCTTTCATTGAACCAGCTGATCATTGAAGATCTGTCTATATATCATCTCTTTATATTTGTCTGCCAAGAAGATTAGCTAATATATTTGTCAGTTTTATCACGGAAAATCAGTTTGTCTGTGGCAAAGAACTTGCCATTTCTTCTTACCAGATGTTTAATTCTCACACAGAAAAGGTATGCATCTCATCTTCAAGCTAGGGATCGACCACTATTGAATGGATGAGCATAACAGCAAAACTCGAAGGAAGAGGATCTTCTGTTCTGCTTCCTTTTGGGATTCTTTCAGCAAATAGGCATTTAAGCATGCCTATAAACCTACCCTCCCAGAAGAAATATCAACACCAATAGCATTTCAACCTCTTTTACAACCTGATAATTGTATGTGCTGTTTTAGAGACTTACGAAGATTTATTTCAAACTGTAGTCACTGTTTTATACTGCTTAATGGCTTTTCCAGTTTGCCTTGGATAAACCTAATATTAGCACTTTGCGTGAATTGCAAATGGCCACTTACAGATTTCATACTGTATATGCAGCTTGTTAAAGAGCACCAGCTTGCAATGATTGATGCAGTGTTTGGAAAGTCTTATCTTACACCAAAGAATAGGGGAAATGCTTTTGCTGTGAAAACTCTTAGCTGTTTAGGTTTAGATGCCCAACTAGGCCACACAGTTAAGGTGACACAGAGCATGAGAAATGTTCTTTGTTCTTTACAAACGTGCCTCCTTTCTGAAGCCGTTTGCTCCATGGAAGGTGAGAGAGCTTTTGTGATTTTGCCCACAACTTTACCACACTGCTTAAGAGCCACAATGGCTGCCTGCAGAGTAAGCCCACTCAACTTCGTGATCTGCAGGTGTGCACACTGGGCGAGGAGAAGAGCTGAGAGAGGGAAGGCCACCCCCTGCCGCTGCTGGTGATGTCCTGGGCCATGCACGTACTCTGTTCGGCTGGCACGGGTACACAGCACTCATCCTTAGGCCAGGTCTGTGTTCACTTCTGCCAGGAGACCAAAAATAGCACCTTAATCCTGGTTTGGTCAGACTGCATGTGTGATTTCAGGTTTCTCTTAGTTTAGCTCTCTTGCGTTCTGTAAAAGGTTCAGCTGTATAAATTTGGAATGAAATAGAAATAAATCACACTCCAGAGCTTTCATTTGTTTCCACAAGCATATTTAAGTGCTTTTGAATTCTGATGCTGCACCAGATGTCCTGCAAATGGCAGAGAGGATTATGCTAGTGCAGGAATCACTGGCAACTGCTGTCTTGTTAATGGCGGCTTCTGCATATCTTAATCTGAGGAACTGTGCTATAAACAGCATGGGTTTCACACAGAGTAATTCATCTCTTTACACCAGATGTGCAGAACGCGCCTTTATGAACATGAGGTTTCACGCGCATAACTCAATTTAAAAAAATGTTCAGGGTATCACTTAAAAAAAATAACGACTATAGCCCAGAAATGTTAATTGAGACCATCCAGACTAATCGGATTGTCATCTAAGGTAGAATAAGAGAATAATTTCAAAATTTTGAAATAAATGTTTAATATCGTTTTAACTCAAAGTGACAACATGTTTTGAAACATAATTCAAATCTTTTTAAAAACAAAATCTTGGGAACAAACTTGATAATGCTTCAGGTCTTATTTTCTTTGTTGTCTGTTGCCTGTAAACCATAAAATAAATTATTTTTTGCATTTGTGTTTAGTATTTGCAAAAATGAATATTCTCTAAAACTCTGTCAAGAAAAATAGAAACTGGCAGCAGCAAATGCAGGAGAGAGCATCTTATTAAGTTAGAAATTAATTAATTTTGGTAAGATCTAATTGTCTGCAAAACTAAATGCAAATTACATTTCATCTAATCTGTTTTGTGCTTTTTTTAAAAAGTGAAACTAAGAATATCAGCTTTAGGATAGAAAGGCATGGTTTTATTTTAAAAATAAAATGTTAGAATTCTTATGTCTCAATAGGAGTGTAAGCTGTTAATTTCGCCTTGCGTGGAGAGCCTTCTTGCAAAACCCCATTGTAAGAGTCAACGTCTAGCTTTTGTGATCTGTGACCATTTATGCATGTTGGAGCAATCGTTTCCAACATTCTTTGATTTGTTGACCCTTGCATATCTGGACTGCCAGGTAGTTTACACTGCCTGTAAGTTTCGTTTTCATCTTTTGCACACTCAGGAGAAGCACTTCAGTGGTCCTAAATTCACAGTCTGAAAAGCAACAGAGATTAAGAATATACTCATTATGGTACTCAATTTAATATGCCAAGTGTGGACACAGCAAATTAGGTAGTCTTCCTGAAGACACTCTTATGAGATAGTAGTGAAAGTACTGCAACTAACACAATGATATGATGACCTAGACTACAGCCTCCGTTTTTTATCTGAAACCCCCTTCTCTGTAAGGATTCTAGAGGCAAGTATCCAACACATTCCCAGTGGAGATCCACACAAACACATTACCCAACTGCACGTACGTGTTCTTTGATTCACATATAAAGCATATGGAGTTGGATTCGTTGTTTTTGTTGCCTGGGTAATTCCGCATGCATATGGTTCTGAGAGGGGGAGTTGCTGAGGGAAAGGTACAGGCAATACGGTGTAAATGTACCTTATAAAGTCATACTGCAAAAAAATTACAGGTGCCAAACAGCAAGTTCCTTGAGACCATGTTTAGCATTAAGCACATGAATAGTTTTTGGTACAAAGTGACTAATGTCAGGTCTTACGTGGGAGAAAAAAAAGATGAACCCTAAATTAGTAGCTAAATTTTGGGTTTTAGCCTATAATACTTACACAGATGCCAAGCCTGCTAACTGTACCCCACCTTCAGTATTATTCTGAAAACATTGATGAGCACTGTGAGTAAGAAGTTTTATGCCAAGCAAGCCAGCCGCAGCTTAAGTAACAAGGAACTTTAGAATGGGATAAGTGAAAACAGACACTAATGCTGTTTTAGTATCCACTTCAGAGCCGTGTGGTTCTCCAGGAATTGTAAGTAAGACACTGTATATGACCTTATTGCAAATCAAGTGCTCTGATTAAAGGAGTAATAACTTCAAGACATTTTTTTTTTCCACGAGGACAAAAAAGAATCTCATAAAAAAGAAACTTCACACACTTGATAAGGTGAGGGAAAAGCCTGTCACTTGAATAAAATTAAGAAGACTTTCTATTGGACTTTACAATGGCTTTGATTTTTACTTTTGTAATAAATTAAGTAAGAGGAAATTTGATTTGGATTTTCCAAGGTGCACTGCCAGAGACTTATGACAAAACCAGACTTTTAGGAACCCAATTGAAGGAAGCATGTAACATTAGATCTGTAGTACTTCCATGCTTTTACAGAGAGACGAGCATTTGTTGAATAAATGGGAATGCTGACTCTTCCTAGTCCGACAGGGGAGCTGCTTACGAATCACATTCTGGGAGATTCGGTGCTCACCTGTGAGAGCCGGACAAATGCCTGGATACCAGCACAAATTAACAAACAAGTGCGGTTTACACAGAAAGATGAATGTACACTCCTTTTTTAAAAATTATTTCCTGGCCAAATAGTGTATGGAAGCTGCAAAATTTAATCAATACTGAAGAATAGTATTAAGCATAGAACGATGGCTAGTGAGTTTAAGGGTCTGTACTTAACCTATTTGTTGTGGGGCTTATATTGGCAAATGCATTTCCTCTGGTTTCGATTCTAGGAGCTTTGTTCTTCCGGCCAAGAAATAGACACATACAGCATTAATAGGCACATGAAGTAAGGAGGGATTGTGATTTCCATTGTCCTTAAAATGAAAATGAAAAGGCAAACTTTCCCTTCTTTTCCTGTTCTAACCTAAGGTGACAGCCCTTCAAGTAGAGTTTTAGACAGGGCAGAGAGGGAGTTCAGTTGAGCTTCATTCATTATCACAAGATTCATTCATGTGGGTGTATCTCATGCCCTGATATGACTTAGCTGGTCAGTGCTGTGGTTTTTCAGGGACCTTGCTCTGCACTAGATGCAGCTGACTAGCATTTGATGTTGGCCAAGTGCTGCTCATCAAACTCGCACAAGAATTATTCCCCTGCGGTACTTGAACTGGGGCCAGTAGCTTCTTACTGGCTTCAGGTGAGACTGACCTGATTTACCTGTAGTAATAGAAATCATAATGCCTTGGTAAAAATGGCTCACTTGCATTTTCAGGAGTAATGTTTAGAGATTTACTGTTTTATTGAGAGGAGTGGGTCAGTGAAGTTTTGCCCTTCCAGTAGCCAGATGGTACACAGAGACTGCTTAATGTTGGTTGCTGACTCCCTCTGCAAGAGAGAAGTTCCTTGATAGCTTCCTGCATGCAACTACAGAGGGAGCAATCAAGTTTCTGAGATGACCCACTCACCACACCTAATGTGAAGGGGATGCTGTAGTCCTAAGAATGTGGAACATCTCCTCAAGAGTTTAATTCCCCAGTACTAGTTACATGACTACATGTCACACTGCTTAGGTTATGTGCTGGGCACCAGAACAGAGGCTGTGTTAGAAATAAAAAGTACTCTTTCTGATACATTCCCATAACACAGGGATTTACCTAAAGTGTGTCACTGTTCCCAGTGTCTATCAGGACACTTGGTAGGCTTCCTTTATGTGAGTAAGTCCCATCTGTTTTTCCTCTTTATCTGCTGTATGATGGAAGGGTTCCTTGGGTTGCTCCCTTTTGGATGTTCCTTCAGCTGTTCAGGTTTAGGTTTCCCATGGCACATGTTCTGGGCTCATACTTCTGTCTGCTCTAAAAATTTTTATCTTCTTTTGTGCATAAACAAAAAGATAAGGAAATGTTTAGTTCTGACAGATACTGGAATTTGTTGCAAATGCATTCCATTTCATACCTAACGCATTTCTAAGTGATTTGCCTGTGAATTTTTAGATGTCTGTGTATCTGCTGGATTTCCAGGTTGCATGTTCAGCTGTTAAGGTGGAAATAAGATATGAGCTAGAGAGTCCTACTTGTAGGTTTTCAATGACAAAAAATGTACTTCTGAGCTGATAAACACAGCTGGTGCATTGCCAATTTGTGACATTATTTTGTTTTAGACTGGAATTCTCACTGATCTGCAGATTACTGCCAGCAACTAAAAACTGACTTACTCCTTGAATTCTTTTGCTTTTTAAAGTAATGGTCAGCATGGGATTTCTGAGGTTTTCATTAGATTTTTCTTTACTTTGCCATTACTAATTTTTTTTTTCCCGAAGTCTGGACAGTCTTCTATTTCTTACTTGAATATAATTTGAGTTTACAAGGGCCATACCATCCACAGAAACTGTATAACTGCATTGCTGTTATGCTTGTTATGAACAGAGTCATTATACTGTCTTTTATATACTCTTTTATTACATGCAAAGCTGTTAAATGCCCCCCACTTAAATTCAAAGTTTCCTAAGAGATCCCTTTATAAGGCCCTATTTTCAGTTGAATTAACTTTGCCAAATTTGAACTGTTTATACTGATATTTTCCATGTCTGTCTTAGCCTGAATTTTTTTATTTTAATATTTCAGATTAAATGGTACAGATGTTTCCAAGAAAAAGATTAGGGAAAACTGCATTGTTTTTCTCTGTTGTTGATTTTTTTCGTAAGTCCATCAGGAATCTGTAGAGTCTTTCATTCTCTGGAGCAAAGATTTGTAGCATTAGGTTAAGAGAAAAGCCATGAGGAGGAGGTGCATGGAGAAATGAGATGGAAACAAGCTCTAAGGGATCAAACAGTCTATCTAAACAATGCTCTCCTCCCGAATGTTGTTTGGAACCCATGATTCCCCAGTGTTTCTTTTCGTTTGCTCTCAGCAATTAGTTTTCAGAGGCTTTGGAAAATGATTATTATCCTCTTTAAAGGGCATGCTGATGTCACTTGGGCACTCTTCATTCTGGCATTTCCTGTGGTGGTTTTTTTTTTTTTTTTTTAGTGTTTTGGATTATACTGAACATAATTTTAACCATTTTTTCCTTCCAAGTGGGTATGTGTCTTATTTATATCATGAGAGTATTCCAAAAGCAGTTAATGCAATGCAAAGTGGAAAAAGAAATGCACTTCCATAGCTTATATTTTATGATGCAACATGGGAAGAATACTGGTGCAGAAGGAGATGGGGGTAATACGAAGCTCAACAAAGGAGGTATATAAAGTAATTATTAGGCTTTTTAAATGTAAAGCTATTACATAGCTGTAGACTCAGTCTAGGGAAAATGGAAGACTAAAAATGGGGCTCAGAGATGGCTCTTAGCCGTGTGTAAACAAAACTTTTTTAAATTTTTTTTGCCTACATCCATCTCTAGTAAAAAAATTGATTTCTTTTTTAAGCTTTGATTTATGCTAAATTTGATGTGTATTATTTTAAGAGGTGACATTTTCTCACATTGAGTTTTCAGTCTTTACAGAAACAGTCATTATTCTTTCAGTCCATGTAAAGAGTCATTATTCCTTCAAGGGCAGAAACTTTGTGTCTTGCAACATACCACATGATCTAGGCAACAGAATACCACTGTGTCTGCAGGGCTCAGTATTTTTTCCCTGGCAGCTCTGAGTGACACACATGGTTCAGTCTTGCACCGTTCACTAATTACAGTCTTCTTCCAAAATAAATTTCAAAGCAATTAGCCAGGGAAAAAAAAAAAAGATGCTACATATGGGGAAAAAAGAAAACCCTGTTCCACGGTTCAACTTTTAGGACAAATAATGTAAAATAAATTTGTCAAAGAAAATTGTTTTGCATCTCTAAGCAGATCAATAATGCAAAGACGATTCAGAGTGCTTTTTTTNGCTTTTTTTTTTTTTTTTTTTTTCTAAGGCCAAGAACTTTATTGTTGTTTTACACCTCTGCTAACACTTTCTGCATCCTTGGCTCCCAGATGACTGCAGGGAAGAAACTGGTGCTTAGAAAACATTTCCCCTTCATGTAGCCCGGCGTATTTCACAGATTTGCATTCCCACAAAGCACAGCCAAAGAACAGTAAAATTTGAATTTCCTGTGAGGAAGGTCTCTGCGTCTGGAAACGGTTCAGGACAACATGGAGGCCAGAGTTCACGCCCATTAAAAGCAATTTAGTAAGTCAGATACAGAGACAGGACCTGCTACCCAAAGCAGCCGCGTCCCCCGGAGGCAGTGCAGGGGCCGTTCCCAAAGTCACCCAGCCCTGCCCACTGCAGTGCCTGTGTCCCCTTGCTCTTGCTCTGTCTCATGTGGGCAGCCTGGGCTGGCAGCTCTTGCACGGGCTGTCTGCTTTCTGCTGATGTACCGTGTGTGTGCATGTGTAAAAATGAGAGCCAAAAGGGTCTGGCCGTTCCTGAGAAGAAGGCTCAGAAAAATAGTTTTTTGTTTCTTACTGCGCCCAGCTTAAAAATAATGGTGGCCTTTCGTAAAAGATTTAAGTATACCCTGCATGAGTCCTCAGACATCCCAGGTACAAGGCTGAAATAGTAAAAGGTAAATATTTACCATCATCATGAAAAAGTACCTGTATTTGCTCAAGCTCTGCCTGCATTTCTTTTCTGTTTCACATTCCCAAGAAGCACTAACCATAGATCTGTACTGTACTAGACAATATACAGGCACATTAAGAAAGCATTTGGTATATACTCTGTGGAGACCTGATAGTGTTTTAGTTGCTAAATTCCCAGAATAAACCCCAAAGCCCTGCATCCACACAGAGCATGCCCCAGCCGAGAAGTTACCAGGTTGTTCCTGCAACTGCTGCTCTGAGCTGCTGGGGCTTGAGTCAGGGCCATGGAGAAAGTCCAGGAATGAGTTTTGTGAGCACAAGGACTCTTGTTTACCCCTCTGCTCCCAGCACCCCCACCACCAGAGAGCTGTATCATCAGAGTGTAGAGTGGACAGTATCCAGAGCTGGAGAGTGCAACTGAGGAAGAAACTTGCTAGTAGTGCTTACAGACAAGGACAGCAACGAACTAGGAAGTATTGAGGAACTAAAAGGAAAATAGCTGTGGAACTGGGGGCAGCAACTGGATTAGAGAAGACTAGACTAGGCGTCAAAGAGAGTAGGGCTCTCTGGAAAAGTGGGTTCAGTGCCAGTGTGGTGGATAGATTAGAAAGAAACGGAGATTTGGAGTTTAGTAATAGCTGAATAAGGAGATTATGAATGGGTACCACTAGACCAGAGAGAAAATAAAGGAGATGAGGCAGATTTGGTGAAAGGAAGAGAGGCTCAGACCTCTGGCTAGGCAAGAGGCTGTAAATGGAGCTGAGAGAGTATGCAGAAACCAGATCAGTAATCAAGTAAAGGAGACTTGAGTTGGCAGATACAGAGCCATTACTGCAATTCAGGGCAGAAAAAGGGCTTTCAGAGGAGAAGCACTGGAGGAGAAGGTATGGGGTTGAACAGATGAAGGAACTGGGCAAAAGCCATTTCTCCAGTACAGTTGGGACATGGGGCCAAAGCTTGAAGTAACTCTAGCAATAAGGATAGACTAGCTAGATACAGTGAAAAGGGCAAGCCTGAAAAGCCTAAAAGAAGGAAAGAGACATGGCTGGGATGAAAGCTTATTAGGAAGAATGCAGTAGAAGGCCGGAAGATGGAGGAGGTATGGATAAGAGTCTGTTATGGTCCCAAGGAAGAAAGGTATGATCACATAACTAAGCATGCTGTCACCATGCATGTGCAGAACTAGACCAACTTAACTTTACCTTTGATATTTCCCAATTTTTGAGTGTTTGACTCTACTATGAGTTTTCAGCTTTAGTTTTTAGCTGTGGTACTGCACACAGACACATATATACAGGAAGAATTTGATGGAGGTTGTGAAAGAGTGTATGTTGCTTTGGGCTGACATGTTTGTACATGCAAACCATGTCTGTAATATGCATTTTCAAAAGGAAGAATTGAAATGACATAAAGTGGCAGAGGTGGAAGACAATGTGATTTGCTGTGATTTCAGCAGGAATGTATCTTTTTCTGTACATCTATGATGTGTTCTTCCCTGTGCTCTGCAAAAGGACAAAACAGGCTGAAGAAATGTAAAGGAAATCTAGCGTGGCAAGCAGGAAAGGTTTCTGAACGTGACGGTTAGGCATAATTCTCCATCTGAATGAGAATGTGCCTGGGTAAAATGCACGATGGGGATATTTTGGAAGTGGAGGAGAAGACAAGTTATTAAGGCCCCTGTGTTTGCTACTTCTGTCTTGTCCATCTGATATGAAGCATGGCTAGTTTAAAGTTTTGAAATACTGAGTATGCTACAGATGCATCCTGTAAGGCTGTCTTGTGTAACCTGCTCGTGCTCTGCTCTTGCTCTGGATGAGCAACTGAGAAAAAGCAGAGAGGTAAGGAGTATTCCTGCTCATCTCCAGGTCAATTCTCTTGCCTGTTTTTGTGTTGGTTTAACTAGTTAGCTAAATGAGCTAGGAATTTAGCTCATTACAGAGTATGGAATTGTAGAGCAGCTTTTGCTTTTAAGTCAAATTTATCTATTCAGCACAGAATGCTATAGGTCTGTAAAAATGATAAAATAGATAAAGTGCAAGCCCATTCTCCCCTCACTTTTCCTTCTGTCTCTTTTTCTCTTTGAAACTTGCTAAAATGAATGCCAGATGGTATCCTTTGACAAACGAATAGAGCTTCCTGCAGGTCATTTCAGAAGTAGTTCTCAAGTTCTTATGGGAAAATCAGGTTGCAAGTGAGCAACAGTCCACACAGAATCTAGCGTTTAAATAAATTCTTATATTTCGTTCTAAATATTAGCATCTATCAAATGGAATATGTTGTTTAAAAAAGTGAAGAATTTGAGACCGAAAGCATTTGTTTATAGGGAATCATTTTTCTTTGATTTGTTGTAGTGCACAGGTATGAGTGAATGAAAACTGAAATTTGCAAAGGGAAATGGGTACCAAATACCCATTTCTTTTTAGTGAGGTTTGAATACCATAACCTCATTTTGAAATCTCCAGTCACAGTTCTTAAATGCGCCTTTTTAGTCTACAAATGTTAAAAGATACTCCAAAGTTTTTAGGAGAGATGTATTCATCTAGACTGATAACGCATCTGGGTATAGGATAATAACATGAGTTCTGTGCAGGTATTTTACCCACCCAGATTCTCATGCAGGAGAATCAGGCTCTCTAAAGCCCTAAATTCTTTCCTCCTCCAAGCCAAGCAGTCCCCACTCGGCTTTTCCAGATGAATATACAGGACTTCACATCCAGGCTTTTTTGCCGTCCATCAGCTCATGACCGACAGTCTAGAAAGTAGTGTGCCCTAAATGTCAAGTAAATGTTAGTCTTAATCACTCAGCCAAATACAATATTGTGCTACAGCTAAAAATGAATTAAAGAACCTGCCATGCACTTTTAAAAATTTCCCCAGAAAGGAAGGTTTAGGGAAAGTTCAAGTACATAGAATAAGTAGAACGTAGTCATAATAGGATATGCCTCTTGTTAATTGAAAAAATGAGGAAAAGTCAACTTCCGAAAGAAATTACACCTGTTAGGGTGTAATGTTTGGGTAGAGGGTAATCCACTTATAGTAGGTTAGAAGGCCCACCTATCTGTTCTCCCTGCAGATCATGGACACAGAATGAACAAAAAAACACCAAAACCATCTCCATGGCACAATACAGGAAACTGAGAAGGTTCCACATCTCAAGACACTGTGAGAAAAGAAAAGAAATAGCAGAGAAGACCATTTCCATCTTTTCACATAATCAATAACTATTTGTTTTACACAAATCAGCCACAACCACCTTTCCTTTATCCTTACCCTTTGGCACTGGGTAGTGATGAGTAGCTGGCCCCTACTATACGGTAGAGCTACCACTGTAGCAGTTAAAGCATTCTGTGCTTCTTAGTGCTCCTTACTGAACTTTGTAAACATCTGAGAAAGCTGTCTTATAAGTTACATTATATTCTGAGCAACCCAATTGTTATCAGAAGGTGCTGGTCTTCTCTGGGTTACCGATGCTCCAAAAAGTGACAGCAGAAATGACACTGAGGGTCCTTTATTGAGTCTCAATCTTTTCCAGGTCAAAGCTCCTACTGACAGATTGCTGAATGTGGATTTTTCTGCACTCCCATTACTTAGCTCCAACTGCTTGCTTTGTGTTGCAGGTATGACATTACCCTGAAAGTGGGTTGTTAGTACTGCAGCGTGATGACTTTCACTTGTGTTCCAGGCAAAGCTACTGGCCAATTTTGGTCTGTTGTTATGTTCTCACTTTATTTCCTCCTGGTGTACTGATAATTAGGTGACATCCAGTATGTTTTGCTAGCAGCTTTTACTAGTTCTGTGGGTATCACTATTCTTTGGAAACTTTGGGGGATGGAGGTCAACAGCCTTGCTTTGATTATAATTTGAAGGTTTTTGAGGAGGTGTTGTTCTTCTACATTCAGTACAGACTGTAATATGTCATCCTGTTAGCTGTCTGAATTCACATTAAAAATGTGTTGTTGTTTGTTTGTTTTTGTTTTTTAATGTAGGCATTTAAGCTAATAGCTAACTGTTTTATCTTATAATTAATTTCTTGTAGAGAAAATGAGCAATAACAAAGTGATTTCCTTTTGTAAGATACCCCCCTTTTTTTTTCCTTTGTTGATACCTCTTTTATATTCCAGCAATTAGGCAATAAAAGGTTCCTATATGTTACTTCCATTTGGAAAAAACAACCTGATGAGGATAGGGTACATATTTAATGCAATCCTGCTTATGTATAAAGGATGTACACAAATTATCTTCATCTGACTGTATTTGAACAAAACCAGTTGCCTGGCCTGTAGCTCCACGCCTGTCCTTCTGGCAAGCCCCAGTCTAAAAGCTGGTGCTTTGCCATGCTTCTTGCCTCTTCTTTCTGCTTTTCTCCTTGCTGTTTACAATGCACACCTAGGGCCAAATCCATCTCCGAATCCTAATGACTTCTTCTGTTTTCTTGCTTAATAATAGGGCACTGAACCTTCTCTGCTTTTGCCTGAAAATAAGGCCTCATCCAGGTGAAAAATTATGGAGAGGTTTATGATTGCTGTTAAATCACAGGCTTATCAGGAAGCTTCTAATCAACCATTGGTATTACAGGCAATTGTGAAAGGTTTTGCCTGTCAATTTGTTGTCTTTCAGGAACTCATACTGAAAAGTATTTTAGATCTTCTGAATGTTTGAGTTGACTTCCCATGTTCTATAAAGAATTTTACCGCTTTTGATATCTCTGCTATGTGTCCCGTTTAACAACCACTGTCTTGAGCCAGACCTTCCTATCTCATATCTTAATCCCAGCCCTGCAGTATGATAACTGTCTTTGTCCTCACTAGGGTTGTGTGCTTGCCTTATTCTAAATCCTACTGATATCTGATTCTCCTGTTCTTGGCTTGTGGCTGGTCATGGGCCACAATACTTGACTCTACCTGTAGATGTGGACTCTTCATGCCTTATGGCTTGGTGGAGCTGTCAGCATTTGTCTGTCCTGTGCTTGTTCCATTACATCAGTCACAAAGTTATGCAATATCTGAGAAGGTGAAGAAATATCAAAGAAAAAATTTCCTTGGAGCTCTGCTTGGGTGTCTCATCTAGGCACCAAACAATCTACAGAGAACAACAGCCAATAACTGCTGTCAGGGAAGCAGAAGTGGGAGTTACCCTTGTTCCTCCTGCTGAAAGGCAAGAACAACATCCCTGGCTCTTGCATATGTAACATGCCTGCTTTATTCTTTGGTTGCAGACCTGCACAGCAATAAATCCATCAACCCTTTCTTTGCCCACCTCTAACCATTTGGCAGTTATTTCTTGGCATGCAGAAATGGCATGGTGATCGCATTTGGAAGATGTCATACAACCGGATTCTGCATATGACAAGAAGTAGGCACATCAGCTATGCTTTCTCCCAAGCATATTTTTCTCAGAGAGTAACTTTCTTTTCTGTCCTTGACTCCTAATCCTTCTGCTGCATACTTGTATGTTCCAATGTAGGAGCTAGGAGGACATTATCTGATTGGCAAAATAAACTAACAGAAGAGTATCTTACTACAGGACCATCATCACCTAACACCTTTGCCATACACTGCAATTGTTAGTACATGATATGAATGAGGCTTATGAACTTCTCTCTTAGAGGACCTCTCTGGACACAGAAATATTTTGTGTGAAGTTCAGTCTGAGAGGCTGTGAAAACAACAGCAGTACTTTCTTTGCACTTTGAAGAGAGCCCAGTTTGCCTGTGAAGTTCAATTCAAGGTACAGCATTTATTTTAGAAGCCTGTTTCTGATGGCGCAAGCACATACCGTGAGTCCCATTGAGTGGGCCAAAGATCATCTGTAATAACCTCTTAGGAACTGATAGCTAGATGAAAATTTCAGGGTTTCCAAAACAGAAAGCTCTTGCTGTTACTTAATACACTTCTAACACAGAAGGACATTTGTTGTATGTGAGTCTTTGGCAATAACTTCACAACCACCTTTTCCTGAACCTCTCCAAGTTAAGAGTTGCTTTCTCAGACTGAGGCTAAATTAATAGTGAACATACAAACTTAGTTATTTTGTTAATGCTTTGGATATTAGTGTGAATGATACCATGGCCCTAAGCAAATTTCTCTTCAGGTTTTAGAGTTGTGAAGGAACAATAAGACCAATGAATTTTAAAAAGGGTATTTATTGTAATTCGTGTGTTATGTCTTTGCAGAGCTTGCCATTTTTAGCAACTGAAACCCAGGGAAATTCTCAAAAGCAGTTTAGAATAATAAACTTGTTTTAAGTCAAGAACAGATCCCATCAACCTATTGGCTCCCACTTCTGTTTTGAAAGGAGCAGTGCTGTACCAGCAGCCTTTCTTCTCATACAAGTTTCCCATGGGTTTTTGCTGTGGGCAATCTGTAAGCATCAACCAGATCTTAGACAGTAACATTATTGGAATTAACAGCTTCTGAAGGAGTCCTGCAGAGCAACGTTAACAGGCTTTACTCATTGTATGACAGATTAACCTAACATCTTGACCTCCTAAAACTAGCCATTTTTCCTCATTCCAGCAGAAGTCACTGAGAAAGGGGAGAGAAGGGAAAAAAAAAAAATCAAAGTTTCAGACTGTGTTGTTTTTTTTCCAAGAAGTGAAGAAATGTTCTGTAAGAATTTGGGTAACATATGTACATGGTTTCTTGACTTTATATTGAGTTTATACAGGATGGAAATCAAAGTACACAGCATCTGTGTGAAGAATGTATGCTTGTCCTGGGGATCTTTGACATGGAAAGAACCTGCAGCAGTGTGTGACCAGACAACGTGGTACCTGTGGGCTCACCTTGCAGTCTGTGTTTCCCCCAGAGCGTGCTTAGCTGCTGCTGTAGTGCTCCTTGGACTATGTCTTCTTGGAGCATAACAGCTTTACCACGAACAAGTCTGACAATAAAGTAAAACATCTGGATGTATAGGTCCCCCATGCTTGAGGGTCACTAAGCAGCTTAACAAAGATGATTTGCATACAGAAAAGTAAACAAAACCCCAAAGTGTGAGCATAAAGGATAGTCTTCCTAGCAGGTTTGTTGCAGGTCCGTGCAGGGAGGTCTGCTTACATCTGAAGCACTGCAGCCATATTCCTGGACCTAACCTGTCGGCTGCTAGCTTGTCGCATCCCTGTCAGCAATAGGGAGCAACATGTGCCAACTAAAGGAACCTCAGCAACATACTACCCGGAAAGTGGGATGTCAGCTGTACTACCAAAAGACCTGCCTTCGCCTTCCTCCTACCTGGAACAAATGGGCCCTCACAACTGACCTGCTGTTCCACTCCAGTGCAGTACTCTAAAGAATGGTAGTCAACATGGCTTCCAGTTTTTACTTCATGTCAGTGGTGTTATATCAGCCTTCATCAAGCCAGCTGTATCCTGGGCTACATCAAAAGAAGCGTGGCCAGCAGGTCGAGGGAGGTGATTCTCCCCCTCTACTCCACTCTCATGAGACCCCACCTGGAGTACTCCCTTCAGCTCTGGGGCCCCCAGCGTAAGGACATGGACGTGTTGGAGCGAGTCCAGAGGAGGGCCACAAGGATGATCAGACTGCTGGAGCACCTCTCCTATGAAGAGAGGCTGAGAGAGCTGGGGTTTTTCAGCCTGGAGAAGAGAAGGCTCTGAGGAGAACTTATAGCGGCCTTCCAGTACCTAAAGGGGGCCTGCAGGAAAGCTGGGGAGGGACTCTTTATCAGCGAATGTAGTGATAGGGGTAATGGCTGTAAACTGCAGGACAGCAGGTTTAGATTAGGTATGAGGAAGAAATTCTTTACTCAGAGGGCGGTGAGGCACTGGAACAGGCTGCCCAAAGAAGCTGTGGATGCCCCATCCCTGGAAGTGTTCAAGGCCAGGTTGGACGGGGCTTTGGGCAACCTGGACAAGTGGGAGTTGTCCCTGCCCATGGCAGAGAGGTTGGAGCTAGACAGTCTTTGAGGTCCCTTCCAACCCACACCATTCTAGGATTCTGTGATTCTATGATTCATACTCAGCAAGATTGTTGTTCTTAAGTACTAGAGATGTAGACTCAGCCCAGACTTAGAGGCAAGTGGAATCTCTTTGTTTTAGTCTGCACCATTAGTGGGGCTCCAGGCTGAATGATGTCCTCATATTCATGTGTCAACTCTTTTTTCCTTCATCATATTCCAAACAGGTTGAAGGTACCTGGATTGGGGAATTACTACCAGTGATACACGAAGAGGAAAGAGACCAAAGAAAAATGTGCATGTGCACATGGCAAATCTGAGTAGAAATGGAAGATCCTTGAAAACCATAAAGTTACACAGCAAAAACTTTTCAGCCATTTTTCAGCATAGACCTGCAGTACCCGTCCCCATTGTTCATTCTGGGTGCAGGCCAGGTATGGTGACCAGAGCCGGAGGTTTGGGGTGTGGATTCCTAGATTCTCTTCCAGAGCTGTGGTCAATCCTCTGGATCCGTTTTAAGGCAAGAGCAATAGCAATACCCATGTATCTGAACAGAATGTTTAGATTAAGTTCCAAATGAGCTCAGCCAAGTCAATTAGCATCTTTGCTATGTCTCATCTGTATTTGGTTCAATAGTGTTTTTTATACATGGCATCTAGGAGTGGTGATTAATGATCAGAACGTGTTTTTGAAATTCTTGAATGAAAGCAGCTACAACCAGTATAATGTCTAAATATTTTAATGAGGTTGTCATTTTTACTCAATGCCAGATTTTTGTACATTGTAAACTCTTCAGCACAGCATGAAACTCCAATCCCATTAAATTTTATTGAGCAACTTAATAAAAATGAGTTAAGTTCCAAAAAGAAAACAAAACCTAAAGTGTGAGCACAAAGAATAGTTTTGTGAGCCTTGTTGTGGGTCCATGCAAGGATGCCTGGGTGCATATGGAGCCCTGCTTTTACTCCACTGGTGTAGACCACCCCTTCTTGACACGTAAGTGTTAGTCACGAAGAAATAACTGCAGGAGATGTTCTTATTTCTTGAGCAGCTTGTGTTATAGCAGCAGCTAGTGTATGCTTGCGCAGGCAAACCTGCATTATAAAGCACTCCATGTGCCCCAAACCTGACTTGCTAAGAGAGAAGTTAGAGGCAAAGATGTTTGATGACTTTCTGGCTTCACCATGGGGGTTTCCAGAGGAATTGTCGGCATTCCTGACGCGTTAATGGCTTTCACCATGGGAATGTTTTGTGACTGGAGTTGGTCTGAGGCTACTGAGTCCACATTAAGCCCTCTGGCAGTATACTGAGCTTTGACTAGGCCAATATGACGGGTTTGGGGCCAGTAACATACAGACAAAGAGAAGTAGCCATGTACCTTTAGGAAGAGTCTGTATATCCTTAGATAATTTTGAAATAATGCTGAGCAAGTAACCAAAAGGTGTTTCATAGGTATAAGCCTTTCCTAATTGGATTTCATCTATTTAAACAATGTTTTCTCTTTGTTGCTTCTCCTGTTCGTAAGGTCCCAGGACTCATTGGCTTTTTTGCTCTTAGTGGTATCCCTTCATACTCTGAGAGAGGCAGAAAAAACTAAAAACAGTGAACCTATCCTCAGCCCTCTAGGAACATATTTTGATAAACCCAAGCAGCAAGTAGGAAGGATTGAAAAGGAAAGTAAGACATACCTGTCTGAATCGAAGAAACCTTAGGAAAGCATGGCTTAAGAAATAGAGAATGTTTAAGCTTGTATTTTATATAAATCAATTTGCTATCCAATGTAAAACACATGTCATAATCCGTTCAGGTAATAGGAACAAGGAAAAATCTCTCTCTGTGATCTCGCTGCTTTCTCTGCACCCAGATGTGACCCTGGCAAATGATCAGAGGCTTGCTTTACATTTTGTTGGTCGGCGGTATATATCAGTAAGGCTGCCTGGGAGCTGCTGTTTTTTCATCTTGCGTTTCTATACACAGAGTTATCTGGACCATGGGGTGTTCACAGAACAAAAAATCTCTTTTGTATGGAGCATTTATAGGTGGCAGACAGGAATATGCTGAGGCTAAGATTCTCCAGATACTTGTGATTTTGGGTACTGTGCCCTTATGATGAATAATATGATAACGCTAAGTAGGAGGCGGGGGTTAGAAACCAGGCAGCTGGTATTCTGGGAGTCTGCACTATTTCGGTTGGATGCTCAGAGCATTAACACCACCTTCCTTTGGTGTCTAGCTTGGGAGCTGCGCCCATTGGAAGTTAGGTGTCTACAACATGGTAAAAATTGTCTGTCTGTTGCTGATAACTTTTGCAAACTCTGTCCCACGGTTTTCAGTGTAGTGGCAAAAGCAAGGAAGTACCCTTGCTTTGCAGTCACTTATATCTGTTGTGACAACAACATGATAAGAATTTTCTTACGTTGGCCGTCTTAGGGGGCATTTTATTATCAAATGAGCAAATTCTCTTCTTGTAAATTTAGAACAACTTTCATTGTTACAGGTGAATGCCTCTCTATAAAGTCATGGCTAACTACATCCATGTCATGTCTGTGGACTACAGATTTTTTTTTTATTATGCAGTGCTTATCAAAACAACAACAACAAAACAAACAAACAAAAAAAACAACCCACAAACAAACCAACCCCCCAGACTATTTCTCATAATGATTCAGCATGAGTACAGTGAGAGCACATCTTTCAGGCCTGCCCTGAGAAAACTGACTGTCACATAACTCAGGGCAAAACTGGATCATGGCTTACCCATCAAGAAATTGTAAAACATCATATGCTTCAGTGAGGGATTGGAAGTTCCCCTTCCGTATGTGCTTGATGTTCACTGAGGAGCTCATGTAACCAGATATCATGCCGTACCCTGGATTCTGAATGTACCAATGTAGCAAGCAAATGGCTTTTGGAGTGCAGGCACTGTGTTCAAAGCCATATAACACAACCAAAATGAAAACCAAAGCAAAAACTCCTGGTTTCTATCACGGTATTCTAAGGACATTTTTCAAGAGAACTGTTTGCCAACACAGAGAACTGGAGCACATATGAAAAAAACTAGTCACTATTTCGGTCAAGGCTGAAGTGAATGTTGATATTTGCTCTTTAGCCTGTCATTGAGTCCTCTCACTAACTTCAGCTGCATACTGGTTGATTCACCTGGTTTCTGACCTGTTAAATATGAAGAATACTTTCAAGGATGGTCACTCAAACATTTAGGTGTTGTTGGTTTTTTTTTAAGGATAAAATATATGTGCGAAGTATTGCATATTTATAATGCTTTTGACTGCATAGAAATAGCTGAGTTCCCACTAGGAGAGTATTCCCTAGGTCATGATTCTTGTTTTGATCATGATACATATGGAGAACTCATCATCATGTATTCACTAGTGCCGTAATTTCCTGGAGCAATTGTACCAGGCTGGTACACTCTGTTTGGTCAGACAGCTCATCTAGGATTACATATCTTTTCTGTAGTCTAGGTTGATATGAAAGAAGCACACTTAGTGGGCTGTTCAAAGTGAGGCATCCCTACGAGATTGCTCAGAAGCAGCAGCATGTACGTGCTAGCATCTTCAGAAGAGGCCTGGAGTCAAAAAAGCAGGGCTGTAGCCTACCTTTCCAAGAATTCTTAAGGTCAAGTGAAGTCTGGAGCTAGAAAAACATTTTAATACCAGCCAGTCTGTTATATGCAAAAAGCATATAACTATTTTACAGGGCATTAAATATTTTTGCCATATTTGTAGTCATTTTCTCTTGTTTGTGCCAATTCAAATACATGCTTCATTTTCTGATCTTTGTTACTTACTCCTGCCTAGCTCCCTGCTCTTAGCTTTCCTTCCTCCAGCCTGCAGTTCTCAGGGGCATCTCTTTTTTTGCTTATTTTTCTCTTGATATTTCACTGATTTGTTTTCCATAACATCTAGATCCTTTTCAAATTATTGGTTTCATCTGTTCTTTCTTCCTGATCTCTTTCTTTCTGGTCTGTAGTCACTTTTCATCACTTTCATTCATTATGTTTTTTCTTATCAATTTTGTTTTCTATTTTTGCCTTGTGGAATCTGTATTTATGCCATAACCTCTTTCATTTAGTGTTTTTCTATCCCGTCTAAGGAAAATGCAGTCACAAGATAAAAGAGCACTTCAGTCTCACACATTCCTTTCCCAGGAGACCACAATTGCTCCCATCAGTGTAGGATCTGTCATGTGCCTTGCTGAAGTCAATTATATATAAAATTTTCAAGCCCAGTTTTCATCACTGAAGCAGAAGGAACAAATCTCAATTCAAGCATTTTTTGTATCTAAGAATTAGCTTGAGTCGGTCATCACAGAGAACTAGTTGGTTAGTCATTGATTGAGGTGGGTAAAGGAAAATTAATGGAAAAAAGGGGTGGTCTAGAGGAGTAATAGCCAAGAAAGCTGTTGCCAAGTAGTTGTTATCTCCCTTGTGTCCACATGGACGCTGGCTTTCTAATTTTGTTGAGTTTTTGACAGAAACTATTTTTGGTACTGTGGAGATGTTGAGGCTGAGATGCAAGCTGATTTTTATTTTAACCTACTGAAATAAACAGCTTTGTGTCCCTAATCTTGTTTCAGAAGGGTCAAAACATCCAGATTCTTATTAATTCACCAAACTTAATTTCTACATGTATACCAAACAAGCGTACCTGAGCCCACTGGCTAAGTTCCTTTATTTCAGCACTTTCAAACTTGAAACAGTCAAACCAAAAGCTCAATATTAACATAATGAACCCCCCTGCCTTCCCAGCCTTTCTCTTAGCCAATGTACAACAAATCCTTTTGTCCTAGTGAAGACTGTCAGGACTCCCTCTTCAAAGCTACGCAGAAGTCAGATGCATCAGCATGCTCAGCATCTCCAGTGTCAGGCAATTTAAACATCACCCCTCTTCCTGTAGGGTCTAGACATGTGCAGCACAGCCATCACCTCGTGTTGAACGATGGAAGATTGTAAGGGGAGAAAGTAGAAAGCTGTTCCCATCCCCTGACAGATGGGAAGGGAACAGGGCGGGAGAGGGAACTCTTTGCCATACACAGAAATAGCAAGCCTGGCGGTACTGCCACTATTGCAATTGTTTTTCCTCAGTGCTGGACTAACTAACTGTAGGGTGACAGTTGCATGGGGGAGTTAGCATGAAATATAAACCTCATGGAGCCCTCACACAACATGCTTGACAAGACTTGCCTGAGAACTTCCAATGTACATACATACAATGCCATGTGACACAGGGAAAAAGCTACATATGAAAATCCCCTGTCTCTCCCTTAAAGAAATAATGTTAAGAAGGAATCTGGAGCATTTGAGAAGAGCTCAGCCAGGGCTGGTGAGCACAGCATCCCACAGGCGAGCTCTCCTTCTGTTCACACCTCCAGCTGGGAGCCAGCACACACCTGCTGCTCCTTCTCTGTAAGGGCACCCAGAAGCCCCAGCCTGGCTACTCCAGCTGAAGCTGCAGGCAGCCCCGTGAACATTGTGCTGATAACAAAAAACTCAGTAATTAAGTACTCCTTCGCATGTTTATACAGAAACAGCTACATTGCTAGATGTGTCCCTTCGGGTTCTCTGCATTGCAGACATTATACTTCTGAAAATACAGAATCTGGGGTGATGGACAGTGGCTGGGTGTCATTTGAAGCGTTCCAGCTGGATGAGAAGATGAAACAAACTCTGGAATCTGAATAGTAAATAATACAGTACAGGAATAACATCTAGTGCAAGTTAAACTTGGGAGACAGTTTTCTGAAGACTATGGCAATTGCAGCCTTGTTGAATATTGATTTGTTTTCTGTGTATTTGAGTAACAAGAGGGTTTATTAGTAACCCCCATTTATATTTAGGTTGGTGGCATTTGGGGTTATTTTTAGATGTGAGTACCTACACTTATATTATTGATGTACCTCTAGCATACATATTTAATGCCTGACATTGCCTTTTAAAATATTTTTTTCTATGCATCTAAGAGAGTAATGAATGTTTTGTTTGAGGGAAAATTTGGAGAGAGAATAGTTTTTCCCTTCCTTATAGGCTAAAAGTCTATGGCCAAAACTGCGATTGGCTTTTTAATTTTGTCATAGGAGAAGCAAAATAAGTTAAGAACAAAACACAGCTGCCAAAATCCAGTCCTGATAAATTTAGTATCAACTGGCTAACTTGAGATATAACTGCCCTTACCAAGTGTAAGTAATTTTGAACTGCTAACAAGCCCTCCCCCTCACCACCACTGCTCCCCCCCCCCCCCCACCCCCCAAAAAAACACATTTTGAAAACTATACAAGGACCCAAAAATCCATATTCTGAAATCTATACAGGTACCCAATACTAATAATGATGACTGAAGATACTCACACCTCCTTTGGGTATGTCAGTGTATTACCCAGTTGTAACAAATAATCTGATTTTATTTCTTGTGATTCTGGCTATCTGAAAACATGAAATGATATTCAGAGGATTCAGAATGGCAGTGATTCGCCCTCCATTCCGCGTGGCCTAGGAAACTGGTTTATCAGCAGCAGATTTATCATCGGGAAGGAAATTATATTATAAGTGTGTAAGGCAGTAAGTATTAGAAGAGAGCAAAAGTCTGTATTTAAAAAGAATGAAAAAATCTAATGTACCTGTTTCTTTGTGCAGTCATGTTCTCAGTAATACATGAAACATTTTCAGAACTGCAAGGATTGGAGTTTTGTTGGCACCACTGCAAATGCACATACAAGGGTGCACTCATAAATGTCAGTGTCTTTTCTGGGACATAGCCTACATCTGCAGATGTTTTGAAGAGCGCTGTTGTTGCTTAAAACTTCATCTATAACGTGGAAGTACCAGATCCGGAAGTAAATGCAACAGTAGACAGAGTCCTCTAATTAATGATGATCCTTCTCTGTTTTTGAATTCAGGGAGAGATGAGTGTACTCACAACTTCAAGATGAACCCTGGAACAGAGTTTATGGAGAGAAAAAAAACATAGTTGACTTTGTGGCAAGACTAGGGAGATGCTTAAGCTTTAACATGTTAATGGACATAAAAGATCAAAATTCCTAAGTAACTAAAAGGATCCTGTTACATCTGTTCCTGATTTTATGCATGCATAGAAGTTGTTTGATCAAACATTTCCTAGAATATGTGTTTTCTAAAGGATAATCTATGATTGCGTTTTCGTTGACAGAGGTCCTGCCCTTCAGAGGTGCTGAATGCCACTTGGACTTGAAGAATAGCCTGAATTTCCCCCATCTTCAGTAACAGAAGAAAATAGTCAACACAAGGTAGAAAGTAAAGGAGACCTGCTTCATGTGCAAAAAAATGAGTAAATGTTGACAACTATCAAAGGAGCTTGCATTGCAAAGTCTTGCAGGTCTTTATGAATTCAAAATGAGGTTTCGTTGTTCTTTAGGTGAAAAATCTTAGCTATATGCCTGTCGTGAAGCCCCGAATTAAATATACCTTATGACAGTCCAATTGCATACATATTAATTTACTCTCTTGGCCTTTCATGTCTTCATGATGGTGCCAATTGCTCCTTTTAATTCCCCTACATCTTCTAATTTAATAACCTTTGTTAGCTGAAGGGCAATGATCAGGATATAGAGAAGTAATATTCCTAAATTTTATCCTTTGTACTTTTCATCCCATGTACGTGATACTGCTGGTATCACTGCTGTCATTTATAATAGCTAAGGCATATTGCTCCAGATATTGGAACACCTCCATCGGGGAAGCTTGCTGCATATCTAATCCTATTCCTAGTAAAGGATGTGGACTTGCACCAACATAAATACTAATATAAGTTCTCTCAAATAAGGGCATCTGACAGACAGCGAATATTTCTTTTGTTTGTGGAAGGAAGTGAAGCTCAAGTGGGTGTTAGGATTTCTGAATCTAGGTTTGGCTGTGTGTCTTCAAGAATAACCTCTCATGAAATATGAATCGGGCACTAGGCATAAAGAACTGCACCAGGCTTTAGGAGCCTGGCAGAGAGTAACACAGAACTGTCTGTTAGTGAATGATGAAACATGTTTAGGTGTTGATGAAAACCCTTTGGTTGTTGGCTAGCTATGAAGCAATTAATTCACCAGTAGTTCTATAGTGTATCTTTCCTGTAGGAACTAAGTTGCTGAGATCCCAAAGCAGAAATGGATTTTGAAAGAGCAATTACATATAGTTGAAACCATAGCACTATATGGAGTTAGCCAGACAAAAAAAACAGCGATCTGACACTAGTGGGAGAAATAAATACAAAAGCTAAATACCTAACAAGTGGAAAATGAAGTTGTTTAAATTATTAATCTGTATGTATCGGAGAGATGTGGTAGTGTGGTGCCTGTTTCGTAGAGGGTGGGAACTGGACACAGAAATCTCAGACAGATTTGACTGACCTCTTAAATTTTGCAAGCCAAGATGGAAGTCCATGTGTCATGTCAGCTCTTGCAATGAGGTGGGAGGCAGAGCAGGAGGAGAGGACACAGCAGAAGCCGAACAATGGTGTATCAAAAGCTGAAGTCAGGCACAGAGGGAGCGCAGCAAGCAGCTGTCTGGCACTGAGAGAAGTCAGTGCTGGTTTTCTTTTTTAGCCTGCCAGCTTGAACACCAGATGTCAAGGACTGTGAATGTATACAGGTTGTTGTCTACAGCCATTCCCATGTTCCTGTCTGAATGTGCAAATAAATGCTAAGTAAGGACAAATAGCTTAAGACCTGGAAGTGAACTAGCAATTCTTTGGTTAGTGATTCTTTGGTAAGTAGCTGATATTTTGCCTCTTAACAGTAGAGACAGCACAGGAAATGATGTTGCCTGTCCTGCAGTCTGGCCTCTCTCCATATTCCTTCCAAACAGTCTGTGAGAACAAAAGGCCAGGCCTGTAAGTAGAAAAGAAAAGCTGCTTGTGCATATCATCACTACTTGATAAAAATAGACAGCGCCTGTTCTCACTTCCTTCCTGGCGTGAAAGGCTTATGGGTGTTTTCCATATGACAGTTTATAGTGCATGCACGTTAAAAACTTAGCACCTGATTTTTGAAATGTAGGTAGCAAGAAACAAGTTTGTTCATTTGTGACCATACTAAGTCAAGACACTTGATAAGAGTCTCCTATGAGATGCTTGGGAGTAGCGTAACAGAAACCTTCATTTGAGCTTGTCAGGGAATTCAAGACTGTGCTGACAGTACTGAATTGTATTGCTTCCTATGGGCTGGCACTTCTTCCTAAGATGTCACTGTCTCTGGGGACTTTCCCCCTCATTTTCCAGGCAAACTCTTTCATGCACTATCTAGATAGTGAAAGCTGTCCTCAGATGGTCTGCAGGATTTCCCAGGCAGGTATTCCTGAAACTGAACTGGGATTACAGAGTAGCTTGAGAGCCCAGTTACAGTTTACAATAAATTCAGTTTTGTCCTTGAAGCTTCTAATTTTAACTTTTTTACACTCAAGTGGTTTAAATTATTGTACCAGAGCCTACCAGATGAGCCTGTCACCATGTACCTTTCTGGTACTTAATAGAATAAGAAGGTAATAAAGAGTCATCACAGGACAGCAGGAAACTGTTTCTTAGAGCAAAGTGTGCAAGTGTGGGAGTGCAGCATACCCTGTCCTGCCCAGCCAGGGACAATGCTAGCTGGTGAAGAACGTGTCCTTGGCATTGGATCGAGGTTGCTGTTTTAAATGCAATGGTAGCTGGCTGGTAGCTGTGACCAGATATACAGCTCTGACCAGCTTGGAAGTTACAGAGCAAAAGCAGTGAGTTACGGGTCTGTGAATAAGGTGGATCAGTTCACCTGTTTGGTTAAAAGAGAAGGGGGGTCAGTGCATGCCCTAGGAAGTGACTAACCTCTGTGTGGCTGAATGAGAAGGGAGAAATGGTTGTTCACTTCCATTTACACCTGATCACACCACAGGGCAGGACGGGGCAGGGCAGGTCTCTCTTGCAACTTCTCCCCATGCTCCTCAAAGGCCAGGCCTAACCTGACCTTGTCTCTGTGTAAGACATGTCTAGAGCGGAACCAAAGAGCACTGAAGCTCTGGTGTTCTGCTGTCCTGGTCGTGCTGCAGGGCTGTCAGGGATGTAAACAAGGGTGGGGAAAGGGAGAGCTTCCGCCAGCCGCTGATCTACTCTTGGGAAGGCGGGAAGCCTGAGAGCCGAAAACATTACAGCATTGTCTTTTGAAATTGACTGAACGTGTGCAAAATCACTGTCCTAATGATAAACACTGTAATAAATATTAGCAGAACGTGAATTCACCCTCTGCAAAGGCAAAGGCTTTTTTTTTTTTAAATGACAAAAGCAGCTCAAATCACATTTTTCTTTATCACATCTTTAAAGTTTGTTATCTTGTGCCCCTCTCTAGATTGCCATATGATGAAAGCAATGGCTCTTAAAACTGTTTTCTGTAGAACTGTTGTAGACATGAATACCAAACAACTTCACAAAACCACTAAATATTTGGCAAGCTTCTAGTCTACTGTAATTTTGAAAAAATGCTCAAGACAAATGTTTATGTTGAAGAGGGAAACATCCCCAGGATAAAGCTATCAATTAATGGAAAATTTCAGTTTTCCTATAGAACCCTGTTCTAAAAGCCATAGTTCATAAACAGTGAATACTATTCACTGTAATTAAACCTTTTGAAACCTTAAAAAGCATTTGAATTGAGTGGATGCTGCTCTGGCTCTTCTGGCATGTTTCATACAGGACGTCTGGCCAATTCTCCAGTCTTCTCTCAGATATGTTACCGATCCAAAATATTTTCACCAGACACCCTGAAATGGAATCACAAGTTTGCCAATTTCCATTTCATGTATCTTCTTTAGAAAACTGAAAATTACAGCTCATGAGCACTGGTGATTTGTTTGCTCAATTTCCAAACTTAACTCACTAGAACAAAATAACAACAAAGATTTAGATGATGATGTCTGGCCTCTATGAGACAAAATTGCTTACCAAAAAAAAATGTTATTTCCAACTCAGAAGTTAGGCCTTGGGGGGATTGGTGCTTTTAAACTGCTGATGAAGTACAGATCAACAATTACCAGTAGGCCTTCGTCAGAAAAGTTATTGCATTGTTACACTGACATTTCCCCGAACCTGCCCAGGTTTCCAAAGCAAAAAACAACTCTCAATGTCTTTACATAGTGTAGTTTTCAATTTTCTCAATTCTCTGAGCTCCAAGTCAGCATTTTTTTGAGAAACATATATGTCAGAAGGAAAGTTCTCAACAAAGGTCTCATATTCTGATTTCCTTGGACTTTACATCAAAATTTCAAATGCTGCTGAAACAGCCAAAAGAGAAAAATGTGTGTTATAGTATTACAGATGATAACATAGTCCAGTCTGTTTTTTTACTTCTAACTAGTGCTGTGAGAGCTTAAGCAATGTTATTTCACTAGGCCAGGAAGTCTAGGCAGAGCTTCATTAAAGTACAGCTGAATGACCTGTTATATGAACCGGGCTCTGAAAGGGGGTATTTGGGACTTTGGCAATGTAGTGGTCCTGCAAGTTGGCTTGAACATCTCTCATCCTCTGCAAAGTTGTAGTTTTACCTGGATACCAGCTAGCCAAATAACATGTGTAGTCCTTATATCTGAAAGGTCTGCTCTGGGTCAAGCAAAAGGCCTGAAGTCCTTACCTATCACTATGGCCCCCCTCGGCAATTCATTCATTTATTCATTACCCCATCCCGTGCTTCCTAAGGAGTTTGTCCTCGCTAGTTCCAAGCTGGGGCTGTGTTCAGGTCACCTCTTCTCCCTCCAGAAAGTGTTCTGGATGGAAGGCATATGGAAAATGGAAGAGAGTTGTGGCTTTACTAGTGAATCTCATGAGACAGATGATGATCCAGTAATCTGACTCGGGAGGATAAGGATCCAGCTGACATTGCTAGAAGCACTCCAGGAAGCCAGAGAAGATTAGAGCTAGGCCAGGTCCAGTACTCTGAGTAGGATTGTTCGGAATTACAGGGTATTTAGAGCTGAAGCCTGAGGAGGGACCGTTGTAGGAACCAGTTCAGATTTGTACAACTGGGGAGTGAAGCGATAGCTGTTCAGAAGAATACAACAATGTAACCAAAGCCCAGAAGTTTCCTGAGTTCAGAATTTGGGTGAGGTATTTTGTCCAGTCTCATGCTTTGACTTTGAAGATGCTGAAAATCCCGTGTAACTGTAGTCAGTGAGAGTTTCAGAAGCTGGAACCTCTAGGGAAATCCCTGCCAGGCAGACCAGCCACCATTTGCAACAAGTGATACAAGAAGATGAAATAGCCATAGAGGGGACAGGTTTATCAGCTCAGGACTGAGTTCTTTGGGTTTGCATATGGTAGTAGCCTGGCTGCCTCTTACAGTCCTGAGCTCTTGTTCCCACCCAGTTCTTTCTGAAGCCTGAAAACCTTTTTCTCCGTCCTTGCTCATTCCAATGTAGCTGCCACACCAAAAAGCACAGGCAGGAATTTATAGGGAGCGCAAGGGTGATTTCCACTGAATGATATCCAAACATGCTCTGAATAGCAAGCATTGTGTAATGATCATTGTACTTGAAAGGGAATAGCATGGTGGCTAGTGAGGGACTCCAAGCCAATGAGCCATCATCCAGAATTGTAAAAAATTGCTATCTTTTTTAGTACTGCATACCAGTTCATCAGGATTAAAGTAACACTAACAGACAGGTCATAAAAATACAGAAACCCTGAAGAGCTCCAGGAGTAGGCTTAGTGGTGGGAACATGATATTTTTCTTTGTATTTGGGTACAGTCTACATTAGTACAGCAGCCTCTTCATTTTGTACGGTATACAATGAGAGGAAACTGTGTCACTTCTGTCTGTGTCATCCCAGCAAATGCTCTGCGTTCAATAAAGAGCTTCAGTCCTGAAGACTATCAGATCAGCATGGTCACTAAAAAAAAAAAAAAAAAGCATTACTTGAAAATGTCAAAAGCAGCTCTTGCCAAAACATGATCTAGAGAATGGTAACACCCTCTGTGTTAAGGGCAAAAGCAAGATGGATATCCCGTGTCCAGCGCTGTCCTTTTTTCTGCCACCGTGAATTTCTGCAAGATGAGTGGATGCAAAATTATGGAAGTAAAGTATGGACAAAATTTTTAGCCAGTTCCAGCTGGCCCAGCTCTTTTTCCAGTCAATGAAGTGGTGTTCATTTGGCTGACTCTTTGGCCCTGCCACTGTGAGCTGATAGCGCATGCCCCTCTTAGCACAGCTGTCGGTGCCAGGGCAGCAGTGATGGCAGCGGAGAGTCTTGCCATGCTCCCATCCTGGCCAGTCTCCAAGTCTAAGCCTCCTTCTCCTCATTTGACCAACCAACACGGGCAGGATCAGGCAGTCCAGTAAAAACCAGATTTTATGGGGTATCATTATGGTATGCCTGGCTGGTGGCTTGCAGCTGCTAGTATTGCTGCATCTTGGGAGGCTTGTATTTCCTTGACAACCATGTTTCATAAGTAAAAATAACAGGGCTCCCCAGATGAACTATTCCCCCCTTCAAATCACAGAAGAAGCAGATTGCCTGTTGTCCCTCCTGGCTTGTTCCCATTGCTGCCCTGGGCCCCTGCCACCACCGGCCTTGCCCCAGCCACCGGCACTTAGGCCAGCCCACTACCCCACTGCTCTTTAGCCACAGAGGAGGGAATTGCACATTGTGGGCAGTCCAGCAGAGCATCGTTGATCCTAAACCACCAAGCAAAGGATGTTAACAGGGTTTTTAAAGCCTGAGCTTTCAAGCGTGCAGCCTGAAGTTGAACATTTAAATCTGTACATAAGCATCAAAATAAACTGGGATCTGATTTTTAAGAGGTGTGGAACAACTTGGGATTTCCACCCAATTCCCCAGAGGCTGTAAATGTGTTCATTGCCTCTGAAAATCTGGCAACTTCATTAGATATTTAGGAATGAAGTCCTGGTAAATCAAGGAAGCCTGAGCATATNCGGAGAGGGAGTGAAGCCTTGGGAGAGAAGTGGGCTTAAACCCCCTGGACCTTTCTGTGCCTGTGTTCCACTCCTTGTGCAGATATAGGAGACAAAGCCCTGCTCTCGCCTTTGTCCGGCGTCTTTTTTTCCTAAAGAAAACAATAGCAGCAACTCCAGTTGCCAAAAGGGACGGATCACATAGCTAAAATCATGAGATTTCTGCTGTTCTCACATCATTTTGTAAGTGGCAGGACTGTAGCTGATCCTCTCTTTTGATCATTTCTGTTTATCTGGCTTAGGCAGCTCTTGCTCAGCACTCTGTTTTTTCTACTTGTATTCCTGCATGCATAACTTTCACCATTTGCTGGGTTAAGAAGTGACTCGGGGCTGTGAATTCCTGTCCTGAAAACTCAGAGCCTAAAAATCATGGCAGCAATAACGTTCCCCTGTAGAGCAGATCCTGTGGCAGGGAGTCCTAACACCTAATCATTGCCATCTGCAGGACAGACAGACGTAGTCTGAAATGCTTCCCTAGGTCCTCTCTGTGATCAGTTGAGGGAGGCAGAGGCCTCTGCTAAGGGCAATTCCTGCCAGTTGTCTCCAATACCTTCCCCTTGGAAGGGATAAATTGATCCCAGTTCCTCACTCCCACCACTGACAGCAGGGGAAGCCTAGGTGAGTAAATTGGATTAGATGACTAATTGTTGGATGGTTTAAAGTCAAGTGTAACGGTTCCATCCCCAGGGACTGACAGGAATTTCTGCTCTAGGCAAGAAGTTCCTTAGTTCAGAACATCTAGGGAGGGCAGACCCACCAGCCTGAAGATGACTGTCACAGCGAGAGTCATAAAAAAGCGATCTATGGATGAAGTTATGGGAAACATTTCCTGTCAACACAGCAGCTGTCCTTGTACACCGTTGTACAAGGCAGTAGTGAAGAGTTGAAGTCATCTGTACTCCAGGAAGATGAGCTCATGGTAGAAGATGTGGAAGAGGGCTGATAAATCGAATGGGAAGTGAGGAACCTGTCTTAGGAGGCAAGATTAAAAGAGTAGGGTTAGTTTGGTTTAATGAGATTAGTTCTGAGAGGGGAATATGACTCTTTTCACATGTGGAATATTATGGAAGGGGAAGAGTTATTTAAGCTAAATTACAACATTGGTAGAAGGGCAAATTGGTATGAAAAGATCACAAATGCAACATGTTTCTAATGCTTGCTTTGTCCAAAAAACTTTAGCATATCTCTTGACGACATTTATGCTGCAGAAACTGGGGAAAGACAGCACTCGCTAGGATATGTTACAACTCCTCTCCTATCTGAGTTCCTCTCCCTCCTTCCATCTCTTAACATGAAAATCAATGAAAAGGATTGTATAATATGAGAAGTCTGCAAAAATCCCCTCCAAATGCATTGGCTGCAAACCTTCTTTGGGACAGAGGATTATTCTTATCACCTAAAGAAAAAAATACTCTTATGATAGCCTTTGGAGTCGTAGGTGTTGACCCTAGCAACTGATATATCTGGCATTAACAACTGTGGTCCAGCTGGAATGCTTCCTTCTTTTCTTATTGGTTATCCAAGTCTTGAATGAGCAAAAGGTGATGTTTTTGTGATAGAATTGCCCCAGCTCTAAGGTGTTTTTAGGATCAGAACCTCTCCCAGAAGTACTTTTAGGAGGAGATACAATGTTACCTTCTTTGTGAGCTAGAAGTCCAGTTTCTTTGCTGATATTTTCTTGGAAAACAAAAAAGGAAAATAAAGGTAGATCAGTTCTTCTTAAATACCCTGTACATACTACTTAGGTGTTGGACATTTTAGGATTTTTCGTATCTGTAGTACTCTTAAACATATCTGTTAAGACTTTATTCTCAAAACTCATTTGCAGCCTATTACAGATGATGCCTACATTTGTTATTTGTCGGTTTGGTGTTACAGATGGCGTTTCATTTCTCCTTTTAATCATTAGCGTAACCCAGAAAGGCAGCCACTGCACATACTTCATCTGTCCGCGCCCTGTGTAAGAGCCAAACTGAGATATGCTGAGGAATGCTGGTGCGATTTCACTTCAGAAAGGGGATATGAGGGAATCAAGGCTGACATAGCTTGCATGTCAATGTGACAGAGAAGAAAGTTAATACAGTGAAAGGATGCTATCCATTTGTATTAGCTACTGATGTGCCTTTCCTGCTATGTTTCACCTGTTGTCTTTATGTCCAATGGGTTATACTGAAAGGATGTGTGTAGATGAGTAAAGCTATGCATAGAATAATGTTTGCAAGACTTCAAGAAATGGAACTGGAATTAGATTGTTGCAAGATGGGCAGATGAGGCCAGAAAAATGTGTAAATCACATTGACCTTAATTCTGCTTTCTGAAAAGAAAAAAAAAAAAAAGAGAAAGAAAGAGAGACAGAAAAGACAGAAAGAAAGAAAGAAAATGCGCCTTTATTTTACTTTTGTAAACTATAAGTTGCTTAGAGTTATAGCGATGAGCAACATTCTCCTGTCTGCTGCCCTCATGTTAATCTGGAGGAGCTGCAGTTAAACTGGTGGTGTTATTCTGGCCTCCTGCCAAGGGGAGCATTTGGCCCCAGTAAGCATAATTGCAGCAGAGCAGTCAAGGAAGCATAGCAAGAGGATACATGGTGAAAAGTATGCTAATTAAACCCATCACTCAGGTTTTTTGTTGTTGTTGTTGTTCTGAAGGGCATGGCTTTAAGGTGGGAGTCAGTGCTGTGGACTGTGCAAATGGTGGGGTTAGGGTTTGGGAACTGTGGCTAGGCAAGCGCCGTATGGTGGTAACAGCTGAGGCTGAGGGTGTGCTGGTCAGGTTTCCTGCAGCACTTGAGAAGGCTGCCCCCCTGAGCAGGAATAGCTTGAGAGTTAGGCTGGCAGCTGTCCACAGAGAAACCAAGGCAGGGAAAGACCTCTGGAAATGTCTTCTCTTCTGGTCACAATTCTTCAATTCTTACAGACTGAGACCTTTCTAGGTGTCTCCAGCGCCCTGGTATCAACTTTCTCTCTAATGACATAACTGGTTAAAACTCTGTTGCGACTTAAGGTTACTGTTCGTCCCTGTTCCTGGTCTGTCTTAGAGCCTTGCTGAGTATCACTGATGGATTTAGCCACTAACTTTCCCTTAAGCCCTTTCATAAAGGGCCCGGTAGGGCCCCAGTGATGAACCTCTCATGGTTGCTCTTCCTGCTCTGGTGCCACCCCATCACCTTCAGGCCCCTCTCAGGCAGGCAGTAAGGGAAGGTGCTGATACATCGAGCATAGATAAAAAGTTCCTGCATTCTCATGGCTCCTGACATGTAGAAAACCTCCTGGATACCATTCCCAGTCGGGAAAAAGATCACTAATCCTTGCTGACTTAGCACTGAGGTGGCTGTAGTTTCTGGACGCTGTAAGCGTTAGCTTGATATGCTTCCATTCACTGCTTCCCTTTCTGCATCAGATGTATCAAGGAATATTGGGCTCTGCAGTAAGTCTAGCACCATGGCTTTAACTTTTCCCCAAAACTCCAGTAGAAATGAAATGATCTGGCCAATACTTTGATGTTTCTTTCTTACTAAATCCATGAAAACATGGCTTTTAACAGTACTGGAAATGATCCCAACAACCTTCCTCATAAAGTGCAATGTTTAGTTGACTAACAATGTTAGCATTTTAAAAACACTTTTCAGAAAAAAAAAAATGTGAGAAAGCAGAATGTATTTTCCCATTAGTACAGTTAATTTCCAGGTGCCCAGAGATGACCTTTTTCTGCACTAAGCAGGGTCATGAATGGACAGTTAAGGAAATGGGGAACTCATGCATTTATTGATCGGAATATAAAAAAACAAGCACACTCTTCTAGTGGGCCAAAAAAGGCTTGAGAGGCAGACAAAGCAAATAATTCCACTCATGCCTTCAAGACAAAATATAGATTCGTGCAGACATTGTGCTGAACAGAAAGTTCTCCAAAAACATTTCAGGTTATAGGTTTTACAACATTCTCTCCAGTACAGGCTCCCTGATGCTCATTGACATAATGTTTTAGATTGAGACTGAATTCCCAAACTTTCCAACTTTTATTCTCCATGAGATGCTGCACTGAATTTCTAGGATCTTCCACAGCCCAAAGGTTGGTCTTTTATTTCCTTCAGTCCTGAAAAAGAAAGAGTGACAGATCTGAGAAACTGTACTCTAACAGCTAGGTCATACACGCCCACAAAGTCTTTTCAGTGTGACAGCTGACAACACCGGATTGTGCTATATCCAACAATTTGTAGAACCTATCCCAAGGCACGGAGACGGCAGAGACAGCTCAAGAAGTGGGTGGTACCAGTTGAGGACAAGGTGCAATAGACAAGGAAGATGAGTTGATTCAACAGAAGTCCAGAGCTCCACTCCCCTTCCTCCGCAGGTAGGATTCCTTTTTAATGCTCCAGATTTGGATAAGAAAGACTCTCTTTGTCAGAGCCACTTGAATGTAGAGTGACTCTGGTCACACTTACTTTGTTACAGTAGTCTGCTGTTGGTATTACTGTCAGCTTAACCTGGCCTTTGTGAGATCAGCCACTGAATCAACCCATGCCAGATGACTTTATGATCAGGCAAAATGCTTTTGAGCCCATTCAGCAGATACTCATCTCAGAAATAAATTCCACTGGTATATTCTGCACAATCACATTATATGTTAGATCCATTTTTACATCCCACAAATGGTTGACAGGCCACAGGAAAAAAAAAATACAACAACTCTGGATCTGTATAGGTAACAATAACAAAAAAAAAAAGTCATGATGTGATACATGGTTCATATTGGTATGAGTTTTACTTTGTAACTGATAAGAGGACCTTAAGAAGAGTATCCAGGAAGAGGATACAAATTAAACCACTTCTATTAACCATTTGTGGTACTGAAAAGGCTACTTAAGAACCATAGTTGTAACAGATCTTCATAAAAACTGTAAGAAAGTCTCTGCCATGAAAGAAATACATAAGTCAGAGAATGAAGAGAGGCAGGTTATTTTACAGAGAAATGTATGCCCCAGCCCTGCAAAGATTTTCATCTGGAGATCTTGACAAAGTCAACCTGAAAGGCCATGCCAAAATTAGGAATAAAATCCAGATCTCACAGTTCTCATGCCAACACTGTGCCTCCCATAGTACATCCTCTTTTTAGTAGGTGGCTTCTCGCTATCACCTCTCTGATAACTGGGCACTTGGAAATCACTGCTCCAAGCAAGTTAGAAGAGTATTTGTACTAAAGAGTAAGAAATCTTGTTAACAGAGTTGAAAGTGATGGTGAAGTTGATGTCTTATTTGAATTAATTGTGGAAGAAGGAATCCTCCCATGGAAATTACTTTCTTCTTGCGTCTTTCAAGAACAGCAGTTCTCAATCTGTCTCTGAAAGGCTTCCACAAAACAGTTTTCTTCTCACATTTTTGCAAGAGTACAAGAATGACTGACCATCTTCTGAATACAATAAAATGTACTTACATGACATTAAAATTATAGCTGACACCACTGGAGCTACTGTTTCTATTGCTGCTATTCAGGAGTGCAGAAATTCATTGATCAAAAAAGCCACATCTGCCTGGATGTAGCCCCTCCTCTTAAGGCCAGCTGTCAAAAGTCACTATGCCTGAAATTCTGCTTTGCTAAAAGGGAGGCAGACAGCAGTCCTCTTTCCAGCAGAATCCCTGTCATCTGCATAGGCCCTCTTTTTCTTTAAGTTGTTTTAGTACAGCCTGCATTTTTCATGTGACTTTCATGTGAAAGATGTCAAATAGCTTGATGGTGACAACTTAATAATTTTGCATAGCTAAGCAAGGCACTTATGGGCAGGACATGTGCCTTGGTGCCATTGTATGCAGATTCCAGAGTGTGGCTAAAAGTCTGTATTTTCCTGCACTAGCGCTAGCTGCTTGTATCCAGTCATTAATAGTTTCTCTATAAAAACATGGAGAAAAGAAATATCTGATTGTTTTCTCTGTTTGTCATCTAGTTTTATCATAAACCAATAGTAACACCTAGCTTTTGTATAGTGCTTTAGTCAGCAGGCCTCGTGGTCCTTTGCTAAGAGATCCATGTCATTTGCTCTGAGAAAGGAGGTATTTGACGAGTGAGGCAGTTGCACATCAGACAATGAAGACAGCAACTTAGTGTTATCTTTTTTTTTTTTTTTTTTTTTTTTTAAGTGACGCTAACACCATCCTTTCTGTCCACTGGAAGGAGACAGGGGTTCTGTGTAGAAAATCTAATAGATGGTCTATGATTAAAGTATGCCCCAGAATACATGCATGCAGGAGGGCCATGTTCATGTTGGTCAAGCAGAGCTTGATTCTGATGTTCCCTCAAGTCTGAGTGCTTGATTTCATGGTCCTAGTAGTGTTGTTTCTGGCTATTTTATTTAATCAAAAGTTATACATACTTACTGTGCCATGCTTTTCTAGCTTAAATCCACTCAACTGAATTAGAACAGCACAAACAAATCTTGGTTTTGATGTTAGCAGGTGATAAACCAGCACTCAGAGAAAGTTTCAAAATATCATTTGGTTATTAGTGCAAAGTACCCGTGATACTAACTGTACACTTCTGAGCAGTTTCATAGTAAGAAGCATCTCTTGATAGAAACTCCAGTTCAGGAAAATGTTACAACATGTTCTAAAGCCCACGGAAGACAAAGCACATCCTTTTCTGAACCAAGGCCAAAGAGAATGTCTCATCCCCTCTTGCCCTCCCATTCACAATCACATAATGTCTCTGTACCAACTCAAAACATTGTATACATGGAAAAATGTGTGTGTTGTGTTACTGGCAGTTCTGTAAGGGATAAGTGGTTCTGTCCTTCCTGTAATAAGTTAATCATACTGTCTACATTTGTTCTCTGTTTCATCTGCTTCTGCCATCTGTTTTCTTCCTCTCTCTCTTCCAGCTCCCTCTGTTTTAGCAGTTCCTTGGTTTAGCTGAGATCAGAAGTTGGCCAAGCATATGTTTGCAAATTTTATTGTATTTGTCTTAACATGGTTTTGTTCAGGGCTTTTTTTTTTTTTTTTTTTTCCCCTTTCTTTCTTTTTTAAAATCTTTCTTTAAGAGGGATGCAAGTCCCAGGCCTTATGGTCTCCCTTTTGTGGAAGTCATAACATTTTCCCCTGCGGGTGGTCAAGTGATGAAAGCAGTGCTAACAGAAAACTGGCCGATACCGCCTGCCTAAGCTCAATAATCGATTCAGCTTCCAGTTTCATGGGCAAGACCTGCTTGATAGCCAACCACATTTAGGGAGCAGAATGTGGGGCCTTTGTGGGGCAGGGCTTGGAGGCCTTGTGCCCCTCTCAGCTCCTACCCTCGTGCTCCACCCCCAAGTGAACTTTGCATCGCATCAAGTGCTTTATACGTACTCCTGAGAGTACAGCCAGATGTGGCAGTTTTGTTTGTTTTCCTTAGGTATGTATACACTATTCATGTAACTGCAAATACAAACACTCATCAAAGATTAAATAGACTAATGCCATCCATAATGAAACAAAGTTTCTAAGTCAGTGTTTTCATGACATTTCTAAATCAAACATTTCTGTACTGCTTAACCCATAAAATAAGCAACCAGTTTGCTTCTTTTTTTCATCTGCTATGAGGGCATATTCAGTGTAAAGAAAAATGTAGTAAACCAAACATACCGTGATTCACTTGGAACATGATTTAAAATTTCTGAAGGGTCCTGCTTGACTGTTCCTGCTAAAAGCCCATAGTCTGCTGCATGTGTATGATATTTGAGAACTGTTGTAAGTTTGTAGAACAACTAGATGCGTTCTGGAACCAAGCACACGCATAGCAATCACATGCAAAGCCATCACTCTTACTGGTGCGTTTGGAAAGCAGTTAAGTTTTTCAGTGCAACTGAAGGATCCAGTTTTGCTCTTCATGATGCTACCAAAGAGTGAGAATAATTCCACTTGAAATCAGCAAAGCTGTTACACCGGAGCAAGTGATCAGATATCAATTTTCAAATGTAACATTTTCCAGTTTTAAGTATAACAGTAAGGCCATGAAAAAAACGTTAAGGTTGCATGCCTTTTCTTTTTCACCTGATCCCACTGACCCTCCTTTCAGCCAGCTGGCTCTCAATCTGTCCAGTCTCTCACAGGCACCCAGTACTGGTTTCATTCTGTTATTAGATTCACTACTCTCAACCGTTCCTTTCTTTCCCATACTGTCCAGCATATATCCCTTCTGGATTTGCTTCAGCAGGTTTCTTCTTCCGTGCTGTTGGTTACTGGTAGTCATGTTTTTAACAAAGAGAAAGAGACTCCCTGTTTTCAGTTCCTATACATAGTATAGAATAATTTTGAGTTGCCATTACTGTCCTCACCCTGGTAAGCCTGGCCTGGTGTGGCAGCACAGTGTAGTTGGCAATCACTAGGAGCTGGGAGCAGCTTAACCATGCTCTGTGGGGCCAGAACCCCAGCAATCATAGCTACTAGAAAATCAAGAAGGGTTTTACTAAGTATGTGTGAAATGCATTTTTAAAAAAAGCTTTCACAGAGACAGCAAAAAGGACGCCTGGCAGAAGTGCCCCTTTCCCTGCCAAATTTCATGTGTGTGCTTTTTTTTTTTTTTCTGTGTGAAACAAATTGCATACAAGAAATGGTCTCATTTTTTTTGTATGCAGGCAGAACTTATTTTTCCCTAACTTTCTTTTCAGAAACAACTGAACCATGATGCTTGAAATTTAAAAACATGAAAAACAACAGCCTGGAGCAAACAGCAGGCATGGAAAATTTCAACTGAACTTGTAAAATTTTAACTAAGTTGTAACAGCATCTTATAACATAAAATGTCAAAAAGTCTCTTAATAACGATAGTATAATGGTGAAGCAAATCCAGTATTTCTGTGGGGGATTGATTAGGGAAGGAATAACATCACAGGAGAAATAAATGGAAATAAATGAATGGTAAGTAGTAATAGGCAGGGCTCACAAGCTATAGGAGTTGCAGAAAAGTCTAGGAAGCACTTTAGAATCTGCTTTTCTTAATACATTCTTTTCTAATCATCAGAAATGGTAGTGGCAGATTTAATAAACTTTAACCTTATCTTTACTCCAGTGAGAAGAATAATATAATACTTTGGAATGCTGCGAAGCGATGGTAAAGGGAGGAATGCTTTCAAACATACCACTCTTTTCATGGGTAAGGAAAAATATCTTCGGTGATCTTTTGGCTTCATCATTCCAGTCTGATATTTTTGTAATCCAGTCTAATGCATGGCAGTTAACTCTGTGGCAGCAACTCCCTTTGCAGTGGTATAAAATCACCTTCCTCCCATCTACAGCAAGGAAAACTGTTGTGGGAAACAATAATACCCTGTAAATCAACCTTTCCAATGCATTGTAATGTATGGTTTGCTGTGCAAGAACTACCCTGCTAGTGTATATCTGGGCCATGGCACTAACAAAGCTTTCTGAAACCCTTCTTGCATTTGGTTTTCCCAGTTACTTTATCCACTGTGGATGCATCCTCTTTTCCTGTTGCTGAAACACAAAGAACAGATTCCCTTTCTTCTCTCTCCAAAGGGAGTTTTGCATCAGAGCAGAAAATAACCAATAATTCACAAAGGTGGACAGGCTCCAGCTGAAGTTCTTTGTCTAGCAGCTTACAGCTAGCCTTTCCTTCTGAGGAGCAAAGCATGCTAGCAACAAAGATGGGCAGACCATTCACTGTCATGGTCTATACTGCACCCACACTGTAGCTAACGAAAGGTCTTCAGTCCCCTGGGCTGTCCAGAACCTTCCAGAAACACTGAATTGCCCTGTTTCTTGAGACTTGCTCTTGGCTAGGATTCAGGAGTAACTCATAACGCAGGTTCTTGGTCCCTCTTGTTATCTGCAGTGCAGGTGATTCATATAGAATGAATTATCCATACGAATGAGACACTTTGCCCTTCTCATGAGACGGTTCTTGGGTAGTACAAAATATGCTGGGACAGCTGTGCACCTTCTTTCTCACCTATTCTTGGAAGAGCTATTTGTGTCTTTTGGGGGGAAGTCAGGTCGGGCTGGTCCCTCCCAACCACTCTATTCAGTCATCCAGATTTGGTCCCTTAACCTGTACCATGGATTTTCCCCCAGATCCTAGAGAATTATTTTATCTTTAATAGGCAAAAAAAGGCATCAATCCAAGATGTGCAATCAGCTGTAAATCCATCTGAACCTCAAAATAGACACTGATGCAACATCCAGCATTTGCAGCAGTAATGAGTTGCAACATAGAACAATAGAAAAAAAAAATTATGCTTTCTTCTGTTGAAATAGAAAGGAATACATCCCAGTCCACACAGAGTACAGTCCTTTAGGCAATGTTGCCTGTCTGAAAGTCTTTATGAAAGCTGGGGCTTTGTGGTATGCCAAATTCAGAACATTCTGACAAAACAGTAGAAAGCATATTCCAAAGAAAGGAATGTAATTATATTTAGTTCCCTGAGAATATTTCTCTAGGTTTGGGCTTCTTTTGTCCTCCAATATACTTTTCCCCAAAAGGCTTAATTTAATTTGATACTGTCCCCTTAACATGAAACAGTGGAATGCATCATAATATTTTCCCACTTGCCAAGATTTCCTTTTCCAAATATGTGCCTTTATTGAACAGGGTAGTATCAGATTGCTTTCTAGTTGGGCAGCAGACATGGCGAATATGTCTTCAGAAAGCCACTGGTAAATGGCTCAGACCTTCTGAATCCTGCATGGTCTAACATCCAAAATGTTGGAGGAAGAGACAGTGATGCTCTAAGAAGCGCTTATCAGTGGAGAGGACTTCCAAAAAATTGGTTAGTCTTCATTAGGTTGACGTACTACTGACCCAGCCAGAGAGACATGACACATTATGTTTCAAACCATCTTCCAGCCAAGATATGATAACTATCTGCTGATTTATTTATACTGTGATTTTTTTTTCTTTTTTTTTTATGATTGGAAATATTCTCACAAAAGGCTATACATTCTCCACATCAGTCAGTGTTGGTTTTTCCACCCTAAACTGCAAAGCTGCATTTTCTGTGAAATATTTTAAGTGTCATTTTCAACCAGTTCTGATTTGGAAGGGGGAGAAATGGTATCCCTTTTATTGTGTTTTGTGTTGTATAGCAAAAAAAAAAAAAATTATGAAGAGCTTCAGGTGGCTTACACAGTAATGGCTGCACCTAGTGGTTATTAGTGATCACTACCATTTCAGGATATCCCTAAGGACTATACCCTGTTTTGCTTAAGGAGAAACACTTGCGAGAAATGGCTGTGGCCATTAAGTAAAACAAAGCAAAACAAAACAAAGCAAAACAAACAAACAAAAAAATAAAAACAGTATATTTAGTGTCAGCAAGTATCAGCAAAAATTATCATCTTGATTTCTAGCATTGGTTGGTCAAATTCTTAATCTTTGTGCTTGTTTCTGCCTAAGGAGAAAATGGCTTTTTGCAGTACAGTTTGTGTGATATATGCCTCTTCTCTTTTACAGTCTTTTAAAGCCCTAGGCCTTGCTTTTGGTTTCTCTTACATTCAGGTTTTACTCTAGCAAGCTAATTTAAAGAAATATACGTCTGCTGTTAATGGGTCACATTTACCTCTGTTCACCATGAACAGCAAGCAGCCATAAATCCAGGATAACTTGCTATTTAGCTCAGATTTACAGCTGCATAGGGTCAATGGACTTCCCCTGTCAGCTTCTTTGTGCCACAACAGTGTTTTTCAAAGCAAAGGTCATGGTCCCCTTGGGAGCTGCAGAAAGGATCAAAGAGTGGGCTGGAAGTTGCAGGAGAAGTGGTGTTAATCACTAACAGCCCCAGCTGTGGTTCCACCAACTTTGCTTTGGCTGCAGCACTGGTGTGAGCAGTTGTCCCATCCTTCCTCCAGGCTGGCTCCTCTCCTGCACACCAGCCTCTGTGTGGCTCCACCACTACTATGAACCAGATCAAGGGGTTGACCTGGCTGAGGAAACACTCCACTAAGCAAACATGCTTTCTGTCATGGTCAGATCTGTTTCCAAGACCAGTTCACCATGCAACCACAAAATACAAAAGTGCCTGTTGGCTTCATGCAGACTGCAGCACAGGGTAGGAATAAGCAGCTCCACAGAGGGGAGGACACAAGCCGTGGACACCAGGTTAAGCAACATTGCCACGAAATGGGAGCATGCACTGTCAGTTCACTCAGGGTTGGGAGAAAGAGTGGAGCCTGTGGAATAGAATAGACTGTTTTGTAGAATATCCTGAGTTGGAAGGGACCCACGAGGATCATCGAGTCCAACTCCTGTAACTACTTGCTGCAGTTTTTAGACTAGCCAGGAAACTACAAATTGACTTTAATTGCAGGCAGTTTGTCTCCATGGAAGACACGAGCATTTATCTAACGCAACATATATAAGCAGACATTCTGGCTCAGACCAGTGTTCTTGTTAGCGTTGTATCCTCCAACACAAGCCAAGAAGTGTACAGAGAAAGCAGGCATACACGGTACTTTCCCCAGATACCTTCCCTGCTGCCAGGTACTTGCAACTCAGGGACTTTCTGAGGTAGATATTGTTGAATTTAGCAACCCTCAGTGGATATCTCTTCTACAAACTTCTAATTCTTCTTGAACCCATATAAAATTTTAGCATCTGCCATATCCAAAGACAGGTTATGCCTTCATATAATAATTGCAGCAAGTTCTCACTTCTCTGCCCTGGATGAAGTGAGCTGCAGCTCACTCACAGAGTCACACCAAGACAGGTGAGCCAAAAGGAGTGGATGTGATTACCAAAGTTCCAAAATGTTAGAGAAAACTCTTTTTATTCAAAAGAAGTAACCCAATGAACTCCTGCATGAACAGTCTCTTCAATAGCTTAAGAGACTAAATCCTTCAGCTGGTGAGCTTTGATTTATCTTTACAGACTTCAATTGCAGCAAATTGCAATTGAGCTTAGCATTGTAAGTAGCCATCTGCTGGCTTATAGCAACATGTTCTTCTGCTTCTGTGGGTATTCTGGGGGCAGGAACTGAACAGTAATGAATAATAATTCGCTGCATGCATTATCATCGCAAAATCAGAAAGTGAATAACTGAGATTGGCATTTGATGAGTCATTTGTTAGCTAAACAGTGGCAAATAGATCTTCCTGGTCATTTATCAAATATTTCCATACCCAGATTTCAGTTTTTGATTTCTGCTCATTGGATCAGAGCCCTGCCAACTTACTTTCTGCCAAGGATCCATCAAGCTTTTGTGCTGACCACATGTCACAAGCAAGCTGAACAAATTCTTCATGCTGATGCATGGGCATCTCTTCCTTACAGCGACTGTTAAATGGATAGGTATCCAGTATACGCACAGAACCTCTTTAGTTTCCCATTTCTGTAGGCTGTTGATTTGGTTTACCAGATACTGGCTGAGGTACATTTTCAGCAGAATGAGTATGAGCTTTCCTTTTGGTGAATTCACGTCACAGCCTTCCGTTCTATCTCACAGGAGCAAAAATGTGCCCTTCAGAGGCTCTTTTATTTTCTCTTGTGGTGTGTTGAAGACCTTAAAAACCAGCAGTGATCTACCTGTCCCCATTGAGGACAAAATCTGAGAAAACTCAGAATTACCAACCTGATGATTTCAAAGAGCATCTGACCTGTGTCGTGATAGACGCATATGCACAGTGAGTACCAGAAAGGAAACAAGTGCCGTAACATGAGCTTTAGAAGGTCTATGTTTTCTCTGTACACTAGGCTGGGAATTTGTCGATTCACACATCGTCACTTAAAAGTTGTAGCATTGACCTCTGTGAGGTCAGTGTACATCCTAAACATTAAAGAGAAAAGAAAACAAATCAAGTTGGTAACTAGTGTTGGGTAAAAGCTGTGGAAGTATTAAGATGTTATCCTCACCACTTATCTTTTATCATCCAAGTTAACTAGCTGCTTCCTTGGTTTCACCAGTTTTTCCTGTCGGTATTCAGAGAAAGACTCCTGGAGGGACTGATCCAGACCGCCAGTGATCTGAATTGCTCGTGGAAGAGCTGCTCTGTCTACATTGCTCGTAGGTCATTGTAGGGAGAACTTAGCAAGGCCACATTTTGGCCTGCTATTTTAGGTGCATAGAATTGGCTGGCTTTTTTCCTCCATTCCCCAGGTGTCTAAGTGACTGAAAATCAGAGAGGTTCAGTCACTGTATTGATTTCAGCATTTGTCAAATCTGTATATGAGTTTCTGATAGAACAAATTCAAATATATGTTGTACTTCTGTAGTTAACTGCTCTCCAGTCTCTTCATGTAATTAATGTACAGAACAGTTCAGCAAGATATCTCAGAGTCTTGTGGTAGTGCTCTTAATCTCAGTAACGACATGGCTGACAGTGTTATGACCCAAAGGACAGAGAACTAGACTAAGACTAAAAAGATACAAATTCTCTTACTAGCTCTGCCACTAACTTACCGGGGGATAGCATGGATGTTGCTACAGTTCCTGTCCTCTAACTGCTCTCTTTGGTTTTCTTGTCTGTAGATTTGGGCTAGTGAGACTGTAACCATAACCCTCTGTGAAGTCTACTGATGGAAAATTGAGACGATCAATTTTACTGTAAGGTTTAGCATTGTGGAGTGTTTCTGTTGGCCTGATAAGTTGTAAAGATTTTAGCTGTACCTGTTTAAGATAATTCATATAAGTCATGTAAGGTTTGACAACTCCTCTTGGGAGAATAATGGATTTTTAGCTCTGTGCCTGAATGGAAAGAGTTGAAGAAAAATGATTTAGGTTGAGTTTGGATGCCTTGGGAAAATAGAAACAACAGATAGGTGTTTTTGGATTGCTCAAATGTTTCATTTACTCTGAGATAAGGCATTTGGTTTCATTTGTTGTTGTTTAACAAGCTTTATGTCCTTCCTTTCTTATAAGGTAGGTCTTCTTAATGGAAAAATTACATTTTAAAATCAGAAGCAGAAATGTCAAAGCAGACCACTCTAGCTTTCCTTAGTCAAATGTTTCATACACAGAGACCTGAGATAATAACCTTTTAGTCTTCAGAATTCTTTCAGTTGATCTTGACACAAGTTTTTGGACTCTTTCACTGCCTCCAGAGTGCCATTTCTTCTACCACATCTACCTAAAAAAAAAAGTAATGCCAAGCTCTATTCAAAATAATCCAAATTCATACCAGGAAAACCCTTTAGCATTACCACCAGGTGCTGAAAAACTGCTCATATAGGTACTATATGCATTAATGAGGTAGGTTCATTACAGCAGTTGCTTAAATTGCTTCATCTTGGTCTACATTTCCTGGCTATCTTTGAGCAAATCCACAGCACTTCAGCACACACAGGGGACCTGCTTCATGGGATGACCCAAAGGATCTAAGGATCTGCCTGGCTTCTCTGAAACTACATACCTGTTGGTGCAGGAGGAAAAGGCTGCTGCCTTGCACACAGGCTCCACAAAGGAGCTCAGCCAGAGCTTTGCACCACGGCTGAAAGCATCAGCTGGCCTGATGCAATACCTACCTGTTCGCTGAAGTCAAAGACTGAATTAAATGTGGTGTAGGGAGAGCACAGTAGGACAATAATGAGCTCCACAAGAACCTAGCCTTGGACTAAAGGCAATGGTGAATGCTTTGCATGAGGGGTACAGGAACACTTGGAAGACCCGTTCCACAGGAAAATGCTAGGGCGAGTGGCACCAGCTCATTAGGATACAACCTATCTTAGTGACCATAGATCTCAGCCCGTACAATGAGCTGCTACTGATGTACAGAACTGAACAAACCAGAAGGAGAAACCAGTTTGTCATTATCACTAAATACTGTATCACAAATGTTTCTTAAGTTCTGTCCTTACAGATACAGCTCCTAAAATCTCATCAAGTCTTCAGCTTCTTTTTTGGCAGGTATAGGAATTGTCTGCTAGACTTGCTATATTCGTGTTTTCCCGTTTGAAGAGGTTGCTCCACATGTGTGGAAGAGATAGGAAAGAAGGGGGTTTCCAGAATACTTAATACTTTCTGGAGCTCTTATTAAGCATGTGTGCATGGTGCATCTCCTTCATCTCTTTCCCTAAGATGAGATTTTAATGCTTCATTTACAAAGATTTTTTTTTTTTTAATCACAAAAGAACTGGGAACCAATAATACTTTTTTCTCTAGACTGATTATCTTCATTTTACTTGCATAATGAAATGAGCAAACATGTTTTCAAAGGGAATTATTTGGATTCAGACTAGATGCAGGATATGTCATTCATCTGAGATACAGAAACTTCTGGACTTATTTAGGAAAATGTGGCTTGAAAGGGAGTTCCTCAGAAGAAAGCAATTAAATGTTATTTAGAAAAAAATGCATATTGCGGCATAAATGATGAAATATGATTGCAAAATGTATAGCTTTCTCTCCTGGATGTATTTTTTCTGGTTGGAAGTTCTCCACAGACCTAGACCTATCATGAACAGCAAAGGCTAATCTTACTGAAATGTGGGAAGGTTTTTAGTGGTTTTGGGTGTGGAAAAATACCTACTAAAAGGACATCATCTTGCTGCTCGAATCAGACTTACGAAACTCTGATCTGAGTCAAATTCCCAAGGGTGAAAAACAAGTGCATTCGAAGCCCATAAAAATCAATGGCAGTCTTTCTTTTTACTTCACTGGCCTTTAAAAATGACTTCAAGGTTGAAATCCTGCCCTCACTAACTTCAGCGGTTCTTGGATGAGGTCCACAGAAAAGTGTTTATTACCTCTGGAGGGTTTCTTCAAAAAATGGGGAGCTTCCCTGTATTTGTTGCATACCAACAGCATTGGCAAAGTGGAACCAGAACTCAGACAACTTTACATTGGATCAAATGTATTTATGGATGAAAGTACTTTGAGCAATCCTGGTGAATGCCTGTGTCCCTCCTAGCAAAATCTTGCAGATGCTGAGGGTTTTTTTTCCTATGCTTGATTCTGCCTAAGGAATTTCTGCCCTCCTCCTCCATGGGGCTCTGCGCAGGCACAGCAATCCACACATCCCCCAGCTCCTTGCAGAGTCAGAGCTCCCAGCTGCGGTTCAGAAAGGTATCATGATGTTTGAAAAGGTGTTTCACTACCCTGTGACCTGTTCTTTCCCCTTTAGGGGTGGGAGTGAAAACCTGGATACTTTTCATAACAGAGCCAATCGTCGTAACGGAGAGACTGAGGAGTACATTTTCTCCACTAGGTTTAAAGTACTGTCTACCCATAAAAAAATACAGTGGCAAACAGAAAAGAAAATATGTGCACATACATAAAAGTATGTACTTTCATGAGGTTGATTCCTAACCACTTTTGCGGCTACTACAGAGACTGTCATTTTTCTTGTCATTGAAGAAGCTATGCTTCAAAAAATGTATTAAGGCAGTAAATATAAAAGCAGAAATATGTCAGCCTTAGCACTCCACTCACTCAGTCCCCACTAGCTGGGACAGCGGTTCATATGCTTCAAGTGGTTGTGGTTAAAAACGCCTGTATTTCTATCTAAAGTTACCACCCATAATACAGGCCCTCTACCAACACTATCGCAGGGTACAAGTTCTTGGAAGCCGTGATAACAGGATTGTTTCTCTTCCTGCTTGTATGATCATTTTAAACTTGATTATAGCTGCTCATTTATTAAAATAAATAACTTGGGAATATAATAAGTTTTGAATTCCAGCTGTTCAAACAGCCTTTTTATTTTCTTTGTGTGCACAGTTTGGTGGGCAATTTATTGTATCCATTCTCTGTTTTTTTTTTTTTAACTAAGAAATGTACAATACATTTTCCAGATATTCTTGGAAATCATGTACAGAAGCACCACTGCCTCAACACAAAGCCGTCACAAAAAATGAATTTGGCACTTCTTCCAAATTCACATGACCTAGCTGAGGTGATGCTCGCTTCACTGCTTTCTGATTCAGATAATGATTTACGAAGTATTCTTGACGCTACTGCTGTGTAGCTTAATATTCCACCTTCCCTTTGCTCTTCACTTTGTGAGTTGCCTGCTTGCCCCTTTCCCCGAACTTGGTTTAAATGCTTCTTATTGTCCTCGATGCCTTCTCCCAAAGGCACGCTAGTATTTGTCCTTGTGACAGAGAGAAAACACTGAACTCCATTTGACAGCCTCCTCTGAGCTAAGAAACTCGATTTCCTGTCAGGCAGCTTGCACTGGATAGGTGGCTGTAGATTCAAGGCAAATCTCTCCCCATCCCACAAAGAGCCAATGAGGGAAAATTCATCATTTCCAACCTCTAAAGGCAAAGATGAGAGGGGCAGAGAGGGTCTGGCCTCAACCTGTCCTCCTGCGCTCAGTCAGACCTGAGGAAGAGGAGGCACCTTGCAGCTTCGGAGAGGTTCAGTGGTGGTTGGCATCCAAGGATGATTCAGAGCACAAGTCAGAAAAGCGTGCTTAGGAGCTGTTTATTATTCTAAACCTTTTTTTGTCCATTATTAACTCAGACTGGAATGACAATTGGATCACTGAATCCAAATCGGGACTTTTAAAAGGAATTGTCTTTCTTTTGTAGTTTTGTTTTCTTTCTCGTTATCACACCGTCTCAGACATCAAACCAGGCTAATGGCTTTCTTGCTTTCAGTGCTGCAATACATATAATGAAGCACAGTCTGTGTTATAAGAAGATAACAGACAAAGGAAACAATATTTTGCATCTAGTAGGGAAATAGGACACAGAAATATGAATGCCTGGATTTTCATTAGCATTTAAAGTTGGCAGCACATTTCAGTGGTCTTAAAGTGGATAGAGATAACTTAAAAAACCCCTCTTAGTACTGGAATGGTGTAAAATCTCTTTCTTGTAAATAAAACTAAGGACAGGATCTTCTGGCCCTTTGTCTTCTGACCACATGATGCTGTAAAGCTCAAATATGGTCAAGTCTGCAGTTTTCCTGCCTGTTGACAGGTTTGAATAAACAGGAAGAGTGTGTATGAGGTCTGCTTCAGCTAGCTTCTGCGTGTGAATGCCAGTTGCCTAGTTATGACATATAAAAGCATCCCATTTCCTATATAATTAACCCCAAATCACTCAGAAATTCGGAGTCTAATTTGTGAAATGAGCCAATGAGTTCTGCATCAGGATTTTAAAAATCAGATGTGTTTCTCTTCTAAAGCAAAAAGAAAATCTTTGTGAAGGTGTGGTCACTCAGGACCACCCTCTCAACCTCTGACTCACCTGATTTTCTCTGCATGGTGTTCTCCTTCATTCGGACTGTCAGCACACTCTGAGCATGCCATCCAGCTTCCAGCATACTGTAAGATGCTCAGAGGAAAACATACCATTACTATGAAAGATAATGTGCTTTCCAATGGGAGATACTTGGTGGAAGGAAGAAGGAAATAAAGTCAGTCTTAAACTATAGCTCAACATTTACACACACTGTTACAGAGCATGCAAAACAGGAGAAATCCCAGTATGTTTCAGTTACATTGGCTCTCCTGTATTATGCACCCTGTGATCTAGACAGGTCTGAGCCACAGTTCACAAGGGGAGAGAATAGATTAAAGGCAAAGAACAAAAAGAGGCAAAGGGAAGAGTAGAAGCTTTCGTAGCTTTTGATGAGGAATGTCTAATTCAAGTTGTAAAAGCTGAGCTATCTTCAGAAATGTTGGCTTGAAGTTCCAAACCCTGATAATGCTTCATTAAAAAAATTTTAGGTCTTCTATTTCAAGGCAATTGTGTGTGTATGTTGTTGAGTCTTTTTGCTTCTTAAAGTAGTAAGACAACTGTGCATAGAAGGCACAGGAAATAGAGACCCATGGTCAAGTTCATCATATCCCATTCTTTACTTTGCAACAGAAGTTCTTTTTTCTGTTTGAGAAGAACTACTCCTGTGGTGATGATACTGATGTTATAAGCGATGTACTGAAATGCTTATAACTTAAAACAGAAGCTAAAACATTCAGATATCAAGACAGGCAGAAGGTTTGTCTGGAAAAGTTTAGAAAGTTGCTCTGAATGATTGATGTCTAACAAAAAATCTCCTTTCCACTTAGACAGTAAATAAACTAGAATGAAAATAACTGTCATCCACAGGTATGGCAAAAATAACTGATTCCTGTGACAACCATGATGCATGAAGAAACCTTCTTCCTGGGATTTGCAAAGTACTGCTTTAGGGCATCACAAAACTTTGTGGCCCAGACTGATTGCTGGTGTTCTACCAAATACCACACACATGCTACCACCACCAGGGAAGTTGGAGATAATGTGATTTTGTTTGAATCCTTTCCCTTCACCACTTTGCACACATCAGCACGCATCCAGTCCCATGCAGGACTTTCTAAATTGCAATCACACATTGTGCTTCCTGTGAAATGTGCAAGCCATCTGCCACAACTCTGTTTGGTTTTGAGCCATTTCTTTGTGAATAGGTGCTTATCGGTCTCTCTTGTTATTATTTGTACTTTGAGGTAGGTGATGGGGAGTCCAAGACCACCAACGCTGTCTTCGTCTGACCAGATGCATACAGAATTATTTTCTATAAATAATGGAAGAAGTTTCTGAAAACCGTATTCCTATTTGTACTTCTGTTGGATTTTTCATTAGTTCTCTCTTGTGTATATATCTTCTAGTGTGTCAATAAACAAGAATAATGAAGCATTGTAAGTATATTATGACAATTAAAAGTGCTAATAACTCTTCAAAGAAAAAAAATCTGGTTTATAAAAGAGGGTTAAGTCAGAGTTTATGATTCAATGTAAATGCAGGCTTATGTTTGAGAACCAATGTTTTTAGCAAGTGTTTTGAAATATGCAAAGTCCTACTAAGCAGTACTTTTTTCCCCCTGTGGATAGCTGAGACGGCTGTCACTGATACATGGGAGGCAAAAGGACAGATTTATTTTGTTTTTAAAGAAAACTCTGCTGAAGAAGTGGCCTTTATATTCCTTTGACCTACATCAGCTTAGGACTTGGTCTGATCTCCCATAAAGAATTCCATAGCCAGTAATTCTAATCCCCAAAATATTCTCCCCGAGCACTGCCTAAAAGCCAAAATATGTCTTTCTCTTCACATATTGTCTCAGTGGAGCACAGCTGCTTCTGTGGGTTGTGGATAGAAAGGTGATCTGATGCACACTTCCTTTATGCATGCACATGGATATGTGCATCTGAACTATTTTTTCCACAGAAATTATCCTGAACATAATAGAAAAATAAACATGCTGTTCTCTTACAAAATGGAAATGGACTCAATAATTTAATAACCTGAAGTATTAGTTTGACAGAAGAGTCTCTCTCCTCGCCTGAAATTTGCAGGTTTGTGTAAGTGTGTGTGAAAATGAGATGCAAAATCAAAGAATCATAAAATAATTTTGGGTTAGAAGGGACCTCTAGAGGTCGTGCTGTCTGAGCCTCACTCAAAGGAGGGCCTATTTTCAAGTTATATTAGGTTGCTCATGGCTTCATCTGGTCCAGTTTTAAATACCTCTGAAGACAGAGAATAAACAACCTCCTTGGGCATGGAATACAACTTCTTCATATGCTTTCGTATTTTAAGTGGGAATCTCCATGGCCAGCTTTGTATTTCCGCAGTGAATCTAACCGATCACATCCATTACTGGAAATACACAAGTCAGCTCCTTGCACAACTGATGGAGATTTTGCTTTTTCAGAAGGCTTCAGAGCACAGGGAACCTATCAGGCATACCTGCATTAATAAGCAATCACATAGATACGGAGGCAGAAGACACAACCTGTAAGCTTAAGTACCACCAATCTGACTGACTGATTCTAGGAAATACCTTTCCAAAAGTCTTTGAATTTTAAAGCAAATTGCAATTTGCTTTTCACGAAAATTTAAAAGTGTTCAGTCCAGTTTGGACCCACTTGCCAGGAATATTTTAGTATATGAATTTCTTTTGAAAAGAAAAAAAAATTCAAAGAACAATTTATTCACAGGGAGTGAATTTAGAAATTGTAGCCCCAAACCTGATTTTAGGAGTTTTAAGTTTATTCCATGTACATAATGCTGTCCAAAGAACTAAAATGTTGTATACTTGCAACAGATAGCAATGCAAGTGACAGACTGAGACCCAGTAACTAATGAATAAATTCAGGAAGATGGCTTCCTTCCCACAAATGACTTTTTAGCAGAAAAAGCAGCAATATTTGCCAGGCTCAATAGATGTAATAGTTTTTCATACATTTCTTACATGGGTGCATTCTGATGAACGTGTTATTTTAAAAAATTGGAAAACCAGGTTGGCTGCTTAGGAAAAGGGTCATCCAGTTTCTCAGTGTTTCTTTCATAACCGATGCTGTTTGCACCACTTCTAACAACAATAACTAGGAACATCCCCACTATACACACAGCGTTTGCAATGATCCTGTTCTGAATGGAGACAGTTCCTGCAATGTTGTCCAGAAAATGAGTTTTACCCGGTGACGAAGCCCACATGCAGGCTGTTCTGCTGTACCAAGCCACTGTTCACTTCCTTCCAAATGCTTTACAGGGGAAAAGAAAAAAAAAAGTTTTCAAATATTTGGCAGCACTTTAAAATCACTGAGGTAAATTCTTTTATATACATGTATCCATAAAACCAGATGCCTTAAGATCATGAATGCAGTTTACAGATGTCTGAGAGACAAAGGGAAAGTTGTCACTGGTGTTTTTTTTCCATATAATTTGAAATGTTGTTTTGCTTGCTTGCATAAATTTTGAGAAGGTAACTTTAAAGTATGGTGTCATTTAAGGAAGAGAAGGAAGCAGCTCTCCTTCTGTGGCAGGCCAGAATGCCACCTGCTCCACTGGACACGAATGGGGGTGAAGTATTGGATGTTTAACTTATCAGACATCTAGGAGTTAGTATTATTCTTTTTCTCATTGGACAAGTGTGTTTCTCTTTCATGAAGACAAAAGAGGAGAAGGAAGAAGCAAATTTTTCTGTCAGATCGCATTTAAGTTGGTTTTGAATGGAGATCTTTGAAAGCTACTTGAAGATTGCAAACGAGCAGAGGATAGGCAAGGGCCTGATAAAGTCACAGTAGCGCAGACTTCTGGACTGTATCATGCAGTGTCACCACCTGCATCTGGCTGCACTTTCTTTGCTGACAGAGCTTTATGTCTCATTCATAAAGGTGGACGTAACTTTGCGAAAAATAGTGATATTTACGTAATACCAAAGCCCTGCTGTTCTTCTACAAACAGACAGAAGTACTAAAACCTGCAAGAGGAGCAATAAAAATCAGGGAATTTTCTGCAGGTGTTTTGCCAGAGGGCTGTGTGCATTACAACTCCACGTGTATTTCTGTAATACAAAAAAATATGATGTTCTACTTAACGATCAAAATCAGAACCAGAGTGGCAGGCAAAGGGGGAGATCAGTAGGAGAAAATTACCTTGGACCACATATAGATGCTGACCATACATCTGTGAGCTACTCTCTTAGTAAGGATCTCATAATTAATAGCTGTTTCATGATCAATATTTCTATGTTTTTGGATTCTTTAGCGTATAAAATTCCCAACAATAACCTCAGCTCTGCCCACATTATCTCCAACCCTGTCTATTCTGTGATTCTGTGATTCCCTTGTAAAATGTCAGCAGTGCTGTGAGCAGTCTGGGGCTATACATATTCTCACTGAGCATGTTGTGTACTCTTTGGCAAGGTTGCTGCAGTCAAATTTTATTTGTAAGGGCTGAGTTCTGCTGCATTCTCTCAGACTCCCTCTTCTACCCAACAGTGTTTGATGCAAGTTGTAGGAGCTTCATTAACTACCTCTTTCAAACACAGTTGCAATCAATCGCTAAATTCAAGTGATTAAGCTGGGCAGACTCATAGACAACACTTTTGTACAAGTCCCATTTCCTTATAAAACCTGGCAAAAGAATCAAATTTTGTCAGTTTCTGGGCTGAGAAGAAAACTGAATTAAGTTCCAGATGTGTCCAGCTGAAGGGATGGCTTGGCATCAGCATATGTATCAAAAGTGGTCTTATTAACAGTGGTCTCAGAAGCTATAATGCTGACCACGTAAATATCCTTTTGCACAGTCATGGCTCTCTTCTTTTAATTTTAAATTTTCCTTCCTACAAAATCAGAGCAATATAGAAAGAGTTGCGGCTCAAGATTGTCACAGCTGAGAGCTGAAAACTCTATGGATTTTCATACTTAAATGGTGGGGCTTGTATGAGTGAATTAACTCTTAAAGAAAAGTTTACTCTTCCTGTTCAGGAAACATTTAATGAAGTTTTAGGCTTGTTCATCAATGTTATTTGTACAGACAGTGAGACTGATACTCTAGACTAGAAAAATTAGTGTCCTCACAGACCCTGAGTTCGGGTGTCTGCATCCAGAGCTGCTGAGCTTGGAGTGTGCTGGCAGCCTCAGGCAGCTTCTACTTTTTTGCAGACCAAAAAGTTTGGACGGGTTCAGAAAAGTATCAGATCTCCAAAAGTAATGATCTTTAAGTTGTGAGTTCACATGTGGCTTGTTTTAAACCCTACTGTTACATCCTGTAAAATGTACTAGGGCTGCTGTTATTTCCTTATTGGCTTGTAAAACTTCATCATCTCTCTCAAATCCACAAGAGCACCATTTACTAAACTACTAGTTCCTATTTCCCAAAAGACACCTATAAAGAAAAAATTAGCCTGGGAACCAAATTTTTCAGCTTATTCTGAAGTTTGCTTTGAAGGATGGTGGCAAAGAAGATGCAGTTAGCATCAAAATCACACCAGTGTAACTGCAGATTAAGAAGCTGGTGGCATCTGTTAGAGCATGACCTCTTATTCATTGGCGCTGCTGTCACTTGCTGTTACTGCCCGTTAATTGTGTGCTGCAGGTAGCCAGCTCCAGTGCAATAGTCTGTACACTTCCAATGAGGTGATGATTACAAAGTCAATTACCTAGGAGTTGCAAAGGTTCTTTCTGATGGTTTGGTGGCAGAATGGAGTGCAAGCTCCAAGCTAGCATGAGGACAGGCTTACCTAATAATTAGTAAGGATTTTGATGGGTGATAGGTCCAGGCCAGCTGACTTCACATACCTTCCTTGGGCTTAGCCAACAAAGTGCAAGCTTTCAGGGTACTGAAGTACTCTCATGTGACTACTGCCAGATTCACCAGTGCTGGTGAACACACTGCTGGAAAACAGAAGCAGACAATTCCCTGGCCAAGGAGGTGAGACACAGCTGTCACCTGCCTCCAGAAGAGAAGAGACAGTCAAGGAGCAGTTGGCAGCACAGGCTGCAAAGGGATGTATCAACTGGACAGCTGGCACAGACCGTGGTTTGATTCTGAAAATGCCCTTGATTTTAACAGCCAATAGGATCCAAAACAGGTAGGACTTTAAACTGTGAATAGTACTTTGTTGGTGGTGCAAAGGGAGTTACTGTTCCTAATGTTAAGAGGTCAGCTGTCAAGTGGCAATAGTTTTGGATTTATCAAGTAATTCACTAATTTGTGTGCTATCAAAGCTTTCTTCAGGTACCTCTTTTTAGGGCAATACTGTCAAACCCTTTGAAAACAGTCTTTGCTGCAGTCTGAAGGAAGCAGTAGGAAGCAGACTACAGGGTGAACACTTTAGCAGCAGAGACGTGGAAATTGCAGGCTCTTTTACCAATTTTTGGCTTTTCTGTGCTGAATTTGACTCATTTTTCTTATGTTTTAACTTCTTCAGCATTGTTCTTCTGCAGTTATATATCTGAGCATACATTTGAGTTGCTAGTGTGGCTGAAGACTCAAATAGTCAAGGCAAAAGTCCAGCAGCTAATTCATCAGAGATGTCAGGTTTTAAAGATATGACTTATTTTTCAGTAGCCAACACCTTTCTTACCTGCAACTGCTCATCTCCTGGGCCTGATGTACAGAGGCAGCAAACATTCTCACAGAATGAATGTTTCCATTCTTTTCAATGTGGAAAGAAATGGTGAATGAACTTAATTGTACTTTTAAATTTCCCAATTTTTTTTTATAGTGGGATTCTAGTTCACCAAAAATAGTAATAGTAATTTTTATTCCTTTTAACACCTTTCTTCTCATAGTGCTTCAGAGACTGATAAAGGATATGTAATGATCTGCCGCAACTGAAATACAGCCAGTTCTGAGGTGAAACACAGCAGCTATAAAGTGGCAAACAATAACATTTCAAAATGGGTTAGGAGAGGACAGAAGGAATATTAACATATGTGAGTGAAAATCTGGGAGGAATGCAAGAATACAAAATAGGAATTTGGTCAGTACATGACATACCTGAAGCTCATACGAAAAATAAGAATTACTGGGGGAGCTGAACTTGCTTTTGATCCTACGTTCAGCTTATTGTCAAGAATGTTCAGTGTGCAATAATGGTAACTGAAATATTTGACCAAAATATGAAGTGCTAGGATTTTGTTTCACACTACACCCCATTACCAGGAAATTATAATTATTTTTACCAATAAAGGCTATGTTATGCAAAACAAATGTCCAGCTACCCAGGAAAAGAAATGGACACATGAAAGTCCATCATGTTCAAGCCAAGAAGCACTTTGCATAGGTGGGCACTCTGATTGCCCATCATGTCTTGTCTGCAGAGAAGGGGATGTGCCACTCACTGTTTGACACGGGGACACACAGCTTTTTGGTGGTTTTCTATGTTATTCTGCAGTGTGTATTGAAGATGAGGTGTCCAACCACCCACAGTTTAATTGGCAGCTATTTATTCTAAGAACTTTTAGACCTAAGGCCTCTCTCAGTAAACACTGCCATGCCTGTATGCGCATACATCTGTCCTCTGATTTCCCTGCAGTTTCTCTCAGGCAAAGTAAAGGGCTCTCTGTTTGGCCCACAAAACTCTCGTTTGCCCAACAGGCTCATGGAAGTTAGCATTGTTCATAATTATTTTCAGCAATGCAGTATTGGAGTTTGGATAATGTAGAGCCACCTTCATTATTAGTACTTTCCTGGCAACTCGTCTTTATCCACTTCTTACCGCGTTTTTGAGGCAACGTTCAGCAGCCCCTGGAGCAGAGCCTCACAGTGCCATCCCTTCTGCGGGTGCCCAGCTCATGAGCCCTGTTGGTCAGTAGGTCCAAAGGACACAGTAAACTTTACTCATTGGCAAAGGAAGCTGTGAGTGGCAGCTAGACAGTGCCACACACAGCAAAATCCTGACTTCGGGTTGAGAAAGGACACCCTGGAGTTGTAACTCCATCTCAGCTGAGGTCTGGTCCAGCAACAGAAGCAGACCTGCTCCCCTAGCACCATTGTCTCTGAGCTGCTTGGGACACTAAGCCCAACGGTGAGCAGAGCCGGGCAGAGCTGCCTGCCTCCCACTTCCACTCCCCACCTGCCTCTGCTGTTGGGGGGCCCAGTCAGCACCCTACTGGGAGAACATAAGCAAATCTTGCGGTGAATCTCTGTCCTCCTCCTGTCCCCTGGGCTGGCGTTGGCCCTGGAAGTGGGAGGAGTGCCTCCACAGAGCTGGCTGGGGAGGAAGGATGAGGAGGGGAATTGCTTTACAGCTGATGCAACGTTGATTTTGCCACATCTGGGCTGAGGACAAAATGGGAATTTTTGGTTTTGTTTCTCCTCCCTCTCACCCCCCAAGCTTTAGTACAACAAAATTCGACTTTGCATACGTTGGTGGGAAGTCTGGAACTAGATTTCAGTAGGCAGCAGAGGTTTATGGCTTTTTTAAGTCCCTGATTTTGTTTAACTCTCCTGAAAAAAGCTGGCTTAGTCTTTAGCCTGAAATCCGGATGGATACTCCATCCCATTAAAATTGTTTTGCTGTTAGTCCAACTAAAATGTGGGGAAGCAATCTAGCCATTTGACACGTATTACACCCTTCTGATAGCCATAATAACCTCCAAAACCAGATGTCTCGGACCAAATTGTTTAGCAGATGAACATGCATTTCACGGGAAAAGCATGTTGCTTGGGCTGTGTAGTAGGTGTGATGGGAAATATGCTGTATTGGTGTCCAGCTAGCACAAAGGCCAACTGCGTTCTTTCTCTGCTGCGCTGACATTCTTCAGCTTCTTTTCCACATTTTTTCTGTTTATTCAGACAATCTGAATCTTGAAAGGATGGAAAGATGCCTGCAGCCTCCTGGGTAAACTGATGCTGTTGGCAGTTCAGCCAAACTCTTTGCTATAGCTTAAGACTCTACCAGAAATCCAAAGAACTCAAATGCCCATAGACTCCAGCCCAAGCAGACAGTGTGTAAATGTTTAGTCTGAGGTGTTTTATTATCTTGTTTCTCTTCTTTTCGAGAACCAACATTTAACCTGTTCTGGTTTTTTTTTTTTTTTTAAGCAGTGCTTGAAAAACAGAATAAACCTGTGTCTTCCTAGTCATAGTGAAAGAATAAAAATTTAAAAATTCTTTTGATAAAGAGAGGTGGGAAATTATTGCTATGAATTTGGCTTCTGTGAAATCCATGGTTTATGTAAAGAAATATCCTTCAGGCAGAATATTTTCAGAAAAAGATTTTTTTTATTTGTTGAGAATTTTATTCAATATGGAAAAGAGAAAGCATTCTTCCGTGAAGTGCTGGAGAGGTTTCAGTGTAATGGGCAGCTGGGAGACATTATAGATCAAATTAAAACCTTCTGAATTGGATTTTTCATAGCGGTTGGTGATTAGTACTTATTACAGTACATGTTAAATTGACTTTGCTCACTCTTGATGATTTAGCTTAGATATTTACTCTTGAGTAGCTGAAAGCTTTGAACAGTGGAATTGATTCTACTTGGAAAGAGGCTCCCAGACTTCAGTGCAAGATATATCTTTTTGGTCAAGTATTTCCTGCCTTTCCTGGCTGGAGTTTTTTCTTACAATGAGACGGCTTGAAAGGAAGATTGCTTTGTTATTTATTGCAGAGATGTGTGGGTGCTATTTTTTAGTTTTACTAGGTGACATAATGATGTCTATCTTAAAATAAATGCTTTCTGAGAATTTCATTTTCACAGACATTTCAGATTGAATCCAGCTGAATCACTGGGCCAGCAGCTGCCCTAAATAATTGATGCCATCAATTTCAGGAGCATGACATCAATGTTCGGTTTGCCTAGGAAGCAGCAGATTCAAGACTAGTCACCTAGGTTAGAATGTTGAGTTACTATTTAGCTTATTCATTCACTTAAGGTGGATTAACTCAATGCCAATGTAATCAGAGTACACAGCCATGTACGAGGGTCCCAGTGAACCAAACCTCATTTGTCCGTCTTCATCTGCAGTGCATCTTTGTATTTTATGGTTGTGGCAACCAACAGTACCAAAGCTTAGGAGCTTCTGATATGAGTTTTCAAACTTCTCTGAATGCATAGACTAGCAAGAGAACCGAAGGAGAGGAGCAGACTCCTCATTTAGTACATTGCTGTGCTATAGGTGCTAGCGAAAAGAAGGGATCTTCAGCTGTATATGTTGCTGTAATGCTCACTGAGTCGTATTCAGTAGTGACTTTGGGACATAAATGTAATCACTCATAGCTTTTCTCCTGCTCTTCGTTCATCCAAGTTCACTTTGCTGTGAGGGAAGAGAGAACATGCTTCAGCAGTATTGTTGAAATCTATATTTAACAAGTTGGGCAGAACTGTAACAATTAAAAACAATGAGGTCTTAAAACTAGGATGAAAATACTTTAAAACTTCAACCAAGGTGGGTGATTTCTCTCTCCACCAAAACCCCCCTATGGTATAAGAACAGGCAGGATTAAGAACATGAGCTTTTGCATTTTATGTTTACAATTAAGACAGTTCTGTCTTGTCACCCTAAACCTTTGAAACTCCTAAACCTTATCCCTCCTGTCATTGTACAAAGCTATTTTCCTTACTGTAATTAGTAGAGACCGTAGGCTTTGTGACACAGGGATGACTTTCAAATAGGGTGGGAAATTCAGAGACAAAGTACTGCTCTGTTGGGCTCAAAGAGAAAGCGATTGAACTCTGTTGCCATGTCTCATGATAGAGGAGTATGAGCCACATTTAAAGGGGATGCCCAAGCCTCTCTTGGTATCCCCACTCAGTAAATCCATGCTGCTAGCTCCAGCTATCAATATGGATTATAGTCCTATAGTGTCTTTATTTAGGCATTGACCAAAAAGTCTGTTAAAACCAGTGGGTCCTCCAGGTGGTCTTCAAAAGCAAGAAAACTCAAAAAAAAAAAAAATCTGAAATTTCTTTTAAAAAAAGGCAACAAACAAAAAAAACTTGCAAATTTTTTCTTCTTTCAATACAAACCTGGGCAAATATATTTTTTTTTTAAGTGTTTTGCTTGTGAATTGTCTTTCAAGACTTTAATTTGATACTTAATACAAAAGCAGTCAAGATATTTACCTGCCTTGTTCTAACCAACATATGGACAAAATTTGCTATAAAGCAAGATTTCAACAATCCTTCCTCTTTAATCCTATAGGAGCTCCAAAAATTGGTAATTTGTTTTCCTTTTAATTGTAATGATTTTCCTTATGATCTGACAGTTACAATATATGGCTGTGTATCTGGAAACTTTTTCTACTTATCTCCAAAATCTTAGTACAAATGTTACTAACAGGCGACTAACCAAGGAAATTATGATGCTTGGACTGTGTCTTTGAAAAGGATGTTGTGAGTGATGCATGGTTATAATTTTCCGGATTGCATTCAGATGTCAGAACTGGCAGTTATTTCCCCAAACAGCAGGTGTTCAAGCTGACAGACGAGATAATAATAACCAACAGAAAGTTATATGAGGAATTCTATATAGCACAATGTCCATGTTTGACTACATGCGGAGTCAATAGGCAGTGAAAGTTTTGTTTAATCCACAGGCTGATAATAACAAGGACTGAATTCAGTCACTGAAGGCATCTATTTTTGGTTCCCTTCAGAATTTGGGGAAAGCCAGTACAGAGATTCATATGAATGCTCTTTTAGTCCTTATGAAAATGACAGACTTTTCTAGTATGATCTCTGCATATTCACCCCATGGCTGTTCTCTGTGAGCACCTCTGTAAGGACCGCTGAGACAATAATCTGTCTAGGCCTCTGGGATTGTCTCACTTCAAACTAAAGAGAAGAAGAAAACAGCAGTAATACATGAGCTGTGTCCCTGAAAAAGTTTGAGTCATAGACATGGGTACTGGAGGGAAATTCACAATTTGATGCGTTCTTAACCAGAGTAAGGCTTGTCAAGGCTTTCAAAACCTTTTGTATTACAGCTCGCATAGAAATGTGATGGGGTAGTTTAGAAAGATTCAACACAGTATTTCAATACAACCTTGGCAGAACAACCACAAAAGAAGCATAGAAATAAAAGAAGAGCCTATTTTTTAGGATGTCTCTGTTTTCAGACTGTTGAAAAGATGCAGGACTTGTTCTAAACTGCTGGATGATCCTTCCAACAGACCTGTGCTCCTATCCTGACACGTACACACTCATTTAAATCATACATTGCTGAAATTACTTCCAGGACAATATTAAGCTGAAAAGGTGGGTGATCCAAAGAAAATGTGTGTGCTGTCCAAAATGCCTGTTGCTCCCTCACTTCAAATATTGACATTTGTCTGGGTGCTTCTCATTGTTTAGGTTGTCCACAGACCAATTTAACTGAGGCTATGTTGCCAAGAAATAGGACTTGTCTCAGTAGGAAATTTCATAATTATTACCACTCTTTAGTGTATATTTTCTGTCTCATTTCACTTTTTTATTGCAATCAATATAACTTGAATATTGATGTACCTCAATACCTGCCTGTCACTATGCCACACTGTTCTGCCTTCCCACTAACATTAAATGCACCATTTTTTCTACATTTGTTTTCACTTAATGTTTATGTATGCATTACTAGGTGAATAATGTTCAAAGGTCTGTTTACTGGTTTATTACTTTGGGTTTTCGATTCACTCCTGTTTGCTTGGTGTCAGAGAAAAACATTAAAAGAAAAGTATCGCACATGGTTATAGATCTATAGTCAGACAGAAAGTAGATTTCATTCTGGAAAAATGTTTTTTTCATTCTAGTTTCCACTCTTAGAATTGCTGAAAGACCTTGGGAGAAGGCAAATTCTCCTAAAGACTTGCTAATTTTAAAGTGTGCCTTCTTAATCTGTCATTATTGTGCTGTGACTTGTACTTTATAATTACTTTATAATTTACTTCATAATTCCTATAGTTGTGTTGTTATTTCAAGGGGCAGCTTAATGACACAAGAGAGTGGAGATAGCAAGGGAAAATCTGATCAGATGCCAGAAAAAAAATCACAGTGAAGATCAAACACTGGAACAAGATGCCCAAAGAAGTATTAATATCCTCATCCTTGGAAATATTCTAGGTTTCGCTGGATATGATCCTGAGCAACCTGCTCTAACTTCAGAGATATATCTGCTTTTACTGGGGACTTGGACTAGATGACCTCCAGAGGTCCTTTCCAAACTAAATCATTCTCAGATTCTAAGACTATTCTGCTCTTTTGTCAATAGTTTGCAAAGAAAGTGCTAGTGTACAAAGGCTTATAAAATCTGAAATTTTTAAGGCTAGCAATAAAATTATAATAGTAAAGATTGCCCTCTGAATATCCTTTGCAGTGACAAGAAGTTACGAATTCACCACCATTTGTACCGCAAAGGTCACTACTCTCTACCCCTGGCTAATTGGCCTAAAGTTTTTCTTTCTGATGAAAATAAAGGATCGGCCTCTACCTTCCGCTGTAATTTTACTGGCACTTTGCTGTTAAAATGGCCTAGATGGAAATCCTAGTGAACGGTTCATTCCACCTCCCAGCAATGGAAGAATCTTCCCTACTTCATCCTGCTAGCGCTTTTCCTTTTCTTGTTTTAAGTCTCCCCAGGGACATGGTTTCCACCACTGTCTTTGCCAATCTGATTATTAAACAACGGGGAGAACACAGCCTGAGGAAGTTTTCCCTATTGTCAGTCTAAGATTTCTCCTATTATCTTTCTCCTGTTACTCTTAACTCTCTCTCACATATTATATTAATACACCTGTCTCACTCCTTGGTGTTTAAATATTTCATCCACATGTAAATTATATCATGAGCTATGGTTCATCTAATTCTTTTAGCAGCTTAGTTGTAATCACCTTCATTTTCCTCTGGGTATTGCTCTTTGCAGCCATTTTTTGCTTCTCTGAAGTCTTGCTGTCTTTTTGATCATTGGGTGTGTGGAACTAAGCAGAGCTTTCCAAGCCCAAGCCAAGAAGAATTTAGGCTATTGTTCCCTTGCTCTGTGATGAGTTACCTATGCAAAAACAGGGCAAAAGTGCATGTAGCTTTTCTTTACTTAATTTATGTTACAGTGCAGCTGCAGAAATTTGTCATCCACTGTCACAATCAGGGCTCCTCCAGCATTACAACCTCCCCATGGAATAGTCCCACAGTGTAGGTGTGCTATGGGATGTCAGAGATGGTCTTTTAAGATAAGTCATTAAAATTACTGGGTTCATGTTTCTCATTGGAAAAACAGAAATAGAGGATAGATGTAGTGAAATGTTCTATGTGCACTGAAGCCAGCCAAGCCATGGGATCTGATGCCAGCATAGCCTTCCTTTCAACATGTTTAAAATATTAATAGATGCTACCTACATGCAGTATGAAGCATGGACAATGCAGAGATTTTCATGCAGCTCTTAACTCATATCAAGTGCTGTAACAAGTCATCTGATGGACATAGGATACAATGAGAAATACTTCAAGTGTGTTTAGCAAACAAGCAGGCAAAGGGAGAAGAGAACCAAACTTAGTGCTGGAAGAGGAGAGGATGGAGCAGGCCAAGGAAATGGTAATTCCCCAATGTAAATACTCCATATAGCTCTCCCACTTAAAGTTCACATGATAGTCTAACAGCTATCCAAATTCTCATTCCCTTTCCTTCTGCCAATCTCTGCTCTGTGTCCAACACTGAGGAGGCCTGAGTGTGTGTCTGTATGTGTGTGCACAGACTCTGTGTGCCTAAAAAGACCACTTGTACCTGCTTATCTTTTGGATATGTTCCTCATTCAATGCTAACAGGAATATGTTTTTGTTTAGCTGCAAAAAGAACATGTTCTACTTCACATTGAAGCTCCCTTGAGGGAAGAGTGAACAAACGTATTTAAATTGCAAGAAAAAGTTAATCAATTCAAAATAGTCTAATGGGTCTCTAAACTCAAAACAGAAGCATGGGAGGTTTGCCCGCCGGTATGAAGATGTGAATCTGAATCATTGGAGAGGAAGGCCAGTGTGCCAGCAAAGCTCTCTCTTCACTACATCAGGACAAATCAAGGGCCCTGTGTTAAATGACAATTCATCAGGCTCTGGCAGTAATCCATCCACAGGCAAAAGAGCCATGCATCTACATTTCTACTTCAGCTGTGGTGACACAAGCAGACAGTCTTGCAAACAGATAAATACTCAGCCCACTCCCTGAGGGCTGTTACCACACAAAGTCTGACTTGAGATACACTGAACCCAGTGTCCGTCATTTAGAGACCTGTCTATATCTGCTTCTGTTTATTGTGAAACTTGACTGTAGAATCTATTAGATAAAACTGCCTTTATTAAGCCTCTAAATAATAGCTGTGCTGCAGTATTAAGCCAGTCACGTCTGTCAAAAGCTTGGGAAAACTGTACTCAGTTCAACATGGTACTTTTATTTCCAAATTTTTAACAGAGACCAGCTTCTAAATGCGATATCTTTTTGCTAGTGTTTCTGGAAGTCAACCTTTCTGACTGTTTTTCTTTGGCATCTACTATTCCAGCAAAGAATGACCGTAATCATTTTATAAAGAGTTGGTTGTTTTTTCATTTCACAGTTATTAGTAGAGCAGCACTTAAGAATTGGTCGGTGTTTCCAATATATTCCAGTTTGCCCCACCAAAGTTAAAAGAATAATGAATTTTTGTATTTCGACACTTCTTTGGAACAACACAAATTTTCCCTTTAGCTTGTCTGTGGTCTCTGCCCTGCCATGCATTTTCTAGCAAGGTTTACACTGGCTTCTTTGCTCATCCTTTGTGCTGAGTGATAGCAAAATGGCTTCCCCTCAGTGGGCAAAAGGGTTATGGCCTTTTTGCTTCATCTGGCATCTGCTAACAAACTAAAAGCCCACAGAACTGAGGGGCGGATTTCGTAGAGATGTACCAGAGCTCTAAACCAGCCTACGGGACTCTGCAACAGAAACGATGGTTTCAGAAAAACGTCTGCTGCTGCTGAGTCTCAGTTTGAGAGGAAGGGAGAGCACCATTAGATGATGTAAATGAACCTGATTTTCAGGAGATACCGATTCTGAAAATTGGTCCCCTTTAAAAGTGTATCAAATTCCCTTCAAATGTTTTTCTGAACTGCCATTATTTTTCTGTCTCTCTTTTTTCTGTACCTGTTGAATATTGCCAGCTGTTCTTTAGCCGTGTAATTACAACACATAATATCTAAATAGCAAGTGAAAAGATGCTGATGTCTTACCTGGATCTTAAAAAGAAGCTGCCTCTGTGATGCAGGAAGAGGCATCCTAGTTACTGAAACAGATGGGAATGGATGTGTATTTGTGAAACCGTAATCTGAAAATACTCACTTGATTTTGTTAAGGGGTTATTTTTTCTTCCTTGTGAAAATTTTTGGCAAAAAGAAAATTATCCTGAGATGGAAATCTTCTCAAAGCAGTATTTTCCCATAGGATGTTTGTTCTGTTTTCTTTTTTACCGTCTTTGTCCTCTTTCCAGAGGAAGGTGAACTACCTGCAGTCCATTGTCAGGGAGCAACAAGGCTCAGCTGCCCCCAGGGGCGGGGTGCCGGGAGCGGCGGGGGCTCCCCGGAGCAGCAGGACAGCGTCTCTCCAGCCGGGGCCCATCCCACCGCCCCCTGCCAGGGCTGCGATGTGCTGGGGCCATCGCTCAGGCTGGGGCTGAGCGGAGCCTCAGCTTGAAGCAGCTGCCACAGGACGGGGGGGTCAGCCACAGTCACTGAAGGCAGGGGCCAGCCCTCAGCTGTGCTACCACTAAGTCCACCCTGGGCCACAGAAGCCACAGCTACAGGACAAGGGATACTGTCATGGTCTTTTTCTTTCTTTTTTTTTTTTTTTAATGATATTTAAAAACCAGTATTTTTATTCTGGTGGAGACCATTTATAAATATCCATAGACGGTCTAAGGCTAGGCAACTACCTTGGTGTTTTTTTTTCAAGGGGGTGACAGACTTCGAAGAAAAGACTTTCCTGCAGTGCTTCTCCATGCAGTACCAAGAGACATAACATGCCATGACTGTGCTATCCTAGGGACAGCTAATATTGCATATTCCATAGATCTTTTTAAACTAAGGTTATCTGAGAGTCAGAGGGAGAGAATGAGTGGTGCTGAGTGATATGGTCAGGCTAAAAGGATAAAGATTGTTCAATATTGACTGCAAGGAAGATACAAAGATTCTACTTTACTACAGTCTAACAATCTCAGCACAGCTCATGGCATACAGCAGGCCATTTCCCCCTCTCATTCACTGCACTGAATTCTCAATTAGAGCTTTTCTTGGATAAAACCAGTGAGATCAGTGCTAGGGTCTTTGGTTTCCTACAGTTTTTTGTAAGGAACATAAACTGACATTCATTTTGACTCTTTGGAGCTGGGAAGCCCCACCTAGTTCTTCATGATATCTTTAGTGCAACAGAAAGGATAACCAGCAATCTATATAATGATGGAACAGGAATTTCACAGAGTTATTGAACTTGAAAGGATAGCGAGCATCTGTGACATTAGCAACGTACTGCTTGTTGCAGCACCTGGCTCTTTGCTGTGTTAAACACCTACCACTACAATTGCCTCAAATACTTAAACAGAGATCAGGCTCTAAAATGAAACAGAAACCCATCTGTGCTGTCCCAGTCAGCCTCTGTTCTGTCCATAGAAATGAGCTGGCTCGTTCCTTCTCAAATTATGTTTTCTCCCCATTGAAAACTTTTCCACTGAGAACTCAGACAATTAGTTTGAAGTTGTCTCTTTTGCCCAGCAGTGACCTATTGTGCAATGTCTGGCTGTAGCATGGGGAGAAAAATCTCTCTTTCTGGAACAGCAAATGTAACTGACCTCTTCTTTTCTCACTCAATCTTGTATATTTTTTAGCAAGTTGGTGAGGGGGAATAGAAAGCAAACCATTTATTCAGGCTTTTGCATTGTGTTATCAATATAGCAGGTGCCCTGGAAAGCTTAAATCCTGAGAAGTTTGCCAAAAGTATCCTTAAAGAAAACAGTGAAAGAACTAATTATGTTGTATCATTCTGGAAATAAAGTGGCTCTGTGTTGCAGCCATATGGGATCCCTATGGACATGAGGATATTATAGTAAAAAAAAATCTAGTTCTTACTTGGCACTTTTTATGAATTAGTCTCTAACTGTTTCACAAACCAAGTGTCTCATCTCCGTTTTACAGATGAAGTAACTGAGATACTGACTGTAAACTGCTTGCAAAGGAACACCCCGAACACTAGCAGTAGAACAAGGATTGGAATTTGAGACTTGTGGGCACAGAGCAGGAAGCCGCACTGCTGCTGCAGGAGCACCAACATCACCAGGTGAGAGTACCAAATGACAGGGGCTATTTCTTTGGGGTGGATTTTGGAGAGGTACTCTGCTCTCCCTCCAGCCAGCCACAGTTCTACTACTGGCTTCAGTAGGAACTGAATTTTATGCCAGGAGGTTTTTTAAGAAACTCCGATTTTTAGTACACCTTATGTGTAGCAACATCTATTGTCGAGGCACACGTTTGCCTTATTCACTGTGAGTGAGTCCCACATGGTTACATCTTTACAGTTGAAAGCCCCTTTAAATTCCACTGTGGGATGAAATAGCTGCTCTGCAGTCTGTCAGAGTCTCCGCACTTAGCGATAATACACCAAACCTATTGTACCACTGATTTATGGCCTGTTTATGGAGTTATAGTTTTCCTGTGTAAATAATTAGTCAAGATCTGACCCACACGGTTGTTGTCCTGCCTCCAAAAGGGCAGATGGTTAACTTCAGAGTGCCTTGGGTTTTTCTCCTGGCTGCAAAGTAGCCTGAGCCTTCACTAATATGGGAAGCCCAGAGCCTCAGTGGAGTACCAACCAGCAGATTTCAAAATACGGAAGAGAGGAAGACCTTTAAAGCTCTCAAACATCTTATCTCCTACCAACAACGTCCAACACATCCCTTCCTCTAAGGGATGCTAAGAAGACAAGGTCCCCACTGCATCCTTTAAAAACAGGGATAACAAAAGTTTCACGTGTAAAATAATCACTAGTAATAAGAAACTGCCTCCCTTTTTTTCACTGTCATTTGTACTGTTACGGACTTCAGTCCTGAAGGACATAATTTTTTTAATTACCTCTATACTGACATTTTGTATATTGGGGCTAATTATATATTGAAAGAAGAATGGCTGTATCAGATTGGATTGGGTCATCCTCTAGCTAGCCCAGGATCATGCAACCAAAAGGTGTCCAAAACCAGATGCCTAGTGAAGAGCATCAGGACAGGACAGGCTCTCACTGATATATTGCCAGCATAGTCTTATTTTCCAGCAATCTGCAATCCAGAAACTATCTGAAGTAGAGATGATAATTGTGTTCAAGTTCTGTCAGGGAAAAGGGAACATCAGGAGAGGAGACATTGAGTCTAGGTCTTCTGTATTCACATGAGCAGTACATTCATTTGTTTGATACTGCATTGCTTTCTATTTATTTCACATATTTTTTTCTGCAGTTGGTGTAATTTTTGAATTATTTTTCAAAAGTCCATTCTGGCTATGTGGCCACAGTAGAGAATTTTTATTACAGCATGAAGAATTTGTCTGATCTGATTTCACCTAACTCAGAAGTATTTTCCCTTTCACCACGTGTCCCACTACTAGCATTGTTTCCAAAATATGCTGAAATCAAATTCTGCATATTTCTTGTTTAAATCTTTATCAAATATCTCTTGAAAAGGCTAATGGGAAACAAACATCTTCCCTTTATTTTAATTTCTTATCAATATGTTCAGTTTTTTTCAGAAAAACATTTGCATGTTTTGCCAGTTATGTACTGTTGTCTGGAATACTACATGGGCTCCTCCTTTTTTTCTCTTTAAGAAGACTTGCAGCTGCTTCTCCAAGTTGCAGGACAACTGTTCTGCTAAAATTGGGACAGTATGTTAAATTTAATGATGTGCTATGTAACTAACTTCCTGATTTACCTGACCAAAACCAGAGTCCCATTGTGGTAGAAAAAAGCATGTCTCCTGTCTAAACAGTGTCATTAGACAAGTGGCATTTCTTGAAAGAAAAACTCCGTTCAGTTTACATCCGTAGGAGTAACATGTATTACAGGCTTAATCTCAGGAAGGAAGTCAAACTATAGTTATAATCTAGAAGTTAGTTACAGTTTTGATTCTTAGCAAGTTAATTTATTGTGATTTTGGATAATAAATTGTGCTCATGCACCATTATGGTTTTCTCTTCCATGCTCCAGCAGGCTAATATACCAGTATGCATCACTACTTAGATAGGACCAACAATTAAAATAGCACTTCACTTAGAGAACTTACTGAACAAGGACCAATCCTGCAAAAAACTCCTGTTAATTTCACTTGATCCAGTTGACTCTCAGGAAAGTACTCTCATTTGTAAAGTGAGACACATCTGTAAGTCTTGAAGGATTAAATTTTGCCCCTAGAGGTCTTACCTCAGGCTTTAGTCCACATACAAAATACATGTGTAACTTTCTCATCATTTCGCTGCATGAAAATCTCTCTTATGTCCACACAGAGAAAGTCATTTACAGAGTAATCTGAGTTCTTACATATTTCTTTCTTGCACCTCCTGAGACACATGGCCCAGGAAGTGAGACGTGAAAATGTCAATGTTAATATGGCTTAACACCTGAGGGCAGCTGTTGGCACTGAAACTTCCTCTGGTATTAATAAGAGACTTTGGTTTTCTACCTTACTGTGCTCTGTACAACCATGCTCCGTAGCAGCACAGTGAAACAGAGTGCAGCAGGACCACTATATGCAGGCATGACAAATCTCATGTTGCCAAGGTGAGACTGAGACACTCGTCCCTGTCTCCCGCTCTCCAGCCTCAGCTTCTGCAGCTCCTAGAGAATGCTGTTTTCCCTGCCACAGGGATCCTCCAAGGCTGCCCAGCCATTCAACTCCGTATGAAGGACTTACAGACTTCCTGGGGCTACAGTTGAGGAAGACAAATGCCCTCCCGACAACTGAAAATGTTAAAAACACAAATACAGTTATTCTTTCAGTCCTCGTTCGGGTGCTTTGATTTAAAAAATATTATTTTCATAGCTGCCTTTTAAATATTACTCATTACCTTCCTGGCTGCTTTGCACATTGTTTTCATTTTCACTTAAGATGTATTGTTTACACTGGGAGAAGCTGTGTGGCCCCATGGTTTGAGAACAAGGCCAGATGGCAGGAGTTACCACGTCCAACGTCCAGTTTGCCACTGATGTTATGTGTAGCCTTGGGCGAATTGTCTGTTAGCACTGCATATCAGTTCCCCTGTGCATTTGTGGACGGAGTAGAGGCAGTAATATCTTCCCTATGGTAATCTTCTGAATGTCTCTTAAAGATTGTCTCTTAAAGATCATCTCCACGGGAGCTGAGTGCTTTTGACAGAGGTAATAGCAGAAAGCTGGATCCTGACCTCCCACAACATCCCCAGCTTACCGTGGCAGTTGTGTTTGCACACTCCAGCAGACACATCCACCTCTATTCTGTCACTGGATTTTATCAGAAAAATGTAGCATGGGAAAGAGGTTGCAAGAGTGAAGTGGAGTAAGCAAGGGGTGAGGTGAATGCTGGCCTGCCTCTCACTAACATCATTCTCCCTAGAGGAAATCAAAGAAACATGAGTCGCAGACACCAGCCTCTTAGTTTAAATGCCTTCTGTGGTAAGCTTGATTCCAGCTGTTGTTGGATACCTGTGCTTGGGCTTCACATAATTTTTTCCAATGGAATAGTTCTGTACGTATAAAATTAGAAATGTTTGTTATTTTTCTTGGAAGACTTTTTTTTTTTGGTAATAAAACCAAAAATTTTCTAACTGCAGCATAACTACAAGCCAAACTGTTCTATACAGTCCTGCTGATTTTTTTTCCCCTGAAATGGCCTTCAAACATGAAGAGTGTGATGGGGAGCTGATCAATGTTTGGCAAGTTCTGCCAAGCAAGCATCTTCTGCTTCAACACAACAGGTGTTTAACCTGAAGAACTGTGTTTTTCGTTGAGTATTATCCCTAAGCTCAAGTGACTCATGGAAATAAGCAGATCATTTTATATGTAGAGAACCATTACTGAATAAGCCACTTTCTTTTTTATCTTTAATAAACAAATGTATTCTTCCCTTCAGTTGTAAATTGTTCCAAAGCACTCAGGCATTGCGGCTAAGTAAAAGTCTCTGAGTAAATTTAAGTGTTGGCAGCACAAGGATGGCTTCAAGATTAGGATTACAGCTGAATTCTTTTCCGAAAGAACCAGAAAGACAGACATTCCCCAGAAGTATAGATTGCAGTCTGTGAATTTTTATTAAAACATGTAACCTTGCTGAAAAAGGAAACCTAGTATTTCTACTTGAAACTAAAGAAGAATGTTTGAATGTCTATATGTGAATTTTTTTAAGGATAGTTTCTTTCAGACATGATTATCAGAAACACAGTTTAAGGGAGCATTTTCTGTTGTTACGTGTTATTCCTGTAAAGCAATGTGTTATGATTAGTTTTGTTAAACATCAATCAGAAGGTTCCACCAGGGAGCCAGGGAAATCTCTGTGATAGCTTTCCTATGGGCTGTTTGCTCAGGTGTAGGAAAGGCAGTACTGATGTTTCAAAAACACAATTTCCTAACTGTTTTGGAAAGAACCAAAAAAACAATAGTTACATCAGGTCCCTCTGTTCACGTGGAAGCACCTGTATTTAAAATACACTCTGTGTACTGTCCCAGTGGTGAAGCCAGGAGAATTATTATTGGCAACATTTTCAAGCGTTAGATGCCTAGATTTAAGCATCTAAATATGCGGCTTGATTTTTGAAGTACTGAATACACACACACACATGCACACAGGCATACACACATGCATTTTATTGAAGTCAGCTGCAGAAGCATTTTTGAAAACCAGGCCACTTCTTTAACTGTCTAAATACGGATTTATGAGCCTAGCTTCAGACACACCCAAGTCTAGTCATAGCCTTGCATAGATACAAGTGTATTGTCCCAGCACTGCACAGCGCAGACTAATTTTTAAGTCCTGTTCCAGAGTCACTTTTCTTAAAATTAGGCTTGATGAAAATAAAATTGGGAGAATTATTTCCATGTATTAAAACCAAGGATTATTATTATTTTAATTCTGGAAGGGAAAAGATCTTAACCTTCCTCTGCAGTAACTGGAACCTAAATATTGCAGTCCTACAGTTAGCTAGTGAAAATCAGAAAATCAGACTAATTTGTTGCCCAGTTTTCTCTTTTTCTTTTAAATATAACAGTGCTTACTGAAATCCGTGGGACAGCTTTTGATTACTGCTTATAAAGAGCAAGGGGATCGCCAGACAGCCCTCGCTGTGCCATAACAGCATTGTAATTACACACTGGTTTCTACTCTTGGCTTCAGACAAAAATGCAACCTTGCCCCAGGGACATTAAAATGGAGCACTGAAACCCATTTTACTAAAATCTTCGTGTGAAAACTGGTGTCAGATAGGTGCAATGCTGCTGCTTAACACCTGAGCGAGTGTCTGTAGTGCCAGTTCATACACGCCTGTGAGGGCAGGGCTTTCGCAGTGCCATAAACAGGGGTTTGCTTTTGGGCCTTCTTTTGTGTCATAAAATCTTGGTCATAAAATTTGTATCACAGAAGTGTACAAAACTACTTCAATCACCACACATCTCTGACACAGTTCAAATATATTCAGTGATCTGCTTCCATCCCAGTTGACAGCCCAAAACTGATCTGAAGAAAGAATCATTGGACTACTGCTCTGGTTTTGTTTTGTTTTGCTTTGAGGCTTTTTCCTTCATCTTGGATCACAGCAGCTGGTAATTCTGTTCACCAAGTATTGCTGTGGAGAATTTCCTTTACTGATAACTTGAGTTTGGCCCTCAAACCAGCCCAATGCAGGTCAAATTCAATTTTTTCTTCTCCCTCAGTGCAAGGATCTTTGTGTTCACAAAACCTAGCACATTTCATAGTCCCAGGTGGTCCAAAAAGTGTATATCCACAAATAGATTTGTCTGTTTTCATTTAGCAAGGTATTTTATGGTTTAATTTATTCTCTCAGGTAGCCTTAGACCATCTTTTCTCTTATGCTTTTCTTTCTTTGTAATTATCACCAGCAAGGCTAGAGTAAAACAAAACAACTCAGTGGGTGGTAAGAGCACTCAACCGCGTAAAACCTAACATTATTTTGAGTCCTAATGTTATCTTCTAGAAAACAATTTCTAAAACAATTGCCTCTGAGCTGGAAAAGACACAAAGGCTGTCCCCTGTTCTTTTAGTAAAATATGGTAGCTAGGTCAGTTGAAAGATAGTAAGTCATCCTGGACAAGCACAACTATCTCTTTGCCTCTTTGTTATTATCAAAGTTACAAATTTGGGATAGATTCAGCCCTTTTGAATCTTTACAGAGTACAGATTTGTTATTTAGGATGGTGTTAGTCTAGATTTATACTAGTTAAAGGAACAGAATCATGCACTCCATGTTTCACTGAACAAAGTGTGTAGTCAGCTGATGTGACTGATTCAGTCATGAATTTTGTTCTTTCCTTTCCTTTCCTTTCCTTTCCTTTCCTTTCCTTTCCTTTCCTTTCCTTTCCTTTCCTTTCCTTTCCTTTCCTTTCCTTTCCTTTCCTTTCCTTTCCTTTCCTTTCCTTTCCTTTCCTTTCCTTTCCTTTCCCCTTTCCTCTCCATACCACAGAGAAGCTGTTCAGTGCAGAGGGCACTGCAGGGCTGAAGCCAGCTGGACTAGAACTGAAACAGTTCTAGTGAACTGAAACTGGTCAGATCTGAAACAGTTCTTTTCTCCCTACAAGACAACTTTGCTTCCTCTGCCTTTTCAGCATATAGTTTATAAAGCATGATCTAAAAAGACATGAAAAAATGAAAAAATAAGAGCTAAAATGCAAACGAAAGAAAGATTTCTGATGGCTGAGTCCACAGAGAAAAACATTTAAGTGAACGTCAACAGTGTTCATGGGCAAGCTCCTGGAAATGTCCTAATTTGTTTTATAAAAGAGTCCAGGTACTATCAATTCCATTTTTAGTTCTAAAAATTCCCGGAAACACACATTTATTGTAGAACTTCTACTGATACTCATTTTACTCCACTGCAGGATGGGTTTCCCTGCTATTTGAATTGTCTAGCTTTATCTTTCCCATCCCTTTGTGGCACTCTGATGCAATATCTTGCTTTCCTAGATGCTCCTTAACATAAACGAGTGACAGTCTAAGTGGAGACAGATTGGTAGCCACTTTAGTCCCAGAAAACAAATGGCAGGGGAAACTAAATTTAGCCCTGGAAATAATAGAAGGAGACAAATAAAGGAGGAACAATTCCAAGTGAAGAGTGAAATGTGCATGCCAAGACTGCAAAGGAAAACTGGGAAAACTCTTTCTCCAGACACCCAGTAACAAAAGCTTCAGTCAAAAGCAGTGAGAGGTTCCCCATTTACTTGAACAAGAATAGTGTCAGGGCCCAGCTTTCTGCACAAAACATCACAACAGTGTAAAAAGGTGCTTTTCACAAGTAGAGAAATTGTTCCTCTCTCACAGATCTTAATAGTCTTAGAATCAAAGCGTGAGTGAACAAGTTGCAATATATAACACAGGGACCAGGGCACAGGCAGTTGCAAGTACTATTAGATGTCTGACTGCTGGCTGATGATGACTTTTTGCTTCTAAATATATAAATGCCCTATCCTTTAGCTTCCTACCATGATTCCGTTCCTTCTTTTTCGCCTGCATCAGTTCACTCTCCATTCAATGTCATCATCCAGCTCCTTCCTTACAGTTATGCTATCTTGACCAAAAGAATATTGAGACAGCCATCAGCTTAGCTCCTTCCTTAGAAAGCTAGAGACCTTCAAAAAGGTAAGGTGACCTGTACAGGAAAGAAAAAATGAACGTGTGAGATGAACAGGGTGATGGTGATGGCACTCTGCAAAGAGTAAAGGAAATCAAGGGTGGTACAATCAGAAAGAAGCATGGGGGGTAAATGCAGAGTATAAAAGTCACATTACTTTGATTTTTTTTTTTCACTCATGCAAACAATTAACATATCGGTGTAAGGTTACCTCTGGTGCTTTCCATCACATAAACAGGCTGTCTCACAGTCTGGGAATGATCTGGGAATCATCTGAAAAGTAGATCATTTGAAATAATTGTGCCAATCCTGGACAGTGAAGCAGTAAGAAAATTCAGATCTGTGAGGAAGGGAGGGTTTTGAGCTAGTCACGCTGTAAAAAGATATTAAATAATGACCAAAAAATGCATAGGAATTGGAGATGGTGTGAGAAGATGACATGTAAGAAAGGCCATTTGAGGTGAGAAACAAATCGACATGTTTGTAAGATCTGGAAGGGTACAGTGAGCAAAGTATGTTGCTATCTTAACTGTAGCAGGATTTTCAGTCCCTGGCTACCTTCATAAATAAGGATCCCTTTAAACTGAAAGAAAAATTCATATCTGATGTTCTTGGCAGCAGGACAGAAGTTATTCAGTCATATGTACCTACAGGTCACATGAAGTACAAAGTCATTTTTACACAGGGACTTTGTTGTTGTTGCTGTTTTCGTGTTGATTGTTGTTTAAAAAATTATAAAATTGAAAGATTTCATGAGTTCAAGGGTGAGTGTAACTTTTATTTAGAAAGTATCACATGCATGCACACACTCAAGATTGTGTGAAGAGGTCTGCGACTGATGTGATGTAACTAAGGATTTTGGGGACAAGGTTGGTTACATATTTGCATGTTCATTATTAGGAGAAGTAGAATTGGTGACAGGAGCCCCACTTATGGGCACACTAGGTTTGGTAGAAACACAAAGCCAAAAAAAAAAAATCTTCAAGAAGCTTTTTTAAGCTTTTAGAAAACAATTAAACAAGCTAAATCCTATTTCTTATAGGCCTCTTAGCAGCTGGAATCTTATAAAGGGACCTTGGACAGAGTGTTAACATAAATCTTAACCTGCTTCACTTCCACCTTATACTGTGATGAGGTAGACAGGTGCTTTTCACCATCATTAAAAATGAGGCACATAAAACTATCTGATTCTCCATGTACAACAGAACAATGTGCTCTGATTTCTCTCTCCTTATCCCCCCTGAATCCTCAGCAACACATTACAGCATTGTCAATTTTTTGTCCATTATTTTCTAAAAAATATGTTTTACCAAAATCTGGTCTTCAGCAGCATAGTATTGATTTGAATCCTGAATGCAAATATGGGTGAATTGAACTGTTTTTTCTTATGCATGTGAAGAAAACTAGGAACCTGTAAACTAAACTGTGTATAACAATAGACCAAGTATGCCTTTGTTGTTTTACTGAACCATCTCATGTGGATCACACTAAAACTTCTGGATTCCTCCTCATATGAATTTGTTTTTCCAAAGAACAGCTATTTAACTGAACTGCTCTTCTCCAGATGCTTTAACTCATACAGTGCTTGCTCCTTCTCAGAAGACATTGAGAAGCATATGAATCTGAAGTTTCCCGCTTCTTCACCATAATAGTAGCAACTGAAAAACTCAAAAATTGCAATGGCTCCCAGCTTCTCTCTGCCTTCACCAAATTCAGTCTGCCACTGTTCCCATGTTTTTTTCAGCTGCTCTGGGCTGATGTCATCATGTGACAGTGCGGAGAGGAAAGGATATTCTCCCTCCCGTGATGCAGCCTAGTGTGGTAGAGTTGAAGTCAGATTTGTTTAGGTCCCTTGTAACACTGGAGCTTCATCTGCCCTTGGGAGTAATTTAGTGAAGGGATTTTATCTGATTTGTTTCCATGAACCGGAGTGCTTCAGGATCAAAATCATTTCAGGGAACAGTGATACCAATCTTCAGCTTAGACGTTGCAGCGGGTTGCATGCAGAAGTCAGATATGGGGCAAAGGGATGTTGTTGTTCACACCAGCCAAAATACAGCTACTTGACATACAAAAAGAAGCCTCGCTCTTTCCATGTGTGCTTTATCAGTAAAAGAATAGTTGATATTTTTGATGCTATATGAAAATGTGAAGCTATTGCCTTTGAAATGTCAAAGTCACTGCCTGTTTGAGAGGACAGCAGAAAATCTATATGCTTCAGTTTCAGGCTGCATATACAAATTTGTTGCCAAATTTGTAAAACACACTGTCGATGGTGTTTTGTCAGCTGTGAGTCCTGTGGATACGTGATGGCATCCTGGCCCCACCAAAGCTGAAGTCTGGGGTGTTTGGTCATTTACTTAGCACCAGTGAATCACAACTTACATGAGGCTTACATGGGGTTTTGAAATAGCACAAAAATAGTCCTCACAAGAGAAATAAAATTCTGTCTCCACTGCTCCTTGCTCAGCCTCTCCCGCATTGCAGTCCTATATGGTCCCTACTAGTACCTCCTCCTAGAGTTCCTCTTGCAGGAATTGTTGTGTGCTTTAAAGGTGCCAGGCAAAAGGCTCCGAAACCCATTCTCCTTTGACTTAGCATTATTTTAAAAGAGTATAACTATGTAAGCATAAACAGAATTTGTCCTTATCAAGAGATGATCAGGCCTAGTAGGTAAATTACATTTGAGCTACACTGCACTCCAGTAAAGCCAGTGGAGTTGCATGAATGTTCATTTATCATTCCAGCATGGACTGTCTCCAGTCATTGTTCTCATCTACTGCTGCCTCTTAGCCACCAGCTCCTTCTGCTTGAGAATGTTTAAGTCCTTTGTTTTCTTCTCCACCTAAACTGTATCCAATGAGCAACACATTTTCCCTTAGATATTTAATATTGATTAGGTAAATGAATTTAAATTTTAGAACCATGAAAATTTGGAAACATCTGCAGACATTGAATAAAGTCTGTTTTCTCTTCAACAGTCTGCTAACAGCTGGAATCCTCAGCCTGAAAAGCCTTCTTTGTTTCCCAGGTTTCCATTACACGTTTTTGCACCACACATGCAAACTATCCAGGCCTGTGAAGGAGGGACAATTCTTATTTTCATGAAAGATATTTGCCATTTTCCGTTCTGCACTCTTCAGACCTCTAGTTGTCTAATAAGTGTTGTTAAAAACATTCCTATTTTTCCCTCTGCAGCTATATTTTTACTACAGATGCTGGGCCAAAGTTTATTTTTTCACCAGATTTAATCCTGCCATACACAGTTAACTTCAACAGGGTTTCTCTCGATTTATGTGGAGGCATGACACACATTCAAAATTCAGAACTAAATTCACTTGTTGTTAATCTCTCCTGTATAAGCTGTAGAACAAATAGGGCATATATTAACCACAGGACCAGCTAATCGTTTTGTCAGTAGCATTGGTAAAGAGCTGTATCTTCCTTCTTCTTCCTTATGTGTGTTAACATAAAGCATGTCAGGGTGAAGATTTATAGATCTTATTCTGGAATCTTTTACTGAGCATAATTCTTGTCTTGATGTGTGAACTTCATTGATGTTCCTCTAATTTTCCATGATTAGGTCCTGTCAAAGACTGGCCTTTAATAACATGCTGGGCATATTGTTAGTGTATGAAATTCTCCTGTAATTGAACTGTTACATAGATAACTCTTGTTTTTGAGTACTCATCAGTAGTCTGACCCAAAATGCTTGGAATTATAACAGTATTCTGACCTGTCTGGTCAATGTCTGTCTTATTTTGTCCAAGGTAACACAATTCTTTTCAACATGTACTATCTGGTGAAGGAATCCTCAAGTATAGATACAAATGCCTAGGAAACTGAGCAATCCCCACTTCCTAGAGTTATAAGATATTATTTTTCAAGCCTGGTACTGAAATCAAAAGATTGAGTTATAATATGTAGATATTCTTTGTAAGGACAATTGCAATTCTACACTGATAGAAACAGAGAGGAACTGTAGGTTACTTAGTCTACCCTTTATAAGGGCAGGATGAACTACACTCTGCTCTACTTTACTCTACTTTTAGCCATTCCTGACAGAAACAAATCCAGCTTGATACTAAAAATGTTCCATGAAAATTCTGTTGCCTTCCCTTGCCACATATTCCAATCTGAAATAATCTGATGCTTTGGAAGGTTTTCCTGTGTCTCCCTCTTTTTTCCTGTAACAGTGCACTGTGCAGAACAGCATATAGACCTCCTATTCACAATAACCTCTCACTTTTTAGAGACTGTGCCTTCAAAGTATTTTTAATAGAGAAAAAGATTGTGGTAATCAAGATGTATTAACTAAAATGCAGGGCAGCCTGGATTCAAATAACTGTCTTTTGGTGACTGTATCTGATGATACTTGAAAAGATGTGGCACAAATACAAATAGACCTCATTATGTCATTTATCTATACCATACTTCTAGTGGGATATTGAGTAACTAAGGTATGTCAAATTTCTGAAATGACACCTCCAGAAGGAAAATGAGAATAACATATACTAATGGCCAAACGTGTTAAAAGACAGGTTTTCTAGAATCTTAAATCTATTACCACTGAAGGCCAAGGTTAAGGACTGGGTCCTGAGGTTTTTTATGAGCATGGAACTAATTTGTGCTGAAACACATTTCCACTAAACCCTCACCATTCATTTGCATACACAATCTCTGAATGGCATTGACTGCTTATAGAATAATTTCAAATAGTGGTTTTAAAAGCAAAGCTGTTTCATTTTTATTAAGTGGATATGTCATTTTGTTAACATCACATTTAACCTTCCCTTTCTGGAGTAGAAGACACCTCATTTCAAAATGACATTTTCAAAAAGAATCCTGTGTTCACTTAGCCTATGAAACAATCTCCCTGAGTATTCTCGTCCATTTAATTTCCTAAAACCTCCTCCTCCTATGTTATAGTCTTCTGTCCCCTCTATCTCTTTATTGACACTATTTTTTCTTGGTCTTAAACAGAGATGTGACATCTCTGGACTTTATTTTATTCCAGTCAAGGCAAAAAGACCACAGGACCTCAAATAAATTATAACTCTGAATAACACTAGTTATAAAGGAATGCCAAAGCATCTTGGCGGCCGCATTTGTAAGCCAGAGGCAGAGAACCAGAAACTGATGTCTAGTAAGAGATGTCAGATTCAATTCTTGCTGCCAATGTCTGGCAAGAAAAGTCTGCTCAATAGGTGGTTTGCCTCATATGGCCCAGCTGGCAGTCAGAGCAAGGATGCCTAATCATCAGAGAGTAGTGCAGGTAAATTCTAAGAGAAGCATGTAGTACTCCCCATACATCCCATTTCTTGAACACTATTGTTCTCTGGATTTTAACACTAGGCATTTATCCATAACAATACTGTCAGGGGTTATAGGAACCTCAGTCTGCTTAAAATAACGAAATATTTGGGATTTGAATCATTGCTGGCCGTGGATGCTAGCCCAGTGGATTCAAGAGAGCTTCTGCTCTTCTTCACTGACCTTGTATCTCTTTGACTTCATTTTAATAAGGGAGGAAAATTGTAAAGTCCTTGTATTTCTGTGAAAAGAGTGAACTTTCCCTTTGGCATCCCCACTTCGAAATGAGACACCTTTTTCCTGGTTTGCCATCTCCCAAAAGTGATTTAAATTCCACAGACTCTTGAGGGGAGCTCTTTGTCTCCCTAAAGCCACAAGTATCTGGGGAAGAAAATGGTTTAGTTTGCTGCCCTAGCTGGGGTATGTACGTGTAACAATATTCCTCCGAGGGAAAAAGCCAGGGAAGGATGCCTGCTTGCCATTTGTCAAGGCTGATCATTCTTGTGATAGCCAGCTAATGGATGAGTGCCACTGTTGTGTTTTAATGGATGTCTGCAAAAACGATGTACCTGTGCATCACAGTCTGGTAATCGTGCCCCCTCAATTCAGAGGCAGTGCTGAATATTGCCACCCAAGGACCAGAGACGGGACCCTGCCTGTGGATGGCTGCTTCTGGCCACAGGGAACGTAAAGAGGAAGGGGAGCTGGAATTCAGTTTCCTGCTCTGCCACTGTTGCCACAGAAAAGGGATAGATAGAGATGGCAGTTTAGACATGCAGAAGCCTCAAAGCACAGCATAAGCTGCAGCTGCGTGGCTCTCTTTGACCAGCACAGGCACACTAGCAGTAGGTCCATGGCTACCTTGTCATTTCAACACTTCATTGACCCGCGCAACTGCCTATGTGGCCTATACCTAGAGGCAACTCTGAAGTTGAGGCTGAACAATCAAAAACCATATATTGAATTGTACAGTGTTATATGAAGGGTTGGAACACATGATTTCTGTCAAATACCTGAAGCAGAGCTAGCCACATTTCTGATCTTGTTCCAGAAAGTAGGGCAATTGTGTGCTGGATTTTGGTGGTCCTGTTGGAGCTCAGCCCAGAAAAAACGTGAATATGTCCTCATCTCCTGACTGTGATGGAACAGCATGTTAGCGAAAACAGCCAGCAAGTTTATCTAATTAGTGGCTAATTGGCAGTAACAGAAGCTTGTATCCCAGAACTCTGACACCAGCAGCAAAGTGACATCTCTGGGAGTGTGCCTTAGATGGTCCAATAAATTAAAAATGGTATTTAAAAAACGTCATTTCCCTCAAGCTATATAGAAGCTATTCCTTGCACAATAGTATGCATAAATTGTTGCAGGTTGGCAAACATATGCTCGACAAAAAAGTCTGAAAACAAACTAAGCGCCATCTTCACTTCTTACTCCTGAATGGATCTCCATCAGGCACTCCATTGTCTTGACGGCTTGATCCCAGGAAGACCAATCAGATGCAGCTGGCTGCTCTTAAAAAGCAGATACCAGCATATCTCTCTTGACCTCCTTGGCAAAAGAAGGAAAACTAAAGTGCAAAGAAAAATTCCTGGACCATTGGTAAAGGAACAAGACAAGCAGGTCAGAATTTATGCCTCCTTACCATAGAAAGCCAAAATAATGTGAATACACCTAAATTCTCCATTAGCATTCCAACACAGCTCTGCAAAGCCAAGAGATCAAATCAAAGCAAGAAAAGCATGCCCAAAATAGAGAGCAGAACTCAAGTTTGACCAGTTAACACTGGCTGGCAAAACATTAATCAATACCAAGTTGCTTGGTGCGTGCAGTTGTCAGCAGGGTACCCATTCAGGGTACTATTTCTCTGCAATACCCACATTGTGCTCTGATTTGGTATCAGCAGCTTCTGTGGTCATCAGGAAAGCTGGACTTGTCCACATGAGGGCTGCCCAGCGTGTTTAGTCCAGCTGGCTGGAGACGTGCCATTTAAAAAAAGAATTTGTTTTCAGTGCTGCTTGCAATGTTCACGCCTGACTAGCTTTCTGACTGACTGTGCAACTCCCAGATAGCAAAGACACAATTTTCAGTTTATAAAATCTGATGAATAAACCTTCCCCTGGGGTTTGGCAGGGCTTACTAACTGCCTGAGATCTGCTGTAACTTTCTCCACTTGGCCTAAACTCTCTGATATGGGATGCCTGAAAGTTACACAACTAAAAGCCATCTTTAACCACTCAAAAGAGCAGACTTGTTTTAGAGATTCTGCAAACTACAATTCCAGCAGGAGCATATGGGAACAGTTGCCATGAAAATCAGGCCATTGTCATAAATGAGTGCTTTAGGCACACAAGTCTGGAAAAAAAAAGACCGATAAATTAAATAGTATCATTGGTAAATGACCTGCTTGTGGCACTCAGTAGAAAGCTTGGAGATAGCTGTTTGGATTTCATTCATTAAGAAATGCATGCAACTATTTTCCCCATCTGCTGTTTAAGGAACATTATGGAACAGTGAGAACTTTTTTTTTTTGGTTTGGGTTCTGTTCTTTGAGTGCATCTTTTGTGAAGCATGTGTTTGGCTGTTAGTTGCAATTTCATCTTAGCGGCCTCTTTGATGACATGCATTTTTGAAACAGATGCTTGTGATGATGGAGTGACTTTTTCCAGGGTTAAATGGGGCCTCCAAGACATAGCTCTGACTGACTGCTGCTAGGGTCACTGAAACTACTTCAGTGGTTTCATTTTAGCTCCCTGAATGAGACCCCTTACGATAGTTTTAGCCTTCAGCCACATTCTTTTGCTTCAGAAGAGACTTTTCTATGCATGCAGAGGACAGTTTTCTAGCAATGCAGACCTGACTAGTTTTCTTTTTTTCAGAGGCATTATAATTAACCATATGCATGGGTCACATATTGGTCCACCTGCCAAAAACCAATACACAGCAGCAAGTGAATATTGTTGGCCAAATTTTTACAAGCCAGAGTGATCTCCTAGTCTGCAGCCATCTCTCGTCAAGATGTGCACATGCCTTCATTCAGCACTTAAGAATGCTTGCAAGAGAAGAGCAGCCGAGTTCTCTGCTTGAAGTCTTTCAGGGATTGGTGTTCAACTCATGGTTCATCAAGGCCATAGTCTTATGTTTCATGTTTTATCATTTGATCTCCCAGTGCTTCAGATCCTTCTGTACATAACGAGAATAATGCAGCCTCCCTGATCTTACAGTCTGCTCTTTTAAGGTGTGTCTTTGCAAGGACTGGGAAGCACTCAGATATTATGGTCCAAAGTGCCATTTCATGGTCCTTAATTTTACTCCTGTATACAAACTGGTCTGTCTATGCTTATACTCCCAAGGAGTCAAAAGCATCATTCAGAACCAGCAATTGTCTCTCTTCAAGGCTTCAAGACAACCTCGCTATTTATGCTCCAGGTCATTTGTCTATTCCTCTTCAAGTTCACCTTACAGGTTGTGTTGTATCAGAATAAGATAGAAGCAGGTCCACACAAGTCTGAGATCATTGTCGTTTTCCACATGTCTCAGGGTGCAAATACTTCACAGTCCCTAGCACGCCTACCTTTACCTCACTACTGTGAAGCAGGTAAGAGCTAGTACCCCTTTTACAGGTAACATTCCCTGCCTTTTCAGCAGTAGTTGTAGAGGAGCACTGAAAAAACAGGTTGATATCAGTCTCCCTGTTTTTTTCTGAGAAGAAATGAAGAAAATAGTACAGATCAAGTGCATAATGCCCTTTTTTAGCTCTGAAGTGAGATTTAAATGGAGTTCAGGTGCCAAGTCCATGTGTGGAATCTTGCTTTGTGGAGCACTCACATCTTCCAGCTTTGCCTAGGAAGGGCTTCCCAAGCACTAGGCGTGTTTCTGCATATGTTCAGGGCAGCCTCTGTTCTGACAAGGCTCATCCACCCCTAGATCAGCTGTTCAAGAGTTTAATCTGATGGAACCAGTAAGTCCTAACCCAGCTTTCTGCTACAGTCTAATTCAGGTGTCATTTGTAAACTGGTTTTGGTAAGATGTATGTAGTGCATGTCAAGTCAATCTGTAGTGTTAATAATACCACTGTAGGAGCCTTAACAAATCTCCAGAGTTTACTCCTGAGCAGTTCACCTAGTTTACCTGGAATTCTTGAAAAAACACGTCTCCGTTCTACTTATTGTTGATGTCCAGACATTGTTTTGGCTAAAGCAAAACATCTGGATCTCTGAGGATGTTTGTGATTATCTTCTCACCAGACATTGCTTCCCATAGGGTAAAGATACTACTGATTAATTTGTCCTTATGCAAGGCAAGAAGAATTTACCGGGAGCCAGAAACCACACCATCTTGTACCAGAGAAGATATGGGTAGAAAACATTTGGGAGAGAATGAGCATGCAGTTGTAGAAATAGCAATTTTTAAGACCTCGGAGGAATGAGGCCTCGTGTCAGTGCTTCAGGAGAGAGAAATCAAGGGTCAGAAAAGAAATGGAGGCATTGTGTTCCAGTTCCCTATAAAAAGCAGTAAATAAATAATATCCAATATTCAGGTTACCCTGTATTTATTAAGTGTGATGATCAATTAACTACAGCTATAAGTTAAAGACTCTGTAAATTTGAAATTCACTCCATTTATTTAAAGAAAGAGTGGAAAATATTTTTAGTCCCAGCACCTGCTGTTGAATTCCCCTGCTTTTCAGTGGTTTTACTGTTACATTCTCCAATTTTAAAAGAAGCGAAGCAGACTAGACACATGATATTGTCAAATGCCCAAGGTAAATAAACCAAAAAATATTAAGAAAGATATATAATTTTCTGTAACAGCAAAGGGAATATTAAGTGAACAATATTAAATACAGAAAGGACTCTGGCAAAGAAGTAGAAGGTTGAATGGTGTCCCTTTAAAACAAATGTTCAAAATGTCCACTGGATTGTAATGGGTGGAATCTGTGTTGCTTCAGCACAGAATGTGGAGTATGACTCAGTCTTAATTTATGCTGTAGATTAATTACACTTTTGTGATGTGAATCAGATATCTCAGGTTTTGTAAAATCACCTTTATTAGCCCCATATGAATGCTCAGTGCCAAGACCACCCAGTGACATGGCTTTACTTTGAAGAATGGAGGAAACTATGTAGACTTAAATTCTCATGCAAATGCTGATTCTCAAATTCCTAAATTACAAAATGGGAAGATGGAAACTTATAGCACATTACAGTAAAAAACACTGTTTGCACCTCGAAGAGAAAAAGTCACTAGTGAGGTTCCCTTCTGCGTTTCCCTGTGCTTCTGGGGGATGTCCCCAGAAGGGAACAAAAGAGCTCTAATCTTAAAGGTAATTATCACACATCCAGTACTTCCAGCCCAGGTCATTATGTAGGTGGTTTAGAAGTTGCATCATTGAATCCATTCTGTTGTTCTGGAAGGGAAAGACCTAAAATGGGAAAGAAGGCCAGTACCATGTTAACTACTTAAGAGGTCAAACAAAATCTGACTGCAGCCAGCAATGTTTGGATTTTTCCTGTGGCTCAGAGAGCAAGCTGTAAATCATCCAGCAAATGTGCTCTCTACAGGGGGGTCAGAGGAGAAAACGTCTGCCCATACAGGGCCACTTCAGTCTGTCTTAATTAATTAATTAATTAGAAATTGCTGCCAAGTTCTTAAGAAGTGCCCAGAAGCACCTAGTCTGATGCACGAGGTCTCCTGCCTCATCCTGGGCTGGTGGGTTCATATCCGCCCCACAGCCTTCTGCATTAACTGTGACATGGAATATGCAGAAATGAAGGGAAGAGCACTCTCATGAAGCATTTGCTTATCTTCTCTTGATGAGTCTACACTTCTTAAGTTTTTAATCTCAGCCTGAAGAGGACTGTGAAAACCTTGAGAGGGAGAGAAGTGCTCACTCCTTTTCTGGTTTGTGTCCAGCCCACAGGATTAAAAATAAGTCTGTTCCAGCCTTATCCTGATGACCATTTGTCTATTTGCAAGAAAGGAGATAGGATTTATAATGCCGTGAAGAGCATAAAACCAGCACACCTCCACTGCACTCAGTCTCGGTGGAAAAGCCAACAAAGCAGGAGGTAGTGAAACTTCCCTGCAGAGCATAGCAGCATAAGAGAAGTGCATGGCATAGGGAGGGGTGGTGGAAAGCTGCACTAGCATTTCCTGACCTGCACTTTTCCTGTGAATATATATTAAAATATATGCATAGATCTGGGTCTCTGTATTTATCAGTCTCCAAAGCTACCAAAACTACAGTGTTTGTCAGTAATAACAGGAACTGACTTTTAACAAAATCAGCTGTTCTGAGACACATTGAAAAAGAAGAGTCATTTTATAGATGTGGGGAAAATTCTTTTCACCTTAATGTACATGTAGGTCTACTGAGTTTGAGGCTGATTTCTGACAGAATAAAGCGAACAAATATAAGGAGAACTCCATGGTGCACTAAGCATGCTGAACTTTACAGCTACCTGCACTCATGACATTTTCAGTGTTTCAATATTGTCTGTGATGGCAGCAATCTGCAAAATGGATGGAAATGATTTCTCATTTTTCTCTGAAAATGCTGTCTACCAACCTGACTTTACTGAAAAGAATTTAAATTGGAGCCGGCCTGGGTATTGGGCTAATACACTGGCTTCCTGCCTTCACCTTGAGCTTTTTTTTCCCCTAGGCATAGAAAAACTCAGCAGTTTGCTTAAAAATGAAGAAGTCGTGACACCTAGCGGTGAGTTAAACAACGATAACTTTTGTTTCAAGGACTCACAGTTGTTTTCCATAGGTATATTGTTCTCAGTGAGATTGCAATGTGAGAGGTGTGGACATTACCCTCACCACTCCAAACATCCAGGCAGCCACGCTTTTCTTTTTACAGTCGCATGTAATGCCCGTGTCTTTTTGCATCTGACTCCTGCTCTTCTCTACAGAAGGCTGTGTTTTCATTAAGGCTTAGTGTGCAGCCTCTGGTCATGCTCCTTATTGAACATGACGTTTTGAATAGCCATGTATACTGAGATCGGGCTAAGTGCTTTGACTTTAGAGAAAAAGGGAGCGTGGCAGAGTCCTGGCATAAGACCAAACGGGAATTTCAGTTCTTTTTTTCTTGTTGAGAACTTATTCATCAAGGCTGTTTTTAGAAGGTGACTCAAAACTTTATTGTATGGCATGCAGAAAATTCCTGGCATGCAGTTTAAAGTGACTCAGTTGCTGGCAAATTCTTTTGCTTTTGAAGACTACTCGGAGTCTGCCTTGGTCAGCAGCAGTCAAAAAGCGCATACTGGCTGTGATACTATGACAAGAAGTCGCACTGAAAAACAGTAAACCAGTCTAGACATGTGCAAAAAAGCTATAGGTTCTTTCCAAACAGTGGCAAGCCTTGGAGATTGTCATTGTTTTTTAGGGAAGCAGAACAGTGTTGAGTTGTGCTAGTGGTAACTAGGCTGCAGTCACCAAGTGGAAAGCTTTCTTGGCTTGTTGAGCTTGCTGTTTGGGGACCAGCCATATTTTATCACAAGAATGAGTTTCAGTGCAAGAGATTTCAAGTCAAAACATCACAGTATGTTGTTCGGGAATCTGGGTGCATGCTTCTTTGCATCTGTAAGAGTTGTTAGCAGTGCAGCCTTCCAGTTTCATGTCCATATTTGTGCATGCTATATCAAGCATACTTTCCATTGCCTTCAACGTGACAAACTCCTTTCCCCTCCTCTTTCAGAATAGGTGCATGATAGAGTTGCATGTTCTAGCCAACAAATGGGAACTAAATTACTTGAATATACATATTTTCTTCATCTAAAGATTTATTTTACCACGTCCACATGTATTTAGTACCTGTAACTTCCCCAGTTTGCTGTACTGGGTATAATTAACTATTCTACCACCAGAGTGTCTGGATATAAGGCAAGTGAATGTAAAAACATCAGTTCTGTCCAAAATGTTCCAGTTTCCATCCCATGAATCATCAACATGTGGCCTATGTTGTGCCAATATTAATAACCATTGCTCATGGCTTTCAAACAACTCAAACTATTTAAAAATTAATTCTGTTTACAGTACCTTTTAGAGGAAGTATTTTGTAAAAGTGAATAACTCAGACTGACTAGTGGCTACCCACAAAATATGACTATCCAGTAACAAAATGAATCGTTTAGAATTAGTTGGCAAGGACTGGACGTGTTGTTGGAGAAAACATCAAGCAGAGATCAGATCCTACAACTGGGAGTCCTGGGTTCTCTTTCCACTGTTGCACACATTTGCCATGCTGCTTTGACATAGGCAGGCCTAACTGCAGTGGCTTAGGCTGCTACTAGCCCATGTCGTCCTGAATCACATTGTTTACTTCTTTACACTGGGCTGTACTCTGTGGGGCTAAGGTTAAGTGCCCTATTCAGCTGTCATTGCTAGAAATACTTGCAGTTGGAGTTGGAGCCCATAGGCTTATGCTTTGCGTCGTTTTTTTTGCCTCTGTAAAATGGAGATGGTCACCAGCTGATGCATGGCAAGCTTGTCTGAGGTCCCTGGTGTGGGCCAAGGGCCGGTATTACTTCAGTCTTCACTGGCAGTGATGCCACTGCCATTGCTGAAGAGAAACAACACAAAATGGAGAAGTGATACTAATACTTGGAGCCATATAGCCTGAAATGTGTAATGCAGTCCTGGGCAGAACAAGTGCAATGTCTGGCAGAGCAGGAAGCTACATCCTGCTAAATGCTTGGGGGCCACTTTTTCCATTTTGTATTTGTCATTGCTGCTACAAGCTCTAAGCAGCCTCAAAACAGTCACAAACAGAAGTAAATCTTTATTCTTCTAGCCTCGCTCTAGGAGAAACAGCTTGACAGGTTTATGACATTTTTGGAATGCCAAATGGAAGTGACTTTGGGGTCTAGATCCAGCAACAATGAGGTGTTTGATCATCTTCATGCCAGGCAGGGTGTCTGCTACAGTCTGTGTGGTACATAGGTACACCAGAACCTCTGCTATCTCTTGCTCTTGCATTTTCATGATTCCCCTACTGACAGACAGAACACAACAAGCATTGTGAAGTATAAAGTAGGTGTCAAAGATGACACTGAAAAGCCAATGTCTAGGCAATAAGAAACCATCTTGCACAGGATTTTAAATACTCAGCTAGGACATGCATTTTAAGCTAGACTATATTAATAGAGTATTAAGTTACTGAGTGCATATGTGATATGGATAGTGAACCCCTGGAGTATCAGACTCACTTGGATGATTAAGTCTGCAATCACAGAGTCACAGAATGGTTAGGGTCAGAAGGGACCTCTGGAGATCACCTAGTCCCACCCCACTACTCAAAGCAGGTCCATCAAGAACAGATTGCTTAGAACCATGCCAAGTTGGGTTTTGAATATCTCCAAGGATGAGGACACACAGCCTCTCTGGACAACTTGCTTCATTTCTGAATCACCCTTGCAGTAAAAAAAAAGTTTTTTTCTGATGTTTAAATAGAATTTCTTGTATTTCAGGTTTGTGCCTCTTGCCTCTTGTACCTCCACTGGATACCACTGAGAAAAGTCTGGCTGTATTTTCTTTAAACTCACCAAATCAGGTATTCATACCTATTGATAAGATTTCCCTCTGATCCTTCTCTTCCCAAGGGTAAAGAATCCCAGCTCTACTGTCAGATGCTCCAATCTGTTAGTAATCTTTGTGGCCCTTCACTGGACTGGCTCCAGAACGTTCACATCTCTCATGTACTGGGGAGCCCAGCACTGTACACTGCACTTTAGATGTGGCCTCACCAGGGCTGAGAAAAGGGAAAGGATCACCTCCCTTGTTCTGCAGGCCACACTCTACCTTATGTGTCCACAGAGACTGTTGCTGCCTTTGCTGCAAAACCACATTGCTGGCTCATGTTCAACTTATTGTCCACCAGGACACCCAGGTCTGGTGTCTGATGTCTAGTTCCATGTTAATGCCCAGTTGTAGCTGCAGCTTTCTTCAGCTTGCTAGATTTAATGGCTTGAATTTCTCTGTAATACATAGATTAATATGCCCAGGTCTGTTGAATTGCATGGACTGTTAAAATCAATGCTATTTAATTTTCCACTGGCGTTGAGAGGTCTAAAAAGGCCTCTAAGCTGTTGACCAGTTTAGCAGGCTGAATCCATATGTAACTGCCATGAGCAAAGAGAACCAGCAGTGAGTTATTGTGTTTTCTGGTGAACTTGGATAATGCCAAACTTTGTGCTGTGCCATAAGTTTTAATGGCATCCTAACAACTGCAGAATTTCTCGAAATGAGGGAGGAACCTCCTTTCCTAGTAATCTGGTTGTTGTCCTTCTTGTAGACCGAACAATGAAGTGCATGCACATTTGGGCCACCTCTCAGCCCTACATTTCTCAGCCCAACAACAGAAAGGAAAATTCACCCTTTCCCTAGGAGTGAAGTGAAATCCTTCTACAAAAACGTAACTACCTGCATTCTCCAAAGAGCAACAAAAGTGGATACAGTGGGTTAAAGCACCAAAAACAGGAAATACCCCTAACCAACACTATATGTCATCACATAACCTAGATTTCAGTCAAGAATTTGGGTGTTGTTTTAGATAACAATGTAGAATATGTGTTCATCATTAATCTTCTTGAACATTTGTTTGGCCAGAAACTGTCTCTGATCAACCAACTTACGTAAACAGGTCTATGCTTCAGACAGAAGTGGTAAGATGTTATTCCAAGTACTTGCATTATAGGGAATCTCTCCTTAACTCTAATGAGATATAGCTAATGACAGCCTCTGCATTGATAGCAGTACTCCAAAGACTTTTATGTTCAGTTTATATTTTGAAATGAAATTAAAATTTATCTTGGATCAAAGGGGAGAAATATTGCCTCTAAAAAATCTACCATTTGTCTCTACCAAGTATCAAACACTTGCATCTGGCTTGCAAATAACTGGAAAACTTTTTCTTCTGTCATTACCAAATGGCATGCATTGCATTCATTGCAGCTGAACACCCTGGAGAGGTTTCCACTCGTCATTTAATTTTTCACGGTTATAGGATCATATACAAAAATGAAGGAGAAAATAAGACCAAATAAACTTTGTTTATTTAAGGAAAATAAATGTTGCATTGTATTTGTCTCAGCTAATCCTGGGCACAATTGGTGTATTTCATTTATATTTGAAAATGTAGTCACATAAACTTTCAAAAATTTTGCTTGCAGAATGTTGGTGGAGTAAATTAAAACATGCAAGTTCCTACAGGCTCTTCCTCCCCAGAGCCAGTCTCTTCATTCCATTTTGTTTCAGAACAAAATGAGAACAAGCAAGTGACTGTAGTCCTGCCAGCTCAGGGGCAGTGCAGGAGTGGGGGGTAAGGGAGTTGTAATCGCTACAGCTAGTGACTGGCTGTGAAACTTCTTTGTCTCTATTTCCTCATTTCAAAAATGTAAAATATATCTAAGAACTAGCCAAGAACCGTATTCTTACTCACTGCTGGGGAAGTTTGTGCTTCTCAGTCAAAAAGAGTTAATGCTTTGATTGCCTGAAGGTTAATCTAAGACTTAACTCTCTGATAGAAATCATGTCCAAATATAAGGAGTCCCAAGTCTGCGATAAACACAGCCGTTAGAAATATTTATCATTGAGTTAGAGCATTGAAGAGGATTAGTCTCAAATGTGCCAATTCCAGAACACAGTATCTTAATTGCATTACATATTTTGGACACTGTCATGAAATGCTTCTGATGATCATGGAGATACAGAACTCTTAATATATAGGTTTTTTGTTTTTTTTTTTTAATCTGGAACTCAGTTTAACCATGATGATTGTTCTAAAAGTTTCTTACAAAATTCTGCATTTGATTCTGGGAAAATAGTACAGAAAAGACTGTGTTGATAGACACATAAAGTAATAAGGAAAGGACAGAAGGTAAAGCGAAAAGAATAAGGGAAAATAGACAACTGCCCTGGTTCTTCATATTTCAAATGCCTGGGGCAATGAAAAGAAAACAGAGATACTTTTGAAGGTGGAAGGAGAGTTTGGTAGCTTTAGAAAGGTGACAGCTGCTATAAATGACGTGGCAGATGCTGCTTCTTCTTCTCCCTCTTCTTGACAGAGAAGTTCCCCGTTCAGCTGCATTTTAATGGTGGCACTGCTAAAGCCAGATTTGCAGAGCTTGCAGCCAGACAATCAGAAATACCAAGAAACAAAATGAGCTAAAATAAAGCATCCACTTCCAATTTCAAAAGTATTAATGCCAGTCCTTTTCCGCTTGGAATTCTGTCCTGGTATACAGAACTGAACAATGGTAAGTCTTCAATATACTGTTTTTTCTCCCAAGTATTGCTTTGCAGTCCCTTCACTTACGCAGTTTGGCTTGCCACACTGCTGTCATAACAAAGTTTCATTTAAAGATATTATCTTGTTGGTATCTACAAATGATTGAAATCCATAGTAGTCTAGATTGGTTGTCTGGAGTTGTCTGAAATTACAAAAATCCATCTTAGGCCATTACATAAGCTTGTTTTGAAAGCAAAAAGAAATTAGAAGCAGATAGGTTGGCTGGTATAAAATGGATAGGTTAAAACAATTCTGATAGTGAGTATTTAAAGCTATTGAAGTCATGCAATGATTACAACAACAAGAAAAATGGGAGGAAATGTTTGCAGTTGGAGTCACCAAAATGTGTTTTAAGTAATGTTCATGGAATGTGGTTGTCAGCTTTCATGGTGTTTATCTGAGGGTCACTAAACAAAGGCAAGGGAGAACTGACTGGGAAGAGCTAATGTCATCATGGCTGTCATCCTAGTGTATCCCAGGGCGATCCATCATTACACCGACATGCTTCCAATATAAACCTGCTCTGGTGCTAAGCCTGGATTTTGGATGGATTTCCACAGTGAGAAAAACTCACCTGAGAGCACTCATTTTCTGAGTCACAGCTCTGGAGCACTTTCACTATCTGAATAGCTTTGGGGACAGGAATGTCAAAGGTGTCAGCAACTAAGATCTTGAGCTTTTTTTTTTTTTTTTTTTCCCAAAATAAAGCGCAAAATCTGGACAGCTTCAAGGCTTCCTCTTACAATTTGGAAACTTGGTTTTCCAGGATTCAGTATTCCTTAAACTTCAGATATACGTAGAAGTTTAAGAAGGCAAACAGAGCCAAACACCTTCAAGTCTGCAGTCAAGATAATTTTGTTTTGATACTGCCAAAATGTAACATTTAGATTGCAGCATTTTTTTATATTTTCTCTTCCGAAACCATATTCATATTTCCTGTTTTTCCTTCTGAGGTGGTATTATTTCCTTTCCCCTCTTCATTCCATCATTCCCTAATTTCCATCCTAAAGAAAATCATGACTATGAGAAGCTCCATCATTCAGCAACATGGGAAGAGTGGAATTGTCATGAAAGGTGCAATAAACTGATGTAGCAGAAGTGGGCTGAAAGAATCTGGATTACTTGGAAATGGGATCTTAGCCATGAACAAACATCGATATAATGGAAGGAGAAGTAGGTTGGGCAATGACCAGTCAGCTTGAATATACTCATTTTTCTCGGAAGCATGACACATTTTCTTCATGCTCTGCTCTGTAATGGATAAAATTTAAACCACCATGATCTTCGCATCGAGCCTGCATCTGGAGAATTTTAGAAGTCTTGCCAGTTGCTCTGGATGTTACTGTTTCAGTAAGTGGAGATCTGCAACATGTTTGTTGAATTTCTGTTTGTTTCTCTCTAATCTATGAGGGAGCCAAAAGAGTTATATAAATTTAGAAGGAGATTGGATAGAATATTTACCTAAATTAGTACTGACTGTCCTACAAAAAACCTAAAGAGATGTAAAATACAGACAGACCAGATCAGGCCTGAAGCTACTTATGAACAATCGAAACTCAGGTGGAGGTTTGAGGTAGTGTTCAAAGTGGTCTTGCTATGAGACACACGCTGTAGGAAAGGAGTTAGTTTTCTCTTTCATAAATGTAAGTTAACTGAATTTATTTCACATTTATTCTGCACACAGTACTGGCAGTAAAAATATAGCAACACTTGATACTGTGTTTTTGAGGACCTAAACCACTGCCTGTTTCTGAGTATCTTTTGAGTGTTCAAGCTGTCTGAAATCTGACTATGCATCCAGCTTTTGCAAATGGGCCTGTCTCTCCAATGGGCCTCTCGTAGTGATCCACACCAAAATCCTGACTCCAGCTGTCCCTGTTTTGAGGACATTCCCATGATAAATCTGAATGTTGCTGCATGATCTTGCCCACAGAGGCAGACAGCAGTGTCTGTCTACTGCTGGTAGTAGGCACTTTAGAAGTTTCCGGGAGCTTTGCCTGTGCTCAGAGGGTGCAGCCAGGCTGTTCTCAAACTGCCTTCAGGGTCATGCTGAGGAAACACCCTCTTGGAAGCTGCTTGGCTCGTTGTTCCGTCAGTCTAAAATGTCATTGTCTGAAAGTGTCTCATTCCTCTTTGTGTATGCAAGTACCATGGGAACACTTACAGCTCAATCTTGTTCAGATACCACGCACAAAAACAGAGGAAATAACAATGTTTGGGTCTTTCAAGAAAATCCACAGTGTCCAGATTTCTTTGGCAGACATTTCCACTTTGTTTTTCCAGGCTGAGAAGCAAGGAAGTACCCTTTCCACCTCTCTGTCACTGCCAAGTAAAAGGCTGATGACACTTGGACTCACAAAGAAAAAAAATTAGAAGTGGAAAAACACTTCCAGGTGACCCAAAGGGGAACTGCGTCCTCTACCTGCTACTGTGTTCCTCCACATGTTTTACCTTCTTTCTGCAGGTTAAGTGAGTCACTGCATTCTTCTGCCATTAACTTATCTTCTGTTTTCTCTGTGTGCACAGCAAATCTCTGATGCTTGTGGGACTGTTCCAAGTTCAATAAAATTTTATTTTGTGAAGGTTTTAAGATTCCTCGAACTCCAGTCAAGATCTGGAGCCAGAGGGGGGCTCAGTTTGCATAAAATCAAAGCTCTGCCACAGGCAAGTGACACATATAGCCCATTAATTAAGTTCTCAATCTGAAAGTGTTATTTTCTATGTGTGAAAAGTCAGCTTAACTGACTATAAACTGTTGCTGAAATTTTAGCTGGCATTATGCACACATAGTCCTGGCTGGTGTAAGCAGAAAGTATTTGCACAGACATTCATTGTCCTGACCCACAGACAGAGTTCAAACAAATGCTGATGGGAAAATTAAATTAGGAGTACAGGATATTGGACTTCATTCTCTGCATTCAAGCTACTCAGATGGCAGAATCTGAAATTTATATGGCATTGTAATTGGTCATGAACAAAGTCAAAATGATTCCAGGGTTTGATCCAAACAGATTTCATACATGAATATTTAACGTTAATAAAGCTTGCCAGAAGGAGAACTCTGAATGTTGAAACTTTGCACTCATTTGCAAAACAAGGAAAGCAACAAGGGTGAATGGTGGAAGCTTATGCACAGTGTCCTATTGAACATTCCTCGTGTGCTACTCTGTATTGTCCTATGGTGATACAGAAAGCAGCTGAAATTTCTACTTTTTCATTAATATTATGGATGACTACCTTTTTCTTTAATTCTTGTATCTGTATCTGCCTGCATGCATAAAGTTAAATTAGCTATGGCAAAGGAGTATAGCGCTATGAAAAAAGTTTTTAGCCCAGGTGGCCAAACTGAAAAGTAGGGGAGAGAAAGTCATTCTAGGAAATATGGCCCTGGAAATAAAATTAAAAATGAGGGTTAACCAAAGCATTTATTTTAACATAACTATGAGTATTTTATTTAGTGTTTGGTTCAAAAACTTTTTTTGGGGCCATTTTTAGATACATATAAATTTCAAATTTCTAAAAAGAAAGAATATAAACATTTCATTTTTTATATGTTCAAATGAAACATGCATGAATGGGAAGAAACAATGGCAATGCTATTTACCAGACTCAAAAACATCTCAAAACTGCAATTTTTTGTTTGTTTTCTATTCTTTATAGCAAATAATTCAGTCTCAAAAATAATCCATAAAGGTATCACAAAAGTGTTATCTTTTCCTTCATCTGATTCTCTGTTAACACCTACCCCTCTCCAAAAATAACCAGAAGGTATAAGTACAACGTCCATCCCCAAGTCCAGTCCCCATCCCAACCCAACAGGACTTGCATCATCACGTTTCTCCAAATCCCCCTTTCCAGGAATTCTGAAATGAATAGTAATTCAACTTTCTTGATGTCAGTCTTCATCTCATTTTTATAGAAACCTGTGTTGAAGATGGAGCAACTACTGAAAACCTAAAGCAAATCTCAATGTAAAACTTTGTCCAGGGTCTTATGCGTACCCCAGTTTCTGTCACATAATACATGCCTGTTGTTCACTATTAAAAATCGGCAAAGTGGGAATTGCTGGTCTCACAGAACACAACAACAGAACAAGCTTTTCAGACTTTGTTTACCTGAAATATGGCACCAACCATTGCTCTCCTCTCAGTAAAAACCTTACTGGCCCATGCAGAAAGCATAGACCCTTCCTAACAGTAGCTTTCATCCTGCCCTACAGAACTGAAAGACTTCAATAATAAGCTGATCTCTGCAGCCACTGCTTTCCAGAATTGCAGTTTTAGCATTAAATCTAAATTTCTTCGTAAGTCCGAAAAGACTAAGAAGATCTTCTCCCTTGTTAGTACCACTCCTTGCTCTAGGCCTCTGTGCCCTGCAAGAAATCATACTAATGTTTGATCTATGACTTTTGCTGCACAGACCCCTAGCTTCAAATTCAGCTCTTCTTCCTTAGCCTCTTAAGGAACTAATGTAAAACCAAGACCTTGATCATATTTATCATATTTTACCAGACCAGTGATCCTAAGCCTCTCTCCCAGTTGTCTCATCCTTAGCTGATTTGCTGTTTTTTGTTGCAGGATGAATTATACATTATTCATTGTCAGAAGAATTAGTCCAGAAATTGTAACCTGAGGTCTGGCAGGATCCAGCAACAAAGGCAATCCTCCTTTCCTCTACTTTCCAAATGGAAACCACATATCCAAATACAGCCTTCACTTGCAGGTAACCTTACTCACCCTGTCCCAAGTCAATACAATCCAGATGTTGTTGCAGCTACAGGCATCAACCCTCACCTCAGTCATTCCATGTCAGACTGATAGGATCCAACACTTAGTTTAGCACTCCATCTTCTTTTTTGCAGAAAAAAAAAAAAGATGCTGCCCCTTAGGATAGGCTTCTAGACAGACTAGCAACTGCCACAAACTTCAGACTTAATGCTAAGCCAAGCAGCTTTCTGGCCTCAGCCCTAGCCATCTCTCTGAATTCTCTAGGACCTGCCAGTGAGTTCAGGTCTGTGTCCTCTTCTACCCTGAACTCTATCTGCATAACTGCTGGATGCTTTATCTGCAGTCCTATCACACCTTAATCACTGACGGTTCATTGCTGAAAAATCACCCCTAAATGAAGGGCAAAAGTCTGGCAGGGTTTAGCAATAAATTTTTGTTTACAACCTCTACTTTCTTACAGCCTGACCCTTCGCCCAACCCTGATCTTAATATCTGATGGTAATAATAAGCCTACCCATCCTCTATTCAGTGCTACAGTGTGTAGGCTGTATTCTTCCTTGCCAACCTCACCCTGATGGACAGGATTCATTAATAATCTCAGTTCTGTGTCCTCTCCTTTCTTGCCCCCTTACTTTAAACATTTACTTCATTACAGACTTACCAACTCCCATATCAGAGCCAATCATCCTTTCATACATGAGCCCCGACTCCACCTCTGCAGGACCACACATTAAAAGCAGGTCTGCCATTTGTTGTTAGGGTTAGGATTCTGGAGGGACAACCATGACAGTCACCTTCGTTATAGTTTATCACTCCTGTTGCCTCTAGGATACGTCATCAGATCTTCACTCCTACAAAAAAACTCTGAAATAAGGACTGCAGGGCTGCTGTGGTGCAGTGATACATGCAATTCCACAGACTGTTTTCCTAAATCCAAACCATGCATTCAACCTTTATACTACCTTTAACAGTAACATTACTGCCACCAGTTTCCATCACAGCTAGACAGAAGGCATAAATCCTTGCCATCACCAGCCCTCATCCTAGACCTACCACATTAAGAAGATCCTACAGTAAATTTATGTGTGCAGGTCATCCTTTCTTGAACCCTAACCCTAACTGTAGCTGCACGTCACCTCTGCCACTCCAGAGCATTTACCTTAATCCCAGCCATAACTGTAACCTTTAAGTGTAAGCAGTCGCTTCTTTCTACCACAGAACTAATCACCTGGCAACTAATCATGTGTACTGCTAGAAGGACAAGTTCTGAAATTAGATAGCAGAATGCCAATACAGCAGAATTATCTTCCAGTGGTGTTTCTTTTCTTCCATCATTGTTTGAAAACACACATATTTCAAAAAGTGTCTGTTGTCAGTTTCAACTGCATTTTGTTTTGAGCAATGGGTTTTAATTTTGGTGTAGCTTCAGTGCTTTAGCAAACCCTGGACTAACAGACAACCCTTGTTTTGTGGTTTGCTAAAAAAAGGAAAAAACATGTGAAGGCTTATTCAGTATAAGGAGTGCCATGCTTTTCCAGATCTGAGCTGTATAGTGATGGGATTTTTATATTTATCTTTCCTCTACATTTGTATGTGCTAGAGGATACTTCAATTTATTCCAAAAGCGTTGAATAGATTAATAAAACTGTATTCTCTCTTTTCATCTGTAAAACTCTGCTAAGAGCACTCACCCCTCTAATCTAGTGCTGACTGAAAACTTGTGATTCCCATTAATTTTAATAGGCACTGGAGCAAATTCCAAACCAGTACGCTATAAAACTAACAGCATGACAAAATAATGTCTCAGAATTAGCATAAACACTTCTCTCTATAGATACATTTCTTTGAGAGCAATTCACTGGAGAAAATATACTCCACAGGTTTTCCTAATCATATTTCTTTTTCGGTAATGCACGAAGTCATTCCCCAAGGGCAATGTTTTGTTCCCATTCAAGTCAAAGATAAAAATTCTCTTGAGTTTCATGGGAACAAGAGTATTCTAAAAATAAAATTGTTCCTCTGATAACCTCTAGTGGATTTTTTTTCTCAGAAAACAAACACAACAAAGATGACATTTTCATCAGTTCCATTTCTGTCCTTGGGGTGTAATTCTGTTCAGTGCAAACTCAGCTTAGGGATAAGTGAAGGCACTTTATGTCTTCTCATGTATCCTCTGGATTGCCCTGAGGCTAAATTGTCCCTTACTGGTGCTAATTTACAGCTGCTTATAGGTAGCAGCATGGCTCAGGAACCTCCCTATAAGTAGGAAAAAACAGTTGATAGTCTTATACTGCATTTTTGCAGGGCAACTCTTTCTTGGAATCTTACGATTTCTGCCGTGACTACGAGAGAACAGGCTGTGATTCCACTCATAATCACTGTGAATCCTTCCTGAGGATGGCAAGTAACAGAGCTGCCACAAAGAAAGGTGGAACAAATTACTAAACTTGTGTCCTGGCCACACATTAGCATTCAAAAAAGAATTAAAATTATTACATAGATTCAGCAATAGGACCACCAAGGCCACTGTGCTTGAGACTCTAGCCATAAATTCCTTGGCTACGTACGAAGTCCCACAACAGACTTTGTGACCCAAGCCTTCCAGGAGAGAGGGGAACATTAAAACTTTTCAAATCTTACTTTATGTAAAACAGTGAGCAATCTGTTTGTGATGAATGCTCCCTGTGTGCTGTGGTGTTCTGTCTCATCTGCAGTTTACTCTTGCAGTTAAACAAGGCACTGCAGGACATCTCCTAATGTCTTTTGGACACTTCTTTGTCATTCTGCATGAATATGTAGTACCTCTGTTACCGTACTGCATGGAGGTACTTAGCTGGGTGACCATGCTGGGCTCAGCAAACACCATTAGAATTGGTGCTCCACTGTTCGTTTAGTTACTTAAGTGGAGTGAGGGGGAGGACCACACAAACACAATCCATGCCTATCAAAAAGTGGTGTCAGCCTTTCCTACAAGACATTTGCAACTATCTCTGCTCAAATAAATGCTGCCCATCAGGCTGCCTGCTGGAACAGAAGCTGCCAACACCAGCACTGAGAGAAAGGGAAGACTTCAAGATGTGACTCAATTATTTCAAAATAACCTGCACGTTGGTAACAATAAGCAAGACCAGAGTAGTTACAGACCCCATGAGAGTTGTGTCTGTAATTGACACTCTTGCATGCAAAGGTGAGGCATAGAACAAAAGAAAATGAGCAAATTGGTAGCTCTTAATATTTTTCCACGTTCAGTGATTTTGCGTGAGAAAAGGGTGTTTGCTCATATAGGCACTTCACTGCTTCATTGTTGTGTTTTACTTAAGGTGGATTGTGTTTCATAGTGGGACTTTAGATGAAAGCAGTGTAAGAAAAGGCCATAGAGAAGGCTGCTGAAGATGCTTGGGAGAACTATCATAGGCATGTGTCATGACGGTGTGGTGAGGCAAGTGAGGTGTTGTGTTCTGAGTACACCTGAGGTGAACCAGATGATAAAACCTTGAGCAACTCCAGTTAAAACTGAATCCCCTATGGTAAAGGAGAGTGCTGTGCTCTCTTGGCAGCCAAACTCCATTCTGGATTCTCATCACCATCCAGATGGAGAAGTACATGGGGAGACTCCAGAAAGAGTCTGTCTGAGAGTCTTCCCTGATCCAGCCTGCAAAAATTACCACATCCAAACCTTTGACTGCCACCTCATTCAGCCATGTCTCTGCGAGACACAAACTCAGTTATTATTTTATCCAAGATTAAAATATAAGCATTATATTAATCTTTTTATCCTCAGCTTAAGTAAGACAATCTCTAGGATCTGAAACTATGAGCTCCTTATGAGTATCCGTCTTGAAGTATGTGAAAGTACCTGTATTATGCTCTAAACAGAGCACCACTTTGGTTGTTTTAAAGAGCAAATAGGTAGTATTTTTGCAGTTCCTAAAGTAAACTCTTGGAGCCCATTTTCAAACATCCTTTGATATGGCCTTTAAATTTGCAGCTATTATTCAGACAATTCAAATTGAATTTCAGTGAAAATCCATGAATTTTTCATAAGAAAGAAAGAAAGGAGGACGGAAAATTATTACCAACTGAAACACTTCGCTGCATGTACAACAATGGCAGCACGTTTACATTAAGCTGCTGAATTCACTTGAAGCAACTGAAGTCTGAAGAGGAAATCAAGCTTTTAGGCACTCACAAAAGTTAAATGATAAGTATTCAATTTTAATAGTGACAAGATATTAATTTGTATAGCTATTACAGCTTTTACTGAATTTAAGGTTTATTAAAATATCTAACAAACCATTTCAAGCGTTACTTGTACACGTACCAGGCACGAATGTACTTCTAGAGCAATGTGTGTTCCTGACCAGTAGAGAGCAGCACTGGCCTAATCATAGTCTCAGTTGCAGGAGTTGCTCTGCTCTTTCCCTCCCTTCTTGACCCAATAGCTAAAGCCAAAGGGAGATTCCTCCCTACCTTTTCCAAATGGAATGCCTGGTCTCACTACTGAATGTTTTTCAGTGAAGTAAAATTTAAGCATATCTTATCACTGGCAGAAATCTCTCATGATCACCCTACTCACAAAGCTGCTGCTTTGCCTGTTTTCTTCCTTCCAGGTTACCTTTTGCCTGGGAGACCCTCTAATATTTCTCACAGGCAGTGACAATACATAAGTTAAATGCGAGACTCACAGGCAGATGAACATTCTGAGTTGCCTGCAGTGTGCTTTTTGCTTAATATTGCTTTTCCATGGGCTGACCAAGATGGGAATCGCAGAAATGCACCAGCAGGGCACTTGTCCTAGAAAATATTTTATCTTACCTTAAACAAAAATGACCCATGTAGGCAGGGAGAGGTAATACTGCCAAGGTGATAAGCTGCAGATTGTGCACTGCTGCTCACAGAGGATAATCAAAGGAGGTGGCTGGTGCTTCCTTTCTACCAAAGGATTCACCGGCAGAGCTTACTTACTGCCATCTTCATAAGATGCAGTGAATTGATCTAAACCCCTCGTTATTTCAGCTTTTGCTGGTGAGTCAGACCAGCCTCATCACCAGGGGTGATGTGGACTCTGGGCTGACTCTAGCTATCATTCCCAGGCTGGTTCTGCTCTCCTTGCTCGAGTACTATGGGGCCTGACCTTGGCTGGTAAGTAGGGCCCCTGCCCTACTCTCTTTGTTGTCATGCTTGGCTTCCAGCGACCCAGCCCTTAGGGAGCAGCTGGCCTTTGCTGTGCTCTGATCTTGAGCTTTTTTTCACCAGGAGCTCAGAATCTGCAGAAAAATGATGCACAGAAATATGTATTTTTTGCTTTATATATTGCCTGGGCAGTACTATCTCTCCCTACTTGCATGAGTCCTATTTGTTTAAGTTTGGGGATTTTTTTAAAGTGAGCAACAAGACTTTTCCAAGTCAGGCTGCTTTAATGGAGTGATTGTTTTTTAAATCTTTCTTGCTGTCTGAAAAAGTCTACTTCCACTCTTTCATACCCAGAAATTCAACACTGTAGTCAATACCTTCTAGCCAATAAGTGGTTATGGAAAAGATGGCTTTCCTAGTTTAGAAGCTGTAGTACCACTGCTTTAGCAGCCAGGCAGAGCTTTGTTAAGCCTTACAGAGAGTCCAGGTCCAGCAACAGAATGAGAGATAACAAATGAAGATTATAATCAACTTCTCCCACCAGGTAGACCTGTAACTCTTGAGGTAACATCATTCTTCCTACTTTTTTGTACTTCTCTCATGAGCCACAAGTTAGTTTACTTACGACCTTTTTAAAATTGAGTTTTGTGCTCAAAGACTTCAGTTTACTGAAGAATTCCAGTCCCGAGACTTCAAGGTCTTCCAGGAGTTCGTCCTTTTTGTATTCTTGCCTGGTAAGTGAATGCATCTGGCTAGTTTATGAAGGATTCACCTTTGGAGTTAGAATCTTAGAATCATAGAATCATTTAGACGGGAAAAGACCTCCAAGATCATCCAGTCCTACCTTTAACCTAGCACGGCCAAGTCCACCATTAAACCAAGCCACTAAGCTCTGAATCCAAATGTTTTTTGAATACCTCCAGGGATGGTGACTCCACCACTTCTCTGGGCAGCCCTTTTCAATACTTCACAACCCTTTCAGTGAAGAAATATTTCCTAATATCCAACCTAAACCTGCCCTGGCGTAACTTGAGGCCATCTCCTTTTGTCTTCTTAGTTGGCGCTTGGGAGAAGAGACCAACCCCTGCCTCGCTACAGCCTCCTTTAAGGTAGTTGTATAAAGTGATAAGGTCTCCCTTGAGCCTCCTTTTCTCCAGGCTAAACAACCCCAGCTCCCTCAGCCGCTCCTCATAAGACTTGTTCTCCAGACCCTTTACCAGCTTTGTTGCCCTTCTTTGGACACACTCCAGCATTGTTGTGTTGCCTGCTTTGTTCTTAGTTAATGCTGGGCCATGTCATTCTGTTGCTTTTGATGTGGCATACTATTTTCAATTGATAAAGTATATGAAGATCCCTTAAACTTGTTGCATGCAACATCTTTATGGGCACTGAGCACTGGGTCTTTCATTGATGGCTTTTTGTAGATTCTGGGTTGTTTTTTGTTTTGGGTTTTTGTTGTTATTATTGTTTTGGAGGGGAGGGAGGTGTCAATTATTCTTTAAGAAAATAAAAGAGAAGTGTAACAAATCAGAAATTCCTGCTAGTAATTTGTTTGCTAAGAAATATGTCATCTTAATTTTTATGCTCCAATCTACATCATTGTGCCTGTACACATTTTTGGCTATCTTTCCTCCTCCTCAGCCTATGTGCCTTTTTTCTTTCACAAGCAGGAAAGAACAAAAATAATTCATGGCAGGTGAGGTTTTCAGAAGTGAACAGCATTAAGTTAGACCAAAGCTAAACATTTTGGGAAACGGTATCAAATTGTTTGTGTACAAACATGCCAGCTATTTCTCTTATAAAGAGTACCAGAGGGCAAATTAGGAGCTATGTAGAGTCTAATTCATAACTGTTTACTGCAATAGCTTAGGGAATTAGTCACCTTATGTACAAATAAATAAGGTTTTAGCTCTAGGTGGGTCAGAACACTCCTAAACAACGAAATATGGAAAAAAGACCAACTTTCAGACAAGCCTATGTACTTTGTAAGGGTGCTATATGGTGAGTTATTGGTATTCAAAGCAATCCGAGGCATACAACAGCATAAGTCAAACCAGTAGCAGTCAAACCACAGCAGCTGAAGGCAAATATTTAGCACACATAACCATGTTCCAGCAGTTCGTAATAGTAGTTTGTGGCATGACTACCAAGTATAATTTTAAAACAGAGTAAGGTATTATTTATGCATAAAGGAATATGTTGATAGAGTATTTTATCTACAGAGAAGAAGTGTAATAGACATAACTTCTTAGTGGATGCACATTACTGAGGTTCTCTGAGTACCTCTGGGGAGTTAGCACAGGTAATATAGCCCAGCCTTTCTGAGCCTTGGCAAATCTTGGTTTCTGTGGCTGGTCTTTCAGGCTGTTGCCAATGATGGCTAATTGTCAGAGCCCTGTGTACCTCTAAAGAACCCTGGTAAGTGTTGCCTCAACATCGATGATATGGACAGCACTAATGTACCTTGAAGACTTTTTTTCAAATGCCCCATCTCTCCTCCTCACGTTTTGAGCTGTGTCAAGTGTAGGCCCATTTGCACTTTCTGTAGCCTCTTAAAAGTAATCCTAACAAACCATGACAGATGGTACACTGTAAGTTATGCATCTTCTCAGGCCCACTTAGTCCAGTGATCTCTCTTCAGAGAAATAATAAAGAGCTGGGAAGAGCTATAAATGGCTTCAGGGAAGTTATTGAAACTGTCAGCAGCTAATACCCATTCTTAGGTCTGTTTGGGTTTTGTGAAGATAAAGCCATACCTACTCAGCAATTTCCAATGCACTGATTAGTCTGCAATGGTAGCAATTCCTCTTGCTCAGTCAAAATAACAGCATCCTTTATTTTGAAGATCTGTTTTCTTTGTAGAAAAAGAATCTGACTCAATATGAATATTTACAAACAACTTTTATTACATTCAGTCTTTCCAGAGACTCTCTAGGTTGGGCGGATATTTCTGAAAAGATTCCTTCCTTGGCTTTATGTAAATACTGTTTACTCAGAGAGATGGGAGATAGGTTCTTAAAACCATGAGGGATGACATTACATTTTTATTATTACACATCTCCCTGCTCAGTGATGGAATCTAGCTGAGAGGAGTGTCTGGGAATTGTATAGCCTCCCCATGGCTATGTTGTCTCAAGCAAACTCTGAGGCATTTTGTAATGCTTATCTGATGTTCCTCGGGATATCTGAATTCTTTTGTTTGTGAGTAACAGTATTTCATCTCCTCTTTCATGACAGACATGCATAATATAATGGTCCTTTTTCACTAGAAAGGAAGAATGCCACAAATTAAATATTAAGCAAGTAATTGTCCATCTTTAATGAGCAAGACAGTTACTCAGCAAGTATTTTGCCCTTTATTCTTTTCATAGGAATGCTTGTGCTCTTCCTTGAGGCCACCAGGCACAGCACAATTTAGGAGAAATCTGTGATATTTCTTGGAAACAGCATTCTTACATGGAAAGGCAAATTTCTTGTATTGCACATTTTCTGTCTAAATGCTTTGCTGGCTTGTTAAAATGCCCAGTGAAACTAATGTTTGCAAGGACAATTTGATCAGACCTGAAAGAACATTTTTAGCTTGAAGGAGTAAATGCTAATAGCAACTTATTTTATTCAAAGCCGTATACTTTCTTTTATAATAAATAACAAAAGATAAAAATAGTAAAAGAAAAAAATCAACTCTTATTATCAAAGCAGTCCCATGTGTTTACCCCAACTGCCAAGCTGCAATCTGTGTTACTAAGGTGGCCACCTTTTGTTTTTTCTCTTTAATATTAATAGAATGTTTATTCCTTTACCCTCTTTAAACTCTGCTTGATCAGCTAGTCCTTCCACTAAAGGAAATTACAGGGAACTCTGGAGAAATATCTGTGTTTTAATACTAGCTGTATGTCATCCCGGATCCCACCGGAGATGACATTATTGCTTTTCAATGGCGAGAGCTGGTCACATGGGAGGTAGTGTTTTTATTATAATCAGCTGCAGAGAACTGGTGAGGGTGAGCTCATCTGCAGCTGAGTATGTATGAACTTTTGTACCTTCCAGTACCTTTCTGTGAGCAGTGGAAACCCTCCCCAACTGGGATGTGTTAGTAAGTTTGGTTTCCTGTAAACGTTGAGATCTTAGAAAATGGCCACAGAAAATGAACTTTTCGAAAGAAAAGAAATTGAACTGCAGAATTACCATGTTGATCATTGAAGAAAAGTTGTCTCATCCGGGTTAGGTAGGAAAGGATTATTATGGTTTCAATATCTGACTTGTTTTCCATTCACAGAATTACTCAGACTTTTTGAATCTCTGTTTTATTACACAAAGCAGATTCCACTTACGTTGTGGCCTACCATTATGCTGGGAGTCTCCTGGGAGATGCTGAGCACCCTGAACGCCTGTGTGAAACTTCAAGAATTGGTCTTTAGTCAAAGCCTCGATAAACACATTGCATCTGCTTCCCTGGGACAATTTCCGGATGACATGCATTTCATTGACTTTCTGTGAGGAATAAATGGAAATCTAGTGTCACATCTGGTGCTGCCTTCAAATCAATTTACAGTAGTTAAATAGATATGAATTGACGCTCACTCACATGGAGAACCTGTTATGCAGCTCTTTGTTCGCTTCACCCCACTGACTTGACCATTAAACAATTGCATTTACCTTAATGCAGATTTTGCTGGCGGGAGAAAAAAATATGACATTTTGCACATGGCTGAGCTTTAAGGCAGTTAATGAAATTAAAGCAAAGAACTCGCAGCGCAGTAGGAAACCCGGATAACAGGAACAATTGTTTAGTCAGCACATTTCTGTTCCCACAGGAGCCTAGGCTAATTATTAGGTCCAGGTTGCATCCAGAGGGATAAGGAGATGACAGCACAACAGTATTTCTCTGCACAGCTGCTCTGGTCAAATTTATTTACATGTTCTAGAGAAACAATGCTTTTAAAACAGATTTCTTCCCTGTGCAGGCTGGGAAGTGTAGAAAATGGAGCCATGTATTTTCCCTATTGAGTTTTCACAACAATTTGCAATGTATGAAAAGCAGCTTGTGTTATCCAGTTTATCCACTACCATCCATATGGGTCAACCCTGAGTAATTTTGGAAAAGACGTATCAAAGAAACAAGGAGTTTACAGAAGGAAAGGAGGAAAGCAGATCCAAGTCTGGAAATTGTCTCTACAAAACAGACACTTTTTTTTTTTTTTTTTATGATTTAAGTAAAAGCAATATAACATTCCACAGTCATCAAAGGATGTTCTCTTATCACAGAGTAGACTTTGGGTTAATAACATACTTCTTGATATCTCTCTATTCTCTTTACTAAACCAGATCGTAAAAGGTGAGAGAGAGCAGTTTTATGCTAGAGGACTTTTATGAGGTAAAAGCAATATTTTGTGCTTAAGGCACTGGGCCAGATCTTTGAACATCTGGTTCAGTTCTTGCCTTTTCTTTAAACTTCCTGTGTGACAAAATATATTTGCACATCAATTCCCTATCAGGCAGGGATCACATTGTTTTCTTGTTTTACAGAGATGGTCAGTTTGTGGAATTTATTTGAGTACCTGCATGGCCCAGTTCAATGAAAATGTGACTTTAAGCTGTGGACAAGAGTTGATTCCCTGATATTCTGAGTATCCAGTCCTAACTCAATTACTGTTTTCTGTAGCTTGAAAATATATCTCTCAATATTGCCATCTGTAATATTAGAATAATGCTGCTTTCTTACTTCCAATATTAGTTGTGTGAATAAATTGTTTGCAAAGTTTCCTAGTGCTTAGAAGAAGAATATGCTGTAAAAATTGAAATGGTTTTGATCATGAGAATTCCATGCACTAAGGTATCTTTTGCATAGGAAAGGTAGTCCTTCCACTGTCAGTTTCGCTGCATCTGCTCACAGAGCTTCTTCCCTGTTGTTTTCAATATGAAAAAGTTCATTCAGTCTTCACACATTATTATCTCCCATCTTTCAGATGTACAAACTCAGCTGCAACAGCATGAAAGATGAGAAATGAGCAAATGATGGTTGCAGCCTGATCTTCGCCAGAATGCAGTTAAGATTTTATCTCCACAGCGCCTTTCGTGTTCATGGAAAGGCACTGACCTGCTGCTCGAGCCTAACTGGAATGCTGGCCACCGGCCAGCAGCAAAGCAAAAAGTCAAGTTGTGAAACAGGAGAAATATTTGAGTCAGCTCCTGAAATAGGTGGAGCAGTCACAGGGAACTAACTCTGCTTACCATCCACTCTGGGTTACATTTTTCTTTCCAAAGATTGTATTGTTTCTGTGGCTTCCTGACTATTCTTCAGCAAGATTGCTGTCTCAGCCTACAAAGCACTGGGAAGATCAGTCCTATCTAAAAGTGGTCTGTGATCTGACAAGTTTCTACAATATCTACTTTTCTGTAGGGGAACAGATTGTCAGGAGCAAGTGCTGCAGACATCTACTTTATGCTGACTATTTATGTAATGGGTTTATTGAGAAAAATGTTTTACATGGCTACACAGGAGCGTTACTTTTCCAAATGTAAATATGCTAATTATCTGGTCCTGTTCCTACAGTCCTGGAAATCTTTTCTTTTAAAATTTCACTGAAGGACCAGAAACCATATTCTCAAGATTACAGATTCAAATGTTGTGAGCAACAACCATTTTATAATGCAGTATTTCTTTAAACTGTGTGCTGGTCCTGTTACTGCCTCCTCCTAAGTGAAGCAACATATTTTTTCTGTAATGAAGGATTTTTTTTCACAGTAGTGCAGGGTTCAGCAATTGTGTGGAACACTGAGCAAATGGTATCAGTATCCTCCCTGAGCGGAAAAAAAAAAAAAAAAAGGAAAAAAAAAAAAAAAAAAAAAAAGAAAAAAAAAGGAAAGCAAGCAGGCAAGGCTTTTGAGGAAAGATTTAGCTTTTCATTCCAGGGCACTTACTCACAGCAATGCACATTCCACAGGGCAGCCTGTTCCTGATAAACACAGAACACATCCTGCTTTCTCCTGAACAAACATTTTCTAGTAATTTAAAGGTGAATATTTGGACTGATGAAATGATAAGCTATGTGTCTTGAAAGAAGACATGAGGCATTGGGAAAACAAATGCAAAACTGCTCATTCCTTTTCTAGGAACACGCCAAATGTTGTGGGGTTCCTCAGAACCTCACCCATGGGTACCCCTAAGTACTTTCTGACACAAGAAACTTTGAAGGATTTTTCCAGGATTCTGCTTAGCTCTGGAGAAGTAACCATTAATATTTCTGTGGTGGGTTTTAAGAAGAGGATGGTCAGATATGCATCACAGTGCCTACTTCCAGGAAGCCGAACATGAAGAATAGAGCAAGAGCTCAAGTACTGGGAATGTTTGAACAACCCCAGTGCTCATTCAGTGGAAGACAGGAGTCCCTTGTAACCAGACTTTAGAAATGCTTAGTAAACAGTTAAAGGAAGGGTGTTGGCAGGTTCTAGAGCAAACCACTGCTTAGGAGCCACCCTCAAGTACTAGTTTGTAGAAGGTCTTATCTTTCATTAGACTATCCACTGTAGAAAAGGTTTGTAATATGCAAACAAGTCTGCCTTTTGCTAGCTGTATCAGCTGATCTAGAAAGTGATGACCTCTTTGCCTTGCTTAAAGCATTAGGCTATTCTAGCTATAACAACACTGCTACATTTTAATGCTGTTATGGTCTCTCTAGACAAAAAAAGAGCACAAAGGACCAGCTTGTGAAATCTGATGTATCACCAGCAACTTCAGGAGAGCTTTCATGATTTACATAAAGTCAGAATCATGCCTATGTTGTACATTGAGTCTGGTGAAAAAAAAAAAAAAAGATATATTCATTAACTGCTTTCAGACCAATGGTCAAGATAACTAAATAGATTTGAAAGAGTAGAGATTACACTGATGTGTAAAATATGTAAAAGGAAAAACTCAGTAGCATCTTGAAAGATGATAAAGAGTAGGTCTAATAGTAAAGTCTTGTAACAAATATTGTAAACAAGCAGGACTTTTACATCTGAAACTCAGAGCAGAGAACTTCATTTGCAAATATAGGTCAAATTACCAGATGCTTCCTGATAATGTAGGAGGCACTCTGTGCCTGCTTGCAATTCCTCACTTAGATAATGCGTAGGAAACAAAATTATCTAAACTCCCAAGGCACTTGACCCTGTGTGCAGTTGTCTAGGAACAAAATTATGTACAAAATACAGAGATATTATCAGGGTCTTGTGTATATTGTGATTCCATAGCAATGGAATTTGCTGAAGAATTGTGGTCTTGACTCTTGCTTATTATTAGATACTATATGAAAGAGTATGAGAAGGATTTTGGAAGTCCTGAGGGAAGTCTTTGTGGTGAGCATTTTGCAAACATCTAGCAAATGACAGTCCTGTCCCTAAGTGAACAAGGGCTACAGAAAGGAAAGATGCACCAGAAAGCGTAAATCCCAGTAGTAGTTGCAGTAGCTGGGATTTAAAAAAAAAAAAAAAAGTGTGTGGGAGAGGGGCTTATAAAGTGGATTTGCTTCTAGTCTGCATGGATCTTAAAGTACCTTTGACAATGTTCCATTTAAATCCAACTTCTTTAAATAGCTCTAACATAAAGTTCAAATTGCAACTGCCAGTGAGCAGTTCTCACTAAGACTCATTCTTCAAATAATATTTTGTGATGCTGACAGAGGCTCAGACCATTCCTTTCTCATTCTATTTCAGTTGTGACATCTGTTTGTTGCTTACCTTTTGCATTGCCTGGCCTCAGTTTGGAAAAAGACTACAGAAACTGCAGCCTCAGCATCCCACCAGGACACAAGTGCTCCCTGTGCAGAAGCTGTTCACAGCCCATGGAGGGGAAGATGAAGCCAGCAGCAGCCTGGATGTATGTCAAGTGCAGAAGAACAGGCCAAACAGAGCAGTGTACGTATGTCTGTACTGGCACTCTGATAGGTGACTTTGGCACTGTGGTTTTCAAGCGCATGTCTTAGGGTGCTGCCATTTACAAAGGCATGTCTTAAGGTTACTTTCCCAATCTGCATTGAAACTTTTCTAAGAGTTGGTCTGTAATGTGTGGAAAGTGAACCTGTGGATATATCTCTGCCTTATGCATATTCTTCTAAATGTAATTTTATGAATCCTAAATTTGACTATAAGATTCCAGACTGGCACAACTCCACTAGATGTGCAGGTATATGGCCTGCTGTGACTGGGCTAGTGAGTTTTTGGAGGCCACCTGACAGTTATCAAAAGTGAATAAAGTCAAGTTAAGAAAGCTAAGACAGGGGAGCAGATTATCTTGGGAAGGCAACAAGCCAACCATGCGTCTGATTTCATAGGCAGACCATGATCAAATGGAGGCAAGGTATCTTGTTAAAGGATTTCCAAACTTTTTCAAGATTGTAACTAAACACAGCCTATTCTGAGAGCTATCAGAGCCTCACCAGGAAAAGCTGAACCTCAAGGATCACTGTAGCAAGGAGTAGGAGTTCTACAGAATGAAGCAGAGAGGTAGTCAGGAGTCAAATAATGAGCAGTGAATCCACTAGAGCCTGAGGGGGATATAAACACTGCTCAAAGCTTTCTGAGGCCAATAGGGAGTTTTCCAAACTATCTATATTAAAGTAGATTGCTCAGTCCTAAATTGCAGTGGTAATTTCAAATGTCTTTTTCCCTTTTTGGCTTTTTTGTCTCCTTTGGGAGAAAGTGGGAAAAAAAGGACTTGAAGTTCTGTAAAAAAAAACCTGTAAGTCCACGAAGTGCAATCTCCTGTTCAGACAAACAGTCATTTAATAAAAATATACTCACAAACTATTGACAATTATGTCTCTCTATTATGTCTCTCAGCAGACTGTTTTAGTACCTCTCTGCTCTGCTCTTTAGAAACCTCCTTTTAGCTGTCATTATGCCTGTATCATCTTTTGGAATGAAGAGCAAATTCCTCTTCTGTATGTATCCCTTGATGTGTTCGTAGGCAGCGATCACATCACCGCTTATCTAATTGTTCATTTGAGCAATCTCACTCTTTTAGACGCCTTAGCAAAACAGGCTCTTCATGAACCTTATATCTAGTCTCCTGACCAGCCTCATGTCCAGTCTCTGAATGTGTTCTGTGCACCCAATCCAGACCTAATTATTTTTAAAAATAATGGTAACTAGAACACAACAGTCCAGGGGAGGTTTTATTATTCCATGTAGATTGGAGTTAATAATTCCTTATCTCTGTTAAAATATCTTGCCTTTCAGATGAGGATCATCTTTGTCTTCTTCATAGCTTCATGTCAGTCGCATCTCATGGTTGGGCCATCAACATAACATATAGGTCATTGTCCCTGGACACCTCTGGTTGATAAACCGCCAACATAAACCAGAAATTCATACTAGTGTTCGCATTTTCACCACATTGCTATTACTCCTGACTTCAAAATTGATCATTGTTTCTTGTACGATGTTCTTTTCCCTCTCTGTATAAGATATTTTGCCACTATACTGAAAATGCCTCCAACTGTGTCATTAACATATTTCATTAATATGTTTCCAGTCTTTGTGCCAAGGCCGTTCGTGAGAATATTTTATAATACTGAATTCCATAAACAGTCCTGGAAGATGTCTTCCCATAATCCTCCTTGAACTCTCAGTGATAAGCCCTTGTTCTCTCTCTCACTTACTCAGCTCCTTGCCAAACCCTCTTGTTACCGTCATACTCATTTATATTCGCATAGTCAAGTGATTCTTATACTATTTCATATCTTCTCCATTTTAATTAATGGACTGTATGGGAAAGCTTTATATAAGTCATGATAGATTTACTACATTTTCTTACCCTGAAAAAAAAGTTGATTGTTGTCAAAAGCAATGCCAGATGAATCTGTTACAGTCCATTTTTGTAAATTGACTGCATTTTGTCCTATTTTTCATTACCTTTATGACTTGCACTAGTTTTTTCCTTTATAGCATGGCCTAAAGCTTTGTATACTAAGTCTGCAAATGCATCACCGTGTTCTTTCTGTGTTGTTGAATATAGAAATAGTGTTTGCTGTACAAGATAGAAAAAGTACTCATTTTGTTTTGGGATCTTGGGTAGATAATCATTAATTTCTGATCTGTTATGATTGCACAGTGATCCTACCTTTTTATGATTAAAGACTCCTTTCTTTTTTTGGTCTTTTTGTCAACTCATACTTTATTGCTATCTTTTCTGACCTCCAAGTCAGAGAAATTTTAGTTGCTTAATTTCCTTTTTCATTTTTATAGGCTTTTTGTTTACTCCAAATATACTTTTTCGGGCAGCTGCTCATCCATTTACAGTCAGACTCCTCCTTTAGGAGTGTTTTCCTTTACTTGGGATTCAAGTTGCAAAGGGTTTTTGCATCTCCCACTTAAAAATTATCCCAAATTTTCTCACTGTTCACAACTTGGAGCTCTTCAGTCCAGCTTACTTCACTGAATGGTTCTCATTGCTTTATAAAATTTCTTCTTTTTTCCAGCACTGCTTTTTGTTTATTTAAATTAATTTCATTTATATTGATCTGACCAAACTCATGATCCTTGGACCCAACATTATTTTATGCTACTCTTGTTCTTTAGCCAGTTGGAGCAAAGAACACAGTCCTTACTCAGTAACACTTTACAGTAAATTATCAAGCTTTTTCTTTCCCCAGATAAATATGTTACAACAACAACAACAACAACATATATGTATTTCTCCTATAGAACAGCACATCCTGTACAGTCCTCTCAGTTCACATGATGGCAACTCTCCTTACCAAGTCTCTGATTTCTGGTGATGAAGAAGCTAATTCATTCAATATGTAGTCTTTTCTCCCCAACAAAAAAAAAGTTTGTCTCATTTTCTCAAATCTAGAAATGCCTACTTTTTTCTTTAAGGCTGGAGCCCTACCCTTGAACAATCCTGATGATTTCCAGTGGGACAAATTTACAGTAAAAGGCACAATATTCTGACAAGACGTAACAGAGTCTGACCCTAAAAGAAGCATGGTGAAGGCTACAGAGTTTATGAGGGAGATGAATTTTTATTGTGTTGTGAAGGGGTGTGCTGGTAATTGTGGGAAGAAATTCAGGTTTTAAAAAAAAAAAAAAAGTGTATCAGGAAAAAATATACTGAGACCAAAATACACTACAGTCCAGAAACACGTCCCAAAGGGAATCTTGGAAGCAGAAAAGCCTTGGACTTTTAAAAACAGATTTGATGAAGCAATAGAATGGGTCCTGCATTTTTAAGCTGGCTAGCAGAGATTTTTTCCATCTCTGTCTTTTGTGTGTGTGTTCCCTACCTCCTCTTTCCCTGACAGATGTTCTACTCCTCATTAAATAAGGAAGTAACAGCACCCTTTCCTGACCGGTCCTCAGTTTTCACCCACAATTTAAGGCCAGATTTCAAGTACCACTGCACTGTTTTGTACCTAGCTAATTCTGGCTAATATCTGTCCCTTAGATACTGTTCCTGTCTGTGGCTCAGCACAGGCAGGGAGGGGGGAAGCTAGCTACTATTTAGTGGTTCTGTGAAGGTAAAAAACCTTACTTTTAAGGCACAGCTTGCAACCTGCAGGTAGGACTCAAAACAAAGAGTTTTTATTCATTCTGATTAATATCACATACTGAAGTTTGTGGCACCAATGGTAGGTGATTTTTGTAGAACTAGTTCCCATACCTCTGATTTTTTTACAATCTTTATGTATATTCTTAGATTTACATACATTCCACCTCTAATATTAGGCTGGAGTCTCTTCATCTTCCAGGGTTAACTTATCCATCATTAGATGGACCCATACAGATCTGTATGAAATGTTTGCTTTTAAAGCCAAGCTTTCTTACATCAGTTTTTGACATTTTATTCACTTGGACAATCTGATTAATGGTGTCAGCATTGTACATTTGCTCTGCAATGAATACTAAGCAGATGTTATACTGGCTTGCTGCCCCACACTATGAGCATGAAGAGGTAAATCCTGCAAGACCTTGCTTTTTTTAGTAGGTCAGTCACCAAAAGGTCAAATAGTGTCCCTTAGTCTGTTTTATACATGCATCTGGTACTGATTAAGCTTAGATATTTTGATTCAGATCTTCTGGGAGGGGGTTTATATTAGAAGTCTAGGGTCAAAACCTAACTAGGCAAAACTTGTGCTGAGTGTAAGGGCAGTTTTCTCTGTGAGGGCTTCTGGGTTAAACCAGTTGTGAGGAACTGTCATTATACCTACTATTTTCTCTCAGTAGGTGTGCAGGCAAGGTCTGTAAGGATAGGCAACATCTTCTCATCAAGCCAATGGGATGTAACAAAAGAATGTTTCAGACACACAAGCCCCTCTTTTGGTCTGAAATGGAAACCACAAATCTCAAGCTCCATACATACTGAGAAGGGAACAGTTCTTACAGGAAATCTGGGTAAGCACATCTAGGAAAAACGGACGTCTTAGCAAGAGAAGAGATGATAAGCTATGCATACTCATTTTCCTGTAACATGGGCTAAACTAAAGAAATGAACCCACTCAAGAAGAATTACATGTTTGACACTGGTAGAAGAGAATCAAGTACATTAATACATGTTTTAGAAATGGGCCTGTGCTACAAAGTTTGACTCAGATCTGAAGTTTCCCAAAGTTCCGGAAGTCCTCAGATCCAGGCCTATTAGGCTCTTTTCACATAATTTACAAAATGTAAGCTGTGAGCTCCATTATCCATCTTCCTGGAACAAAGATTTTGAATATACTACTCTCCCAGATAGAAATAGAATGATTATTTCCCTGCCTTCTCAAAATCCAGTTATACATTTTATTTGAATTACTAATGTATTAAATCTGTAGAGAGAGCTGTGCAATTATTAGTATGTTAATTTGTTAATTCCCATGTGGGGTGTTTTCTTTCAAAAAAAAAATTCTTCCTTTATTCTAGGCAAAAAGAAGAAAGAAAATTGAAAAACTACACATGAATCTCACACAGGTAAAACTTAATCTATTCCAGTATATGCACGATATGAATATTTGCAATGCCATTGGGTCTTACTGCCATCTGTAAAGTTCAGAGAATAGCTCCCAAGTGAATCCCTGTTAATTCCCTGTTTTCACCCTTCAGATGAGGTTTTATAAAATAATTTTGAATATTTAGGATATTTGAATATCAGAATTACATTATAATTATTTATGGAAGAACATGTTCAAATGTAAGCTACTTCAGATAAAATGGCAAAATTATATTGACAAGTCTACTGGTCTGAAAACCCTCTTCCCTTATAAGTGTTCTTATCCCACAGACTCCTGGGAACTCGGTTATGTAGCTTAAACTGAAGAGAATATATTCAATTCTGATGGCCCATGGTATACTTGCTGTTTTGAACATGATGGTGACCATCACAGTACATTTTCAGATGAGGCCAAGACATTTTTATGAAGAAAAGACAACAGAAAATATGAAATTATTTCAGTGTTAAAATATCTAAAAAAAAAAACATAAAATGACAATAGACATAAATGTAAGCAGGCTGTCTTCTGTTTAAGTACATTTTTCTGGTAATTACATGTACATTGTTTATATTCTCTCTCTAAGCACAGATATCCTAGTTACTTGCATTTCATTAAAATAAGCCTTTCTCTGGCTTAACAACCAATGCATTTAAAGCTCGTTCGTTTAAACTATTGAGAGTTTATGTGCACTAAAAGCCAAAGGTAACAAGGCTTTTATTTATTTAACACCTTTTATATCTCCAGTGTACCTTTCCCTGTGTAAGCTGAGTGTCAGTTGTGGTGTAAAATGATTTCTAACCTAATTCATCACTTTCCAATTGGCTGTACCCTTCCCCTTGAATACAAATTTGCAGGCAAGAAAGCTATTGAAAGGTCAAAGGATACAGAGAAGAAGAACAGAATGGCACTTGTTTCTTCTGCCACTTCAAGTTACTGACTTCCTTGCTGTTTCCATGCATTCATTTGCATAATAGAGGTGATCATCTGGCCTTTATTATGGCAGATTGAATGTAAATCAGTTACTGAAACATAAAATATGTCCTAGGGAACTCTCTCCACATTGGCATGCAAATGAAGGTCTTAGTGCTGCCTAGGGATACTGGAGGCGACAGAAGAAAAATATTAGTGTTGCTGATTGACTCTCATTGTTACAACTTGTATGAGCGGCTATAGGAGGATTTCATGATCTTGGTGAAAGAAGTGTTTCTTTTAGTCACTCTCCCTTCTCCCATTGTGGTAAAGTTGTTTAAGAGACTGGCTGTGGGCACCAGACTTCATATTTCAGGATAGAACTTGCTGCCAAAACCATCCTCATTTTTGACACCCTCTTGGACTGAATTGGACTGCAAGATGGGAGATTTCTGCTTACATTCAGATATAATAATGTACTTAATGGCCTTATTTTAAGCATTAAACCTTTTCGTTAGGAAAAGACCCTCCTGATCCTAGGTGTTCTACTGAGATATTCTGTTTAGACAATATTTGCAGTTTCTCTGGTAAGACAGTGCTTTCCTTCTCAACACAAAAATGGCTGCAGGCTTCTATTTCTGTACCCACCACACTCCTGCTCAACCTTTTTGACCAGGATTCCCTACCTTTCATTTTTTCTAGAGCAGGCTAGAATGCCATGCCTCTTCTATCACTTAACAAAACTACTGTGCAAACACACACTGAGTCCAGGACTTCCCAGGCAAAAGATGCGCATCCATGTTACTGTGCCTCCTTTCAGGAAGCCTGTCAGTTACTACTCTAAACTTCCAATGTTGAGTAGGGTAATCCCCTCGTCTTTAAGTTTGCCCATAAAATGTGATTTAGTGAACCTTTTTCTTCCCATCTGCAACAACTGGCTGTCCAAGTTCTTCATGACCTTCTCCAAATAAATTCTTGCTAGCATTTATGTACGTCACATCTCACTCATACAGAGTGAGAGATTGACACTACTAGGTCATATGCTGCAATCTTGTGCAGTGTCTTTCTTATTTTTGCTTTAGTCTTGCATGAAGCACAGTAGCGCATGTGTTGGCAGAAAAGCTGGGGTGCTACACTTTAAGAGGAATGTGCATGGTATTTGCCTCATACATCTGAAAACATAAAGTGGCTGGGGAACTGAGTATTGCCAGTCACAAACTTTAGAAAACACTAGGACAGAAAACACGATGATATTTTTAAAATACGTGGGGCCAGTGAGTGAGGTAGGGGGGCTTTCTCCTATCTTTTGACTTTATCATACTTTCAGGTTGATTTGGGCCATATTTTAAAATTCTTTCAATAATCATAATGGCCGAAACCTTACTTTTTTATAACATCTTTTTTTTTCTCTCTCTCTCTCTCTCTGTCTCTGTCTTTATAATTTGGGTTTTTATTCTTGAAACTCTTGTACAGTCGTTGCTTGCCAGCATCCAAGTGCTGGCAACAACACAGAACAACACAAATTTCCTGGGTTTTATAGTAACTGGCAAAGCTATTCTCCAGGGAGAAGCATTAGCCCTATGCATAAAGTTTGGATTTCATATAAAACAGCCCTCTTTCTTCTTTAAATTTTATCATATGCTGTCATTTTCACATACGTCTTTATTAGCATAGCATAATATTTCTTTTGAAGCTTTAAGTATTTTCAGACTTCCTCCCATTTAAAATTTTAATTCTCTGCTATTTCAGTTAAATGCTACACCAATTTTCTTGAAGCTGAGTCATTTTTGCCTGCAGTTCTAGCTCTGTATTTCATCAGCACCAAACAGGTAGGGCTGTCCACATCAGCACATTACTTAAATCTATACGAAAGATACAATCAGCTTTCATCACTGATCTGTTGTTTGTAGATTATATTTTCAAATTTTGATTCTCCTCTTTTCACTAAAAATCATTTTACTCATCACAGTATTGATGTGGTAGCAACTAAGATCAGATCAGTTTGCTTTGGTGGGACTACAACCAATCAGACAAAAAAAATAGGCTGCTGTCCAGATTCTTTATCTGGAACAGACAGAGCTGATACCAATATGTTCATGGTCTAATGCACAATTTTAAGAGTAGACATAATATAATTTCTTGAAAAACTGAACTTCTTTGCTACAGAGATACTAATCTCGTCTGCAAAAGCAGAAGAATGACTGTATTTCTGAAACAGAAAATTTTGCTTGAAGTTCAGCCTTTTGGATCTTAACTTCCAGATATTGTCCTCACAGGTCCCAGATTTTATCATTATAATCTCAAGTTTGTTACATTGGAGGCTCTCCTGAAGACAGGCATTAGGCACAAATACATTACAACTAAACATTATGGTGTTCCCTGACCTTGATGTATAGACATAGTATTTTCTTTAGGTTAGATATAAAGGCCTGAAACGTGCAGCATCAAACTGCACTTAATACTTTCTTAATTTTCATAAATGTGATTTGTTCTCCTCAAGCAAGTAAATGTATCACTAAATAGCTTCACCTTTTGGGGAGCCAGATGTATAATATTTCTATAGTTACTACCGGTTAATGAGATTGGTAGCAGGAATCAGTGTAAGATCAACCTGTGATTCAACTTCTTACAATGGCTAAAGTAATTCAGAGGCAAGAATGTGTAAGGATGCAGGCAGAGAAGAGGACTTGAACAGTATAGGTAAGATGCAGAATTTGGAGGAGGTGCACAGGGCATGAAAGATTGTTTCAAAGTGGGGTTTGCATGAAATAAACGAAGCTAAGAAAGGAAACTAAGGTCCTGACAAAAATGCAAAATATTGAAAAGAGGGACAATGATAGAGTAACTATAAAATAGAGATTACATGTGTGGAAATAATTGAGGCAGCAGACTCATATATCCCGTTTCAGCAAAATACTTACGGACTTAATTTCAAGTGTGCTCTTCATTCCCACAGAAGCTGAATCTGTGCTTAAAATCCTGCCTGTGCTTATGTGCTAAATTAATCGTAGAATAATCATAATCTCATCCTTCAGCTGTCACTGAACCATAGGATTCACTTCATCCAGGGAATTTAGACTGCTTGCTACTTCAAAATGCTGTTCTTATTTAAGAGTACCAAACCCATACTTACAAGACACAATTTCTCTTTAACATTTTCCTGTTTTTACTTGAAGGATTTTAGTAGTACTGGGCATTGATCCAATAAACATGAACTCGTTCAAGGGTAGAAGACAGTCCTCCCAAACATTTTCCTTCTGTATGATACCATGTTTAAATAAACAAAAAATAGCTCATTTTTTTCCCCAGCATCCCAGAATTGTTTCACATATGCAATGCAGTAAAATGTAAAAGAAAATTGGTTTTGCAATTTCTGCTACCAGTTTTTCCCTTATAATGACTTCTAGGCCCAGTAAAATTAACAGATGTTTCCTAACAAAATAATGCAGAACTAAATTTTAAGTGGTTTATTCTCTTTTAAAAACACAAAACAATCATCAGCCGAGTAACTTTAGACTGTCAAATAAATGTGCTTTATATACAATCGTAAAGCTCTTATCTGAAGTGAATTAAAAATTAATCTTAGGTAAATATATCATGGTGGTTTTGTAAATGTGTTTCTGGAGACAAGATTAATTACATCCATTGATGTGAATAATATACAATCAATACCCATTTTCCTTTCTAAAAGGATGAAATCAAATCCATTCAGCAACTGGGACTTTGTTGTTGTTGTTCTTAAAAAGTCAGCATAACAGTCATTCCCAGTTAAAAAGGGAACAAAGAAAAAAAATGAAAACAAAGAGAGGGATAGAAGGATTTTTACTGAAAACCGTAACAAAAAGTAGAAATCCCAAATGAGATGAAAATGTGTAGCCAAGAGCAACAAAAGCTAGATCCTATGGCCTAGATCCTGCAGTCCTTTACCACCACATGTTTAGCTAGTGCCACAGAACATACTGCAGGATTCTGGAAGTATTTGCAAGATCAGGCACCAACCATCAGGGTTGGCTGAAGATTAGTAGTAACTACAGTTAATAAAATAACATTTGAAATATTGTGTAAACTACTGAAGCTCCAGAGATATTTTCATTCTGTAGAACTCATGATAGGTTAAAGTTATTCACAATCCTTCATTGCTTTTCTTTGGATTTTTAATTAAAATGTGTTTCCCAAAAGGCAGAATTATGGCAAAGGAGAACAATAACCATTTCAATAATGACCTTGGTACTGTTTTAATTCAAATACTTTAACAATTAAGAATAATCAGAAAAGGATGGGGTTGTGTTCCAATGTTGTTGTAGCTGATAAATTATAAAGCCATATTTCAATGAATAATCCCTTCATATACTATGAAGCTTGGACAGCCTCAGAGACAGCGTGGTTTTTCCATGGCGTATGTCAAACCTGCCTCTTGAGCTGGGTCCAATTATTCATGGACAGGTATCGGAAGGACACTAGATCTATCCACTCTTAGGTAAAAGACCTACTAACCTAATGAACATGGAAGTTAAAAGATTTCCTTTAACATTAAATGACCATTTTAGAGTGCCACCAAGGTGTCCTTGTATTGTGGTAAAGAAGCTTGCTTTGTCAGTATACCTGTTGGATAGTTCATGGTGTCCAAGAGTGTTTACTTAATCCAAAACAAGAATGCTGGGAGAAACTAAAATAGAGCAGAAGACCTTATTCAGGTCCCTACACTGGAGTGAACTTCACTCTTGGTTAACTCTTGTAAATGCTAAAAAACGTTTTGTCTAAAGAAAATTCTGCAATTTAATTTAATTTGAGTATTATTAGGTATGCTTAAAATTCTTTGTGTAGTTAAGTATAACTTCTCAGCAAATTGCAAGATCAAACCTATATACTGATTTTTTTAAGAAAGATCTTCCACAAAGTTGATGTGCAATGCTGAGGCATTTGTCTCTTGCTTTTCTGGTGTTAAGACCTCCACATTTATCAACTGAATTTGACTATCCTGCAACTGTAGCTGTAATCTAAACAGCTGTAAGATAGCATTTGATATGCTCATTAAGCAGATAACACAATTCTTTTGTCTGCAATACCACCATAAGCAGTGGAATTTGTTTTGTGGAAAAAGGGGTAGAGTGAACTCATAGTTCAGTGGATGCCAGAGGGAAACTCTGAACCTGAGTGTGGATCTGGACTTGCTCACAAGTGATTATCTGTGAATGGTATTCAACCAATAACTTGTCAGGTGTCCACTAATATCAAAAAGGAGACGCCTTTAGATGCACATAACAGCTCTTGTATCAGCTTTGCAGGTGGGCCCTTGTATTTACTGTCACAGAACAAATTTAGTGCATGTGTGAGATTTAAAGAATTAAGGTATAAGAAGTTGGAGGTGCCGTCAAAGATCTAATGTGTTAATATTGTGCAGGAAGTCGATAATTTGTCTACTTTAAATGCATTATTTGTTTTCTTCAAGTGCAGAAGAATTAACCTCCTCAGAATAAATTCTCATTTCAATTAGAAAGCGCAGATAAGTAACTACAGAAACCTGAAAATCTCTTTTGCTCGTTGAGTACATCCCCTATCACTGCAGGACTCCTCTCCATAGTATGTTATCTGGTACCTTAGCATCATACAATCATAATTCAGGCTGGAAGAGACCTTCAGGGATTATCTAGTTCAACCCCATGCTCAAACCAGGTCTAATCAGATCAGGTTGATCAGGGCTGTGTCCTGGCGAGTCCTGAACATCTACAAAGATCGGAGATTCTCCAGCTTCTCCAGCCAACCTGTTCCAGTGTGTGACCATCTTCATGTCCCCTTTTATCTGGGTATGGAATTTACCTTGTTGCAACATGTCTATTGCTATCACTGTGCACCTCTGAGAACAGGCTAGCTCCATCTTCCAATCCTGTCCTGCAGTCAGGTAGTTGTAGACATCAACAAGGTCTCCCCTCTGCCTTCTCCAAGCTGAAGTTGTCCAGCTCTCTCTGCCTGTTCATGTGCATCTTGTTCTGCAGCCCCTGACCATCCTGGAGGCCTTCTGACATACTCCCTCCAGTACGTCAATATTGTTCTTGTCCTGGGGGTGGCCCAAAATTGGACACGGTACCCAGAGGCAGTCTTACAAATGCCAAACAGAGGTGAAGGATCCTTTCCCTGGCTCTGCTGGCCCCTGGAGCTCTTGCTAAAACAGCTCGGGATGCCATTGGTTTTCCTCACTGTGAGGGCACACTGCTGCCTCATATTCAAATCACCCACAAGGACCCACAGGTCCTTTTCCGCAGACCAGCTTCCAAACAGCTCCCAGCCTGTATTGTTGAATGGAGTATTCCTTTCCAGATGCAAGACATTGCACTTGCTCTTGTTGAACTCCAGGAGGTTTGTGTCGGCTGGTTTCTTCAGACCATGGGGGTTTTTCTGAATAGCAGCCCTGCCCTCCAGCTGAATTCAGCTTTTGAAATACAATAAAAGAATGTAAAAGCTAGGGAGGCATGGTGGGAAAGAAGCACAGTGCATCAGAAGCCTCTCAAGGGAAAAGAGAACCAGATGGAGATGATAGTTTCATTTACCTCTAGAAGTTACTTGTAGTGGGAAGGAAACATTATAGAAATGCGCAGTTAGCTAAGCATTTTTCTGTCAGCATTAAGAAGTTAGTTTGATCTTCTGTCCTACCCTCTTAAAAAAAAAAAAAAAAGATTTGTGCTGATTTCTTAATAATTGTTGGCAACTTGCCTCATGGTATTGATATTGCATGATACAGTATTTGTTTCTCATAACACTTTAACTCTGTATCTGTTTTGATTTGAAGACAGGGACAGTTTTAAGTCACAAACTGAAAGGGAGTCTTTTTATACAATTCTGTTTGACCCAGAGGAGATGCCTGGGAACTCTCATGGATTGAAACACGCAGTACTCTGCAGCTGGTCTATTTAAACTCATTTTGTACTGCAATCTTCTTAGAAGAAGGAAGATTCTGAAAGCCAGGGAGACAGTCTGTATTTATCTAATTCTTCTTCTTCTTCTTCTTCTTCTTCTTCTTCTTCTTTTTTTCATAAAATGTGTGTTAAGACAAGCCATCCAAACAGTTGCATTGCTAATGGAACAATATTCATAATTCTTTGGCTCTGTAGATTCCATAAATCTTTAAGGCTTTTAGAGTGGATAAGCTTTCATATTTTGTCACCACTTCCATCAGGATGGTGTTCCCTTTGCAAAATATGTATCCTAGGGCTCCACATAAACCATTTGTGGTCAGGGAACATGGCTTCAGGACAAATTTCTAAAATAGATTACGCAAATTCAGCCTCTGGCTGCTTTAGGAATTGCTGCGGGTTTTCACACCCCTTTTAGAAGTCAACCCTCTCACAGATCCAGATATTCTTTTGAAACGAACAAATAGAAACCTTTAGAACCGTCAAATCAAGTCCGGAAAATACCACACACAGCCTTCACAACAGAAAGTAACACAGGAGAAAAACTGTATCGGGCCCACCAGAGACTGTTATTGATTTATGTGTAGGATGTTCAGACACTCCTGTTAATGCATGGCACTATTAAGCCACAAATTATTCAAGGAGTGATTTTTCCAGTATGCAACAAGTACCGCTAATGATTAGTGATCTTAGGAATGTAGTCTCTGTAGTGCAGAAAGGATGTTGTTGTAGTGATATAGCTGCTTCACGTGACCTGCGGTACAAACCTCTGTGTCTGGTGAATGGAAGACAAAGGAACGCATATAAATTACTTCCAATTCATCTTCCGTTACATGTTGCGGGATGTCTTGGTGCTTATTATGTCTTACCTGCTGATTTAAAACAGCCTTATCTCAGCTATCCTTCCATTGACAGCTTTCATAGGTATTTCTTTGTGTGTTGCTATAAAGGTATGAACAGGACAAAAATACAAAACTTACTAAAATTGAATCAAGGAAGGCTAGATAATGCCTTGCATGTTTCTTTGTGTGGAGGAAAAAAAAAAAAGCCTTAACAAGCCCTGAGCATTGAATTGAACATCTTTCAATTTTCAGGATCTTGACAGGGAAAAAAATCACAAAAATCTTAAAACAATTGGTGAACGTCATTTAAATAGTTCTTCAAGCAACTCTGTGGCTTGAGTAAGACTCATCCTGAGGTGCTTTTCCTGCCATGTTGGTGTAGTCAGCATGGACACCAGTGGTCAGGAAAGCAGCACTCGCTTTACAAAGGTGTTGGGGAGATGATGTGGAGAGTGCTTTCTTCCTAAGGACACCTTTTACAATGGAACCACTGGAGCTGGCCACCGCCAGGACGTGGGGGTTGGCTCGTGACAAGCCTTTCACAGCAGGGAGAGTGGACCGTGATGTCCATACCAGCAGCGAGGCCAGTCTGTGGAAGCTGTTGAGGCGCACCCTTCCATGAGGATGATGGTACCACAGGGGTGATTCTCTGATCCTACCAGTACTTCAGGTGCTTTTTTCTTCCCCCGAAATATGCTTTCGTGATTACCTAGGACAACTTATTCAGTACGATACCAGCTACTGTAAGTCTCCCCAAATGTGCTGTTTTGCTTTCATGTTCTAAGACCTAAAAGTTAGGGTTTTTTTTTAAAGTATCTATTCCTCATGGGCGAGTTTGGCCTTCTAAAACAGCCTCTCCAATTACACACTGTAAACGTTCAAAAGCTAGATGACAAATAAGAACTGGAATTGCAATGTCTTGAGATTTCTTAGCCAATCTCTTGCTATTTTAGAGCTGGAATCATGTTTATGAGTGGAGATTGGCGACACCAGTTATTCTCTTCTGTTTGCAACACCAATACTCGTGTCTCCACGGAGTTTTATTTTTCCAGGCAATTTTGCCTCACTGAATCTCTGCTCTGAAAAAAAAAAAAAAAAAGCAGTGTTCTTGGTCAACTTGTGAAGGGGAACAGAGGGGACATAAAGAGAGGAAAGTCAGGGGCAGCGTGACTGCAGGGCTCGCTGCCGAGGGGCTCGGTGTCGGTGCGGTTAACCCCGGGCAGCCACCCGGCGGGAGCCCGCCCGCCCCCGCACACCCACAGGCGCGGCCTCAGCCGGGGCGCCGGGTCCTCGGCCGGGGCTCTCGCAGCACAGAGGCGCCGCGACCCCGGGGGCGGGC